>OZ038505.1:91989761-92004761 GCA_964036315.1 Acanthosepion esculentum | reverse complement strand
ATTGTTTAGAAAAATATTGTTACAAAGTTAATTTACATTGTTCGCACTGTTGCCCTCATCAGGGTCATATTTACGTTTCGTTGTACGCTCCGGCCGTTGTGAACTGAACCCTTTATTTCACCAACAGTTCCACGTGCTGTGCTGCTTCAGTTATCTCCCTTTAACTCAAAACTGCAAGTTTTTCTTTTATATCTGTCTATATTTCTGAGATTAGGTATTATTGTACACTATATACATTATTCGGACAATTGTCCTCATCTTTGTTGCCATATTTATCACATCGTTTCGGTCGTTATACGCTCCTGCCTTCTTCAGGTGGTTAGAATGCCGAACTGAACCCTTTATTTCGCTCGCTAAGGTACACTCTTCTAGTTCCACGTGCCATATCTAATGGATATCAGTTATCACTTATTACCTGTTAATTCACCTCTCCATGTTCTCCCCTGTCTTAACCAGTTATTGAACTCACAAATCTTTGGGTCCTGTCACAGAATCTAACCAACTCCTTTATCCAAGGTACCATGTGTCCTTATAAGAGTGAAAACAGTCGTAGTAAGCATCAAATGTAAAGACGGAAGGGGAAAAAATAAACATATTGAAAAACACAAATACGGAAAAAGAAAGAAAATATGAAGGAAAAGAAAAGTTAAAGTAGAGAGTGGTCTGATTGTGTGATACTCTTTCTAACTCTAACCTTGTCAACCATCTGAAATATATATATATATATATATAGGCATTTAAAACAACATGCCTGGCCGCATACACAATTCCGGAAAATCCTTGTTGAAAACACAACTATATTTAAACATATAACAAAAACTAAAAACTTCTTGTAGCTATATATATATAAAACAGTCGAAACCTAACCTGATCAAAATAAACTATGAAATCTCCACAAATATACTTAAATGTCTATAATTGGTAACAGAAGCCATAGGGTTATGCTAACGGCTTCCTATACTTAATACTTCTCGAATTCACTCTCGCGTGGTCATGTGTGACGTCATGAACTGCGGTGCGATTTTCGCTACCAGCGTGTTATATGCACGTGTTTATCGTTGCTTGGAAATCATCCATGTAAACAGAAATAGACTATCATCACTTTCTCGTCCGTGTATTGCTTAATATATTGTAATGTAACTGTCATCTTTGATAATGGCTTATGTAAGGCGAAAGTTTAGATTGGATTAAAAAAATATGTATCAATATTGTGATTTTCTTTCTTTGTTTAATGATAATGTTATTAAGCTTATCAGACGATATGAAAAGAATTTACATAAAATAAATAGACAACACTTGTCTATATTATTTAATGAAACATGCATCAATATATATATATATATATATATATATATATATATATATGTAAATATATATATTATGTAGGGGTGACAGGAATTTCGAGACACCTTGTAGTATTTAAAGAAAGAAAGAAGGAAGGAAGGAATGAGAGATGAAAGAAATAAAAACAAAGAGAGAACTTCAGGTAAAGAGAAAGAAAAATGCATATCTAAGGAGAAGTGAATAAATGTAGAAAATGGAGGAAAGAAACAGAGAGTATAAAAAGATAAATAAAAGATGAAAAAACGTAAAAGTAGAAGAAAAATAAAAGAAAAGGAAACAAAAGAAAACTTTCGAAATAAACAATGTAGAAGATAGGAAAGAAAGAAAAAAAGGTCGAAAAAAAAGAAAAATAGATGAAAATAAAGAACGAAAAGACGAAAGAAATAACACAAATTAAAATAAAAAGATGAAAAAGAACGATCGTCGAAGTAAACGCAGAAATATTAGGAAATAAAAGAAATATGTAGAGAGAAAGAAGTGAAGGAAGAAAAGGAGGTAAAAAAGAAAGTCGAGGAAAAAAGAAAAAAGATCAAAGGAAAAGATATATAGAATGAAAAAATGGACGAATGAAAGAGGAAAGAAAGAAACCAACTGAAAAAGAAAAAAGAATCCAGATGAAAAGAAGGGATATGCTGAAAGAAAGAATAAAAGAAAGAAAGAATGAAAGAAAGAAAAATTAGATCCAAAAAAAGAATATCGAGAAAAATAGTAAACAGATGAAAGGAAGGCATGTGTAGGAAGAACGAAGGAGAGAAAGAAAAAAACAAAAGAATGAAATAAAGTAAAAATAAAAAGAATAATAAAGAGATCCAATAAAGAATATCGACAAAAATAGAAAACATGAAAGGAAGTATTGTGTAGGAAGAACGAAAGAAAGAAAGAAAAAAAAAAGAATGAAGAAATTGAATAAAGTGAAAATAAAAGGAAGAAAAAAGAGAGCCAATAAAGAATATCGACAAAAATAGAAAACAGATGAAATGGTGGAATATATAATGAAAGGACGAATGTATGAAGGAATAAATGAAATAACGAACGAAAGTAAGCAAAATTAGATCCGAAAAAATAACGTCGACAGCAATCGAAATCACATGAAAGAAAGAAATATGTAGAAAGAAAGAACGAAACAGAGAACGAAACAAAGATGGACGAATGAATGAAAGAATCAAAGTAATAACGAATGAAAGAAAGAAAACTGAGAGTCAGAGAGAACGTCGACGAAAATAGAGAACAGATGAAAGGGAGGAATATGTTGAAAAAAAAAGAAAGTATGAAAGAAAGAAAAATGATGAAAGAAGAAATATATAAATAAAAGAAATATCGAAAGTAAAATTAAAAAAAATGGACAAAGAATTAGGATAAATAAAAGCAAAAGAAATATGAGAAGCAAATGAAAAGAAGAAAAGAGAAAAAATAAATATATAACAAAATAGAAAGAGAGACTGAAAGAAAGAAGAATCGTAGAAGTTAAAATAAAGACAACCCAATAAAGAGAAGAAAAGCAAAACTGATAAAATTGTCTCTAACTGCAATTGATTTCACACGTGATCAATATTGCCACGAGGCATCGATTTTCTATCGTCATTCCTGAACGAGGAAATGATATGAACCCTGTCAACCAAGTAATGTCATTGTTATGTAGGACTGTTGCCTGTCAGAAATTCTTTTTATACGCCAATCATTACGATTTGGCGGTAAGAATTAGGGGATTCAATTTCCCTTATTATTTCTGCCATTATTTGTTTAAAACACATGACATATAATCAATATTTTGAATGCAAATTAATGTTTTTAGGGGTTAGAAAATTAAGTAATACCTTCAGAGATATTAATATCATCAAAGGCATTCTTTGTTGAATATTCTGGGGAAAAGCACGTAAAAAGATAGAATCAGTTCAGAAAACAAACTGAAACATATTACAGTATGAATAAAATATGGGAGTCTTAACTATTTATAATTGGTTTTCATCAAGATGGATTTAATTAGGTCCTGTTGATGTGGGGAAATTACAATTATGACAAAAATAACAAAACATAAGTTAACATTTTCAAATATCTTGTAAGGGATTTTGGTTGGGTTTTGAACGATTAATCATCGTGCCATATCACTGTCAACAAGAATAGAACCTATCTATATCTTTATCCCGCACAGAAGAGTAGACACCCCTAAATGGAACTAGTAAATGTTGATAGACTCACATATAAAGTAGACTTCTCAGTGTTTCAGTACGGGAGCGAATCTGGGATATTAACAGCAGAATTACAGTGAAGAATCCAAGCATTATAAAGGAGATGCTACAGATCCATTCTATGTTTCTCTCGTGTCGGATGTAGCACCAATGACGCTGGACAAGGCGCTATCAGACAAGAGTCAGGCGCATTGGAAAAAACCTCATAAGAACCATCAAGTAGAAATGGTTGAAATGCTATGGACATGTCATAAGAGCTCCAAATCCTACAACTGGCATCCTAACAAATTGCAAAAAGGAAAGGTAGACAGAAATGGAAAATAAACTGAGTGGGCTGGGAGGTCATTCACAGAGACTCGGACATTGGGAAGTAACCGAGTGATTTTGGAGGGAGCTAGTCATTTGCTTACACAAGATCATTTACATGAGGCCAATGCTGGTGATGATGATGCTCGTGACTTTGTTAAACATGGTGTCCTTAAAATCTGGACACATGGGAAATCTCATTAAATAATTTTTTTTTATCTCCATAGATAAAACGTGGTTGTGTCGAAAGAAAAAAAAAGACATTTTTCTGGTGTATGCTAAAGGGGCAGGTGTACATTAAAATCACTGATGCAACAGACTTGATTAAACGCATAAAGAGTGAATGTGCAGTTATTGCATCGAGTTCGCGTGAATCTTGCCTTTGCTTTACAAAGGATGGAAATCATATTGAAAATGATATTTGTTAATATTTCACTTCAAGAAGATTTTGTTGAAAATTTAATTTCTTGAAAATATGCATTTTTGCCTGAATTGTTCATACTTTAGTGACACACCCTGTATATTTGTGCTTTTCAAAAGAAACATCAATAGGTTTACTCTTGAAGACGTAGTTTCTATTAAGTCAACATTTATACGAGTTAATACGTAATCATTTAGTCTTAATTCCTACATTAACTTAACATTTACTAAACTTAACAGTTACTAAATTACTAATAAAATAATCACTATAAATGCATTTCTAGAAAAAAATAAACTGATTGTTTTTGAAAGAGTGTATCGTACTAATATTTGAAGTGTACATAATCTGTTCTGAAAATCAATATTGAATTAAGTTTTACCTAAGTCCGAACACTAACCACTCCAACTGAAAAAAAATGATTTTTATTCAAATATATTTGATACCTCTGAAGAGTTAACTCTAAAAACCACCCAAGAGGAAGATAGAAAAGACGTAGTGTTTTTTTAATACGTAACATTTTACTATTACTGTCTAATTAGTCTAGATTAAACATGTTTTCTTTGTTTAGTGGAATATTAAATACTTATGTGTCTCTTAATCTTGAAATTTAATTTTCTTGGAAATTTTAGTAATTTCATTTACAAAAATTATTGTTGGTATTCTTTTTTCAAAAATGTACGGCTGGGATTATTTTTTTTCTTTGTTTTTACAATATTGTATTACCGGTACTTTTACGATGAAAAAGTATTTCTATAATTTCATTGTTTTTCACCCCATATTGGGGGTGCAATAATTGCCCATGGGTGGGAGTCTAAGAGAGGATACCATCCGGATCAGAGTGGACCTGAGAACAATGGCAGTTAAGTAGTTTTTTGCGCTCTTCATAACATCCATACTATTTGAAATAATTATTTTAATTCTCGCAGTACCAATGCCTGACAGAGGAATGGTAGTGTCACTGTTAAAACTGTTATGATAAATGAGAGGTGCCCTATCAATTCATGTAGTTAAAGTAGGAAATGAAGAATATGATGATAAAATGGATAGATAACGATTTACCCATGACACGAAATGGTTACATATTTAATATTCAAAGAACCAAACACGAAGGAATCTATTTCACAAAGAAACAATTCGAGAAATAAAGCTCTCTTGCTTCTTACCTTTAGACAAGGTAGGATATGTGGGAATTCAATTCCTTTTCAGTGTTTATGACGTGTTCGGGATGTAAAGGTTTGAACTGGTGAAATTATACAATAGAAATCAATAGAACATTTTCCATGGAAATAGCAATAGATCAACGGTAGGGTTGAAACATTGCATCTGCGGAATAGTGGTTGTAGTGTGCAGCATAAGACAGTCCACATAAGACTACATGAACGTATTTTTTTTACATTTTCTCAAGGTTAGAAAGTGATGACTGAGCAGCTCCAGCACATATACTCTAGGTTAGGGAGGCTGAAGGTCATCTTGGATAATTTGGAAAATGATCCTGGAACAATATATATATATATATATATATATATATATATATATATATATTTGAACTTTATTTCAATCCTTCATGTGCTACCGATCCCTAGCTATGATTAATTAATGATGAACACGTCATTTTCGTTCATGTTCGATTTCATCACGATACTTCTGTTAAGCTGTAATATACATGAACCTATATATGAATACATATTTAGGTATCACAATATATTTTAAAAGATCCAATTCAATTCATTTTACGTTTGGCACGTGAGAGATGAGTTTCAGCAATGACAGTCCAAAGAAGAGTGAAAAAAGACTTGAAAATGAAATGGTACATGAAACGTGTTACCCCAGGACACATGTTAGTCAGAAAATACAATCCTTCGTGCGCATCAGATCTCTATCTACGAGTAATTAATGATGAACATGCCATTTTCGTTCATGATAGATTTGATCACGATATTTCTGAAGTATTCTAACTACGACACATACATGACAGTGGTTATTGATAATCACTGCGATAGTCGTAGTACTTCAACATAAATAACAAAAAAAATACGGTTTATCCACAACTTTGGACACAATACTTAACACCTTATCCCAAAAAATGGTAATATATAATAAAAAATAAAGAAAGACGGACCATAATCCAAAATCTGGTAAGTCAAAAGTGAGCGCATAATATCCAAGCTTCTGTAAACATAAGGTATATAGCAGAATGAATCTAGTTTATAAAGGGTGAAATACTCGTTAGCAGAAACTTATGATAATCTGAGATAGGTCAGGGACCTGACCTCGGAAAACAAGGAAATAAGCGTGTGATATTCATTGTGTACCTTGTATCTATCTACGTGTGCATTTCATACTGAAATAGAAAAATTGATGACAGGTCATATGTTATATCAGAATGTATCGATCAATTGTTGGTGATCAATTACTAGGAGATACTTCCATGAGGACTGTAGACTTCGTTGCTTCCAGCGAATCAAGTACAGTGAAACAAGGTCGGGTGAAGATTGGGAATAAAAAAAATCGGGGAAGGACAATCAATCCAGTTGCTGCCGTGTCTCGGATCAATGTAGGAAAACTTTCGCTCCTAGGAAACCATACCAAATAATCTTTTGCAGTCTTTTCATGATAACTTGCAGAATTGACAAACTACTTATACAAAAGCTAGAATTCGTTCTAGAATTTAGTTAATAGATTAGATCTCCTTCAGATTGAAGCTGAAATTAGCATCTAATATTTCACAAGTAAGTATTTTGTGTGTATATAAATGTGTGTATATGTGTGTGCGCGCGTGCATGTGTGCATTTAGCTAATTTTAAATATATTATAAGGTATGCTATATTTATGGATAGATGTGCAGGTATAGGCGTGTGCAAATAATAGGGAGTCCTGATATTTAACTTTTAGTGAGTAATAAACTATAGACTCAGAACTCGATCACTCTTCGGCAATATACTTTACCCGACACGAACACAGGAAATGCAAAGACACACAAATTCATATATAAAAACACACACAAATATATATATCAAACATTCACATGCATCCACGCAAATTATTTACTTAAAGTTAGAGAGGTAGCGATAAAAGATTCACATCGAAATATTTATAAACACACACACACACACACACACACACACACATATATATATATATATATACATATATATATATATATATATATATATATATATATATATATATATATATATATATATATATATAGTCATCCACAGAATGACGGTTTTGCCCTATCACAGACCATTAGTGCGTCTAGACATGCAATTGTTTTCAAGCAGGAATCGAAATCCGATTGATTGATATATATATATATATATATATGTATATATATATATATATATATATATATATATATATATATATATATATATATATTTATATGTGTATATATATATATTTATATGTGTATATATATATATATACACACACACACACACACACACACACACATATATATATATATATATATATATATATATATGTATATATATATATATATATATATATATATATATATATTGAGTTTACGAAAAACTAGGTAATCCGTATGAGTACACACAAGGAGGATAAAATCCAGAGAGCTCAATGTAAATCAGATCTAATAATTTAATTTAAATAAAAACAGACCACTTTAAAGTTCCATATAATAAATTATTTCACCACAGCCCTTTTAAAGGACCGGGGAACATCAGACTTTACTTCCAAAAATTGAAACGAAAAATGAAAAGAAATTTACACATTTTTGACGGGCAGTACTAAGTATATTTAAATTAACGAAGTGAGGGGGGAGAGAGACATGATTGAGTTAGATGTCAAATTTCTATTCTTTCAAATTTAAAATGTTTGAGGAAATCCAGACATTGACACATGAAATCGGTTAGCTTAACGGAAGTTATATATGGAGGGGGATAGGACAAAAAGGCATAAAGAGAAAGAGAGAAAGAAGTTGTGATAAGGTGTCATTAATTTTCCTTGGAATGGTCGCTGTTTTTTTGCTTTACTTTGAGAGTTCATAAATATTATAATGTTTGATATAAGTTTGAATGTTTAAACAGTCTATAAGGAATTTAATTATATGTTTGTTAAAGTTTTTTTTTTAAAACTTTATTACAAAAATTTTGGGATTTTAATATGAAATAGTCAATTATATATATATATATATATATATATATATATATATATATATATATATATATATTTATATATATATATATATATATATATATATATATATATATATATATATATATGGAGGATCAAGAACACTTTTCGGGCTTCAAATGGTTAGCGAGATTAGGAGGTACTATGTGGCGAAGTGGTCTAAGGCACTTCGAAATTAATGAAGGTTTCCCCATGGAGCGCAGATTCGAAACGCACCTGAGTCTGCATATTTTTCTAACAAGATTTCTGGAATCTTCAGGCCGGTAGATATATAGATATACATATATAAATAATAATCCTGTTTAATAAGTAAATATAAGCAGAACCACTGTTCAAATATGTGTATCCATTTAAAATAACGTTTAAATTAAAAACATGTTAGATTTGATTAATTTCCTAATGTACATACACATATAACAAAGGCACATGCGATTTCTTTTATAAATATTTAGATGGGAATATATAGATTTATATTTTATCTCTGCTTATATAATTCTATAAAAAGTAAATAATATCTGAGGAAGCGTGCGTTTTAATTATGATTTTACACATGAAATTCATATAATTTAGGTACGTTTATTTTAAATAGAAAATAAAAAAAAAACAATAACCATATAAAATATAGATTGCCTCATTATTGCAATAAGTAGATATATTTAACAAAATTTATTGACACAACACCTGAAAATTGCGTCGAGCTTGATACTCGGAATTTGAGTGGCGCTAACGGTGAGGAAATGTGTGTATATATATATATATATATATATATATATATATATATATATATATATATATATATATATATATATCTTCTGCTTTATGGATATGAGTTTGTGACACTGGGCTTGACATTCAAACAGAATATGTTAGCTCTATCACTGATATTGAGTGCTGTCTACAACGGACAACACTATATACCGAGTGTAACAGCATAATTGTCCAAATCGTGTTACAGTATAATTGCCCATCTTACATAAATGTTTAGTATTTAAAAAAAAAAAACACTAAACTAAGTGAGTTTCTTTTTTTCAGGTTTTCAGATAAGACGTTTAGCAACCGTGACACCATTTGTTGTAAGACCACAGAAAAACCCATTGAGATATTCATCTAGAAAGAGAACAGGTTAAAATCATTTTGTGTCAGCCCCACTTTCTTTTCAACTGAGCAATGACGAGAGAAAACAATGATTCAAACCTTCAGTAATGGTACCAACATTCATACCCTGGCTTCCATCTTCACAGTCCATTAAAGAACCCTCAAGGGAACCTGGAATAAGTTTGGAGCGGTAGAGATGGATTAGGAGGTCACAACAGGAAGAGGGATCATCATTTCAACTTAGAGCTAAAGCGTTCAATTAAAAAAAGATCCAATTCAGTCCACGCAGTATGTTTAGTACGTGAGAGAGGATTTTCAGCAATGACAGTTCAAAGGGCACTGAAAAAAACTAGAAAATGAAATCTTAAGCGAAAGGTGAGAGGCTCCTAGTTAATCCGAGACAGAAAGTTAGAAAGTTAGAGAGGGTGAAGATCATCTTGAATAAGTAGGAAAATTATCCTGGAATAATATTTATATATTTGAACTTTATTTCAATCCTTCATGAGCTTTCAATCATTACCTATGATTAATTAATGACGAACATGTTATTTTTGTTTATGGTCGATTTCATTACGATTCCTGTATTAATCTTGGAGAGTAATTATACATTATTATTGCTCAAAGTAGTGTCTAATAGTGTTATAAAAACTTGGATAATTCCAGTAAGATATCTTTAATCATTTCTAAGATACAGTGGTTGAAAGCTTATTATGACATAACTTAATATAATGAACAATTTTGCTGTTACACGATTTGTTAAACCCAGTATATATATATATATATATATATATATATATATATATATATATATATATATATATATATATATATATAACAAGAAACCAACATTTAATAATATCAACTATGAACATGGACCGTATTTTGAAAAATGAAAGTAAAATGCATACATGCAACAAACTATTACTTATTTAACAGTTGAAATATTTAATACTTGAAAATGGCTAAATGTATAGCCGAAAGCGCTCGGATAAAAACAATATTCGGACATTTTTTATATAATTTATCATTTGAAAAGAAAAACTTTATTAGATCGCACGAGAAACTGTATAGAAAACTAAAAGGAGCACCTTGTCTGTCGTATTCAATGAAATGTGCATGGAAAAAGAATTGATGCCTAAATACACAAATTATATATATATATATATATATATATATATATATATATATATATATATATATATATATATATATATAAACAATGGTGTTAGTATGCACAGCCACTGAGGTCCTGCTTCCTCTAGCTTTTATAACGAAACACCAAACACCAATGGTATATCGCCACCATTTTTAAATTATAGAAAGCAAGCGAATTCTCACATCCTGCTAATAATTTCTATCACTTGCATATCCTTGCTTGAGTTTCTAATGCTCTTTTTGGGTTTAGTTGTCGTAGCTCGTGGGGGTACAGTCCTATGTATAAGGGAAACTCGGATGAGTTCCACCACGGAATATATGATCGAGCGGCGCTATATCGACTTTAATTCGCTACTTCTCCATCACCGAGGCCCGTTGGTACAGTTGGCATGACGTTTGCCTGATAACGTAACTGTCCAGGTTTCAATTCTCGGCAATGGATGTGCACTGCTGATGAATCCCAAATATAGGACGAAACATCCGTCCAGTGTTTTCTGCTTTCTGTTGAGGTTTCTTCTAGACTCGAATAATTACTTTATATATATATATATATATATATATATATATATATATATATATATATATATATATATATATATATATATATATATATATATATATAAGTCCCCTATTAATTCCACCCAAAAGTCCAAAGAATAATTCAAACGCAATATTTACCCACGTCGCCAACAAAATGACAGTTAAACCAAACAATAAAACTACCCATAATGCATCACTGGCTTATATATATGGCTGATCAAAACATGTCGAATTTTATATTTATATACGTTCTATCCTGATAGTAAACAAATGCCAGTATCTGTCTATAATTCTGTGATGAGGTATTATGTACACTATTTATATTTATTCGAACTATTGTCCTCATCTTTGTCGCCATATTTATTACAACTGCTGAAATAGTTTTAATAAATATGGTAGGAAAGATGAGGACAATAGTCCGAATAGTATAAACAAATGCCCATTATATTATCCTGATAGTAAACAACTGCCAATAATGTATTATATACAAGGCAATGTAAGAAATTATCCGCAGTCATAAAACATATATATGTAATGGCGGAAGTGAGGATATATATATATATATATATATATATATATATATATATATATATATATATATATATATATATATATATATATGTAAATAAAAAGAAAGAACAGTAAGACATATAATCCGGTGTTCTTATAGATATTTTTATTTTTACACAACAGTACTCAATGTAAATTTACAGAGCATTAATAGACTCCAAAATTTGCTTGACGAGGAAATGGAACTAATGTCTTTAATAACAAAAATTAAATCCGAAGCATTTAGCTTCCATTTTTGAAACATGGTTATCACTGTGTAGCGAAAAACATGTTTTAAATCAATTAATTTATAATATATATATATATATATATATATATATATATATATATATATATATATATATATATATAACATCAGTTATCAACATAGTGAAAGCAAAATATTTAATGCACATAAGAAAATCAATTTTTCTAGGAAAATCTTTTATTTGGGCCTATTTTCACGTAGGCTAATAATTAACAAGTTTCGTCAGGTTTAAATTTATTACTGAATAGCGAGTTTGATTTTGAAGACCTTTCCCATATACAATTTTATTAAATATTTGTTTCAAAAAATTCTACATACATTTGACATGATGGGATGACTTATATTGCAACAGGCGTTGTGATGTGTACTAATATTCCCGATCGATTCATGTGAAAATATTGGTCAGTGTTAAAATTTAAGAAGAATATACAGTGTTTTCATCTATGAATTGATTACACGCCTTACGCGTGTGTGTATTGATTTTGCTTTTCGATTTAATACCTGCAATCCAGTTACATTACCTACATAATCCTGTGTAAATTGGAAGACATATTCAGTAAGTTAATATTTGTAAGTTTATTTCCTGTCAAAGTAGTTGGATATCATATTTTATGTTAGCAGAAATTAGTTTACCAGAATCAAAGACATTTTTCCCTGATTTCCATCCAGGATTCTAATTTTGGTGATTCTTTCAGTATGACGTATCACGGTGTATCGGATGTCAAAATGAAATCATCAATCACTGTCATTTCATCAGGCTTTCCCATATTCACCTCAGACACGCAGTTCCGTCGGCAGGTTGCATCTGGCTATCATCTACTGATGCAAGACAGAGTGAACAAATTTTTAAGATAATGACATGACATTTCGAAGATGTTTCTGGTTTACCCTCCGGGCATTTCTGTTTCAATTAATTACAATGTTCCCTAATTCAAAACCTGAGCGTGTAATCATCGAAAATTAGTTCGATCTTTAGCAGACATTCACAAAGATTCCAGAGATCATTAATTGATTTTTTTTTTTAATTTTCTCTGTTTCGTTTTTTAACTTTACATTTTTATACCGCTTAAAGTTCATTTAAAAAAAAACATGAAAAACGGCAAAATAAATATGAATTACGAAGAGTTTAATTGTAGTATCTCTGAACTCAAGATAGACGCTGTGTCATGCTCGTCATTTTAAATAAATGAATAGTTCAACGTTAATTATATTTACCTGTACAGTAAAAATGTGTGGAAATGAGGCTTCAATGAACCAGTTACCAGAGTCAGGGTCACTGCTTGCAAAATAAGAAATAAACGTAGCCAAAAAACAAAAATCAAAAACAAAGACGAAAAGAATATCGCGTAATATATTCGCGTGCCTAGATGAAGGCCCAGCATTCGCTTTCCTTCTTTCTCTATATTTATATCTAGTCTATGACTCCTGTCATATATTTTCGGATACTTGTGTGGGAGGGGATAGTGTTACGGTATGGTTTGTGAACCGTGTTCATATTCCGAGCAATTATTTTTCTTCTTCTATGTCTTCTATCTTCACATCGTAGGCGATCATAGTTTTCTACTAATTATTTCCCTTTGTAACTCTTGCTTATTTGTTCTCGTGGTTATCTCTCGAAAGTAGACATGTCTCCCCGAATACCAGTGGCCAGCTATACTCATTTTATGCATTTCTTTCACGTTCTACGCATTTTCCTTGAGCTATTCTACTTTAACCTACCTGTATTTGTTCTTTTTTTTCTTTATGTAGATGCCTACATTCACTTCCATGTATTGGCATAGTTTTTTCCCTGTCTATATTTCTGAGGTATTATGTACACTATTTACATTATTGGGACTATTATCCTCATCTTTGTCGTCATATTTATTACAACGTTTCGGCATTTCAGTATCTGTCGATATTTCTGAGATGAGGTATTATGTGCACTATTTAAATTATTCGGACTATTGTCCTCATCTTTGTCGCCATATTTATTACAACATTTCGACCATTCATTATCTGTCTATATATCTGAGATGAGGTATTATGTACACTATTTACATTATTCGGACTATTGTCCTCATCTTTTTCGTCATATTTATTACAATATTTCAACCTTTCAGTATCTGTCTATATTTCTGAGATGAGGTATTATGTACACTATTTACATTATTTGGACTATTGTCCTCATCTTTGTTGCCATATTTATTACAACGTTTCGGCCTTTCAGTATCTGTCGATATTTCTGAGATGAGATATTGTGTGCACTATTTCCATTATTCGGACTATTGTCCTCATGTTTGTCGCCATATTTATTACAACGTTTCGACCGTTGTGCACTCCGGCGTTCTTCAGGTGGTTGGATTGTCGAACTGAACCCTTTATTTCGCTCACTGGGGTAGACTGTTCTAGTTCCACGAGCCATGTCTAATGTATGTCAGTTATCAGTTATCCTGTTAATTCCCCTCACCAAATTCTCCACTGCCTTAACCGGGTATTAAACTCACACCCTTTGGGCCTTGTCACTGGATCTAACCAACGCCTTTATCTAAACCGACATTCACTGGACAGTACTTCAATTTCAACTCCCACCATCCATGCAGCGTAATATATATATTAGTAGATTGATTTTGGTATCAACAATTTTTTAATTGAATTTTGAGATAATATTTATGCTAGCTACCATGCTTTCTGTTTTTTTTATTAACAATGTGCCACATGCATATATTATGTTGTTAAGATTGTGGACGTCAGTAGTGAATCCTGGTAGGACTTCTAATTCTCTAATAATCGCCTCGTTGCATAGGATGAATAATTTCGGCGAGAAGTTGCCTTAGAACACTTTCTATGAATCGTATGTATCTGCTTAACTCTTATTTCTATCTGTGGGCAGGAGATTTGCTGCCAGGATCGCCCGAGGCAAGTAGACCCAGGCAGTCTCGCCAGCTCTCATTCAAATAACAGCGTAGAGAGCACTAGTGAGCCTTGGA
>OZ038505.1:91977261-91987261 GCA_964036315.1 Acanthosepion esculentum | reverse complement strand
TGGAAAATGGGTGCCTCATGAATTGTGTGAAAATAACCTCAAATCCCGATTTGACATCTGTTCTTCTTTTCATTCTGGCCAACTTGTTTCAACAGTTTTGGATAGACTTGTGACTGGCGACGAAAAATGGATCTTTTATCGAAATGTTAACCGTCGTAGACAGTGGTTTGGTAAAGGGGAAGGACCCAAGCCACAACTGAGAATGGAACTTCATTGGCAAAAGTTTCTTCTTTCAATCTGGTGGGATTGCCAAGGAATAATCCACTTTGAATTCTTACCACCTAATTCAACAATTAATGCTCAAATATACTGTCAGATATTAGATCGTTTGAACCAAGATCTGAGGAAAAAAAGACCTGCTCTAGTGAATCGAAAACGGGTGATGTTTCATCGAGACAATGCGCTACCACACACAGCAAGAATCACGTCACAAAAAAATCGAAGAACTTGGGAGAAAATTCCTCATCCACCTTATTCTCCCGACCTTGCTCCTTCAGACTACAATTTGTTTCGTAGCTTTGGAAGAAACAGCTTTTGTAACAGAGGAAGTGGTTAAAACTGACATTTGTGAGTTCTTCGAATCAAAGCCAAAAGAATTTTACAGTAATGGAATTAGTAAGCTTCTTAATAGATGGAAGGATGTCATAGATAATTAGAGAAAATACATTGTTGATTGAATCTGTAATTAAATGTAACAATTGGTCACTTGTTTTCTTTATTCAAGATTCGGACAGAACTTATGGGATGACCTGATATTTATTTTTGGCAATCATAGTCAAAGGAAAAAAAATCGTGTATATTATTTAATGATTGTGTGAGAAGTTATGGAAGGATTGTAACCAGGATTTAGGGTAAAGGATAAAAAAAGAACTTGAGTAAAAATAACAGCAGGTTTTCTAGGATCATGATAGTGTACTCCCAGAAAGGTCTTTTTATATGGCAGAAAAAGAATTATATATTAGGACCTTGAATAAGTTCTCGCTGATTTTTTATGAAAAGTAATGTTTTATTTACAAAACAATTAGTAAGAAATATGTCACAGAAAATATTGCCCATCGCTAGCCACTACGTTTCTCCATCATTCTAGCAGTATTCGAATACCACGCCGAGAAATCGAGTCAGACCATTTTTGGAATCTTCATAAGAATAAAAATACTGCTGAGACAGCTGATATGCCATCGATCCGAACAAGTGATAATCGGACGGGGCAATGTCTAGCGAAAACGGCGAATGGGGTAGGAATTCCCATTTAAGTGGAACTTATGGGATGACCTGATATATTTGGGCATGTATCCCAGATATTGTGTAAAAATCACCTGGTTCTTTTAATGTCATGTTCTTCAGGATGCAGTCGTACGTGGCTCTCCAAAGAATGCGTTACTTTATTTTCTGTGAAATGCTGTAAGGTATCAGGGAGGATAGTGGAGTAGTTGTTGCCTAATTGACAATTTTAAATTCACATTTTTCATGCTTCTGGATTGTTTTCCAGGCAATACTCAAGGCTTTACTAAAATTAACTATTTAATCTATAACCGGGAAGAGAATGCCTGGGTTCCTGACATTCCCACAGGTTATGTGAGAAAGTAAACGCAACAGACTGACGCGGAACTCGGCATTCTAATTTACAAACAACCCTGAAGATTGTTCCACTTTCGTCTGTGAGAATCATTTTAAACTATATTATATGGAAATATATATTTCTTTATCTCTTTCCATTTGTATGCGTGTGTTGTGTCAGCACAATCCATATCCGAAAAGTGATTTCTAAGAAATTTATTGTTTAAAAAAAATGTAGCAATTTTATGTCTACAATCTGGTGCATTTGAGAGTCTTAAAATAAAGAGCATATGACTTTCGACTGGGTTCTCGTTTGTATCCTATTTATGGGAATATAACAACGTAAATCCTGGCGTGATTTAGACTGCTAAGCTGCGTAAACATCAAAAGTTCAGTTCTCTATTTAAACTATGTTTGGATCCCTTTCAGATTTCCTTTGGCGAGCACAGTAAAAACTGCGATAAATTCAGAAGAAAAATATTTAGCTGTGATGATTCATCTACAAAGTGAACAATCATCGTAGACGATCAAAAATGTTCTGAATGTTCATCACCATATTGCTAGCGTGGTGACCAGGATGCAATAGCTTTATTAAAGGCAATAAATATTCAAGAAATTTATTCAATGTTATTCAAGGTCAATTATTCCCGAAAAATAAAACATTGGTAATAGATTTACAACTCTTTCGAATACACAGTCCGGTAGATGTACATTCACACTGTTAAAATATTTCACTGGCCATATCTAGGGATATCATGTATTGATGAGATGTTTAAACGGATCGACTGGCACAAGAAAATGACCGGAAAGCATAAAAACCTAAACGTTATGATTAAAACGACAATGATGATATTAGTTTGAATGCGTATAGTGTAAATAAAAACGGTGCTTATCCAATGACATTTACCGGGGTTTCTAGAGCAGGCCTGCAAAATATATGACTCACAGACGACAAGCGATCAACAAGCTTGTTTTTCAAATTGTCAATTTTTGTGTTCATATCGAATAAATTTGGTGATTAATCAAGTTTGTGGAATTTCTTCTTCTAATTCTTCTCCTCCTCCTCTTCCTCCTCCTTCTTCTTCTTATTTCACTCCTCCTCTTCCCCTTCTTCTTTTTACCCTCTTCTACTTATTCTTCTTCCCCTCCTCCTCCTCTCCTCCTTCCTATTCTTTTCCTCCTCCCGATCCTCCTCCTTCTTTTTCACGCCCTCCTCCTCCTTCATTTTCTTCTTTTTCTTCTTCTTCCTCTCTTCTTCTTCTTCTTCTTCTTCTTCTTCTTTGTATCGTATCCCTTACGGATGTTTCCGTTCATGGATCTCCAAATCTTCCCGTACTTTTCACCTCTTCATAATTTTTGTCTTTATATTAACTCTCCTAAACCTTGTTCTGACATCAATTTGCTAAAGATCGCTAGGAAGGTTATGCGTTGTTTTCTCTGCCCTTCTTGTATTCAACACGTCCTATGAGTATCAAATTCTTCAAACCCTTGGTACTCACTAAACGTTCTAGTAAATTCAACTTCATATATTACTAAGTGTTGGCTTTATTCTTTTTCTCATTAATATTAACTACGAACACGGTCACAATGTGCTAACTGTGTTCGGAAAATAAGATATCTCTATAACACTAAAAACATACACACACCGCACACACCCAATTAAATTTAAAAATAAAATCATCCTTGATAATGGCTAAAAGTATAGCGCTCGAGATTATAGAACATTTGGACAGTTTCTACACATTCTGTGTGCGAAAAAAAAAACACTTGTTCGAACACAAGAAATATTAAATAACAAGCTTAATCGTAGTACCTTGTCTGTTGTTTTAATGAAACATTCATAAATAAAGGATTTCAGATTTAATACACAATATCTATCAGGTCATCCCATACGTTCTGTCCGAATTTTCAATAAAGAAAACAAGTAACCAAATGTTACATTTAATTACAGATTTAATCAACAATGTATTTTCCCTGATTATCTATGATTTCCTTCAATCTATTAACAAGCTTACTAATTCCATTACTGTAACATTATTTTGGATTTGATTCGAAGAACTCACAAATGTCAGTTTTAGCCTCTTCCTGTGTTACAAAAGCTGTTTCTTCCAAATGATTCTGTAAGCTACGAAACAAATGGTAGTCTGAAGGAGCAAGCTTTGGAGAATAAGGTGGATGAGGAATTTTCTCCCAGCCAACTTCTTCGATCTTTTGTGACGTGATTCTTGCTGTGTGTGTTCGCGCATTGTCCTGATGAAACATCACCCGTTTTCGATTCACTAGAGCCGGTCTTTTTTTCCTCAAAGCTTGGTTCAAACGCTCTAATTACTGACAGTATATTTGAGCATTAATTGTTGCATTAGGTGGTAAGAATTCAAAGTGGATTATTCCTTGGCAATCCCACCAGATTGAAAGAATAAACTTTTGCCCATGAAGTTCCCTTCTCGGCTGTGGCTGGGGTCCTTCCCCTTTACCAAGCCGCTGTCTACGACGCTTAACATTTCGATAAAAGATCCATTTTTCGTCGCCAGTCACAAGTCTATCCAAAAAAGGTGAAACAAGTTGGCGAGAATGGAGAGAAGAGCAGATGTCAACTCGGGATTTGAGGTTGTTTTCACACAATTCATGAGGCACCCATTTTCCAAGTTTAGGAACTTTTCCAAGTTGTTGAAGATGACGATGAACAGTTGTATGGTTTGAACTGAGAACCACTGCCAATTCCTCAACTAATAAAGCAGGACTTTCTTCAACGGCTGCTTCAAAAAGCTTTTCATCAAACTCAACTGGATGTCCGGTTCGATCTTCATCTTCAAGGGGGAAATCTCCACGTCTGAATTTTGCAAACCATCTTCTGTAAGTTCTTTCATTCACACATTCCTCTCCATAAACTGAGTGAATGTTTCTAGCCGCTTCGGCTGCTGAGTTTCCTTTCTTGATCTCATAAAGCATTATATGCCTCAAGTGATTCTTGGGTACTTCCATGTTAGCAGGGTTTTAATCAAACAAAATTTAATTTTATTGATCTCTGAAATACAATTTGATCAGTTTAAATGCATCTAAACATTAAAATAATGTTCAGCTTAATTAGACATTATAAAATACTCTTTAAATTTCGTTCATTTTAACAAAAAGTTAAAATTCGGACAGAACTTATGGGATGACCTAATATATATATATATATATATATATATATATATATATATATATATATATATATATATATATGGTGGTGATAAATAATACACTGATACGAAATAAATTGGTATAATTGATGTCTACGTCGATTTCAACAAAGATGAGGACATTATTCACAAGGAATATAATGTGAATAATGATAACTCCGAATCTCACAAATTCAGACAGTAATTATTGATTTTCTGTGTTGTATATCATTACTATCTTCCTTATATTTGTTGATGAGCTGTTTGGAATTACTTCCGCAGACAGACGCCTAAAAATCTGATCTTCCTTCCGAAGTCTAGAATTCTAAATACCTCAAATTAAAAAAAAAAAAAAATAGTTTCACGTTTTTAACATCAAGCAGAAATAAATGTTGGAATTGCAGTATTCCAGTCTGCTATTTGATCTCTGGACAATGGAAGGATTTCTATGGTGTCCAGATGGGCTGAACCATCTGTTAAAGAAGAACAAAAATAAATACTTCAAGAACTGTCTGTTTACCATTAGTCTCTTTGTTTTAAGAAAACATTTATCAAGTTGTTTCAGACAAGAGGAATACAGGATGAAGTTTAGTTTTGCTATACTGTCGACAATGATTTTCACTCAACTGTTTGGCAGGTAACGAAGAAAGAAAGAAGGAAAGAAAGAATAGGTAAATTTAAAAAGTATAGAAAACACGAGAGTAGAATAATGAGACATGTGAATTAAATGAGAAGGAAGGCAAGAAGAAAAGAACAAAATAGAAAAATGAAAGAAACATTAAGGAAAAGAAATAAAGGATGAAAGAAAGAAAAGATGGAGGAAAGTGAACATTAGTGAAAGAATGTGTGAAAGAAAAATAGCGGAATATAAAAGCGGGACGAAATGAAAAGGACAAAGACAAATGAAAACGAATGAAAAATCATTAGAATTATGAAGAAAGGGAGAAGGAAATAAAAATTGCTAACATGTGGGAAAGAAAGACAAGAAATAAGCAAATGCAAAAGAAAGATGGCAGAGAGAGAGAGAGAGAGAGAAAGAAAAGCGAGGAAGAAGTTCAAAAATCAAAAGAAATAAAAAAAGAAATAAAAAATAACGATAGAAAGAAAAATAGAACGACAGATAGAGAGAAAGAAAGAAAAGCGAGGAAGAAGTTCAGAAATAAAAATAAATAAAAAATAAATAAAAAATAACGATAGAAAGAAAAAAAGAACAGATAGAGAGAAAGAAAGAAAAGCGAGGAAGAAGTTCAAAAATCAAAAGAAATAAAAATAACGATAGAAAGAAAAAAAGAACGACAGATAGAGAGAAAGAGAGAAAAGCGAGAAAGAAGTGAAATAACTAAAAAAAAAGAAATACTATAATAAAAATATATAACGATAGAAAGAAAGAATGACAGATTAAAAGAAAAGCGAGGAAGAAGTCAAAAAAGTTTTTAAAAATACAAAAAATAAAGCAAATAACAAAAGAAAGAAAGAAAGAAGAAGGAGGAGGAGGGGAGAAGAAGAGGAAGGAGGAGGGGGAGAGGGAGGGGGAGGAGGAGGGAAAGAAAATCCGACACGGAAATGAAATAATCTGGGAGAATCTCGTAATAAAAGAGAGAAGAAAAGAAAAAAAATGATTCGAAAAATGAAAAAGAAAGGAAACGGAAAGAAATGAGAAAATAAAAGATGAAAGAAATGAAGAGTGTGTCTAAATCGGAAAGAAATAGAGATAGAAAGAGAGATATACAGATAGAGAGAGAGAGAACAAAAGAGAGGGGATAAGGTAAGTAGAAGAGAGATTTTAATGAAACATCGAAAATATAGTTTTAAAAAGCCAATAGAAGTGATTCCAGTTCTGCGGAAGCGATAAGAAGAGAAAGTAAAATAGGCTTCCTCTGACAATGAACTGATGCATTGGCAAATGATGTATAAATACTGTCGAATCCGTCAAGTCGCACTGTGCGAGCTCAAACAAGATGAATGCAATAAGAATTAGTTTCCGCGACGTCCGCTAGAGTGTCACTGTTGTCCATTTTAATACCCACATACACCAGTAACAATGAAGATGCGAAAGATTTATGAAGACCTTTAAAGAACGATTTCACAAAAGCAATTTCTGCTAAAACGAGCGAATATTTGTTATAAATTTAGAACCTCGTGTCGAAATAGCCACGAGCTCAAGATGGGGGTCTGCATTTCCTTACATGACCGTCTGTTATTACTACGTGGCATTTTCACAGCATGAGTACGCTATGAATTCTACAGGGCTTTCAATCAAAATACATACATAAATTTTTATGTTTATACATTCTTTTTATAGATACAAGTATTTAAGTAACTGCTCTGTTTATAATAAACAGTATTAAAGAACATTTACCGGCCTGAATATGCGAGAAATTTTCATAGAAAATATTCGTCCTCCGAGAGGAGTCGAACATGTATCATACAGCCTGAGGTGCATTTAACCGATTGGGCCACAGAGGAGCGTTCGGAGGACGAATATTTTCTATGAAAGTTTCTCGCACATTCAGGACGGTAAATGTTTTTTAATACTGTTTATTATAAACAGAGCATTTACTTAAATATTTGTATTTATAAAAAGAATGTATAAACATAAAAATGTCTTAAAATAATGTCCATTTCATAATATATATATATATATATATATATATATATATATATATATATATATATATATATATATATATATAATCATGTTGTTCTTAATTTGTTTTTATAGACTGTGTTGTGAAGTTGAGGTTTTTAATGGTAATCGATAGTGAATAAGTAATCGGAGATTCAAGTAAAATTACATAAAAGCCCAATACAGTCGTTTTCCATGCAAAAACACTTGGGTAAAAGTTGAATTCTTTTTTTTTACTCCCCCACCCACAACAATGTGCTAAATAGCAGAGCAGAGTAGCCCCCTCCCTTATAGCAGTAGTTGATAAACAGTCTAGGATAAGGATAAAACTGAATGCAGTATATGTAGTTTTGGTGTAGCAGATACTATTTTGTTAATGCAATATTCACTCTCAAAAATGTTCTTTCTACGTAAAATATTCTTACCGTCTAAAATGAAGGACGGACTTACGGAAGCCACAGAATTTATATATATAGCATTTCCATAAAGTTTGTGTGCACTTTTAAAATTGTATAACTTTATTTGTATTTGCGATAGAAATAATTTGTAAAAAGGATTAGAAAGAAGTAAATCTATATTTTTTAAGGTTTTATTGAAATTTTATTTAAGTTTCCACATGTCCTCCATCATTAGCAATACAAAGGTTAATACGATTTTGCTGTTCACGGAAATCATTTGCGAACTGATTTACAGAAATGCCTGAAATCATATTAGTTATTTTAGCTATACTTAAAACTAGGTACATTAAACTTTATAACATTTTTACAGATTATTTCTATCGCAAATACAAATAAAGTTATACATTTTTTAAAGTTCACATGAACTTTATGGACACCTTGTATAGTTTGACCAAAACATTTATTGAATTTTACTTGTCAAACTAAATCAAGGCAATGTTCATTCATATTCTTACTTTTGCGCGCCTTGCCAAAAATCGAAAGTCATAATATTAATGGAAATACTCAGTCAATCTAGATGATTTCTCAATCATTAATCTATGCATATGCGAATGGAAAACAAATTCAATTAAATTAAGATGTATAAGAGGTTTGGAAGCAATATTCAATTAAAATAGATGTTTAGGACGATATTAAAACTTGCTCCAAGTCGAAGATAAAAAGGATAAAATCAAAAGAATAAAAGAGAATGCAAGATTTTCTTCTGTCCATCAAAGTTTTTTTTTATTTATTTAATATATAATTAGAATGTTCTAAGAAGGAGAATGAAACGAGTGGATGCGTCCAGAATGATTCTAGTTTAGGTTCTGACCTTTTTTGCCAGATATTTGCCGAACGTTGGTGGATTTCGACAAGACATTGCGAAGAGACAGTTGCTAATCCGTGCTAAAGGACGGACCACAAAACGTGCCGTATATATTTAGACGGCAGAATGTCTAAACTCAGAGAGAACAACTAGCACAAATATACTACCATTTGGACCGAAGTAAATTATTCACCAGTGAAATGCCACGCATTATTGATCACATATAAATACGGAATCGTTTGCTGTATATATTTATATTTACATGCGTATTAAACAGTGTAAGTGTCAGTCCATATATGTTTATTAGAAATATTTAGAATAACTTATTTGCTGGTGTGAAAGTATTATGAAATTTGTGGGTTGTTCATTATAGCAAGAATAATTTTTATAATCCCATGGCTGGTTTAGAATTATTGTGCCAAAAGTTAACAGGGCTCAAAATTTAACCGAAGGAGGGAAATATATTTTTCTATGTAAATAAAATAAAACATTCGAATGCATTTTACCTTATATCAATTTTCGGGTTATTATAAAAAAAAAATATTCGAATATGCAGAAAATATTAACTGATAACGAAAATAAGGTGCACTTGTAGATGGGAAGTTTAAAATTTTTGACAAGCCGTTCAGGAGATAGGTGTTACAACGAATCATCCTGAGTCAAAGTTCAGATAATTGTTTTGAACACATTTTGATAGCAAGGGAATTTTAAGGATCATTACTAAAGCTAAATTTTATTGTTTAATTTCAATTTAATTTCAAGTTTACCGTCACCTATGGTATCAATGCTTATGTTAATTATGGCTGGTAATTCATGAGAGGCAGGGTGGGGTAATGGATAGTGGGAGGGAGGGTGGAGTAATGGATAGTGGCTCGGATTGAGGAATAGGAGAGCAGAGTTCGAATTCCAGTCGAATCCATTACATTCGCTAATACCTTGGGGAAGGTATGAATCCTCTTCTTCTCCCGCCAGCTATGGGTAAATAGCAGAACAGACCGGGTTCTATTGCCCTGGTCAACCGCGGAAAGAAATGGCAACCTACTGCGAGAAATATCTGCCTCGTCAGTCATGTATCAGAAGGTATGAATCCTTTTCTTCATGCATCGAAATATATGAAACTTTATGCTATGGGTAAATAGCAGGACTGACCGGGTTCTATAGTCTTGGATGGCAACTGGTCAACCGCGGAAAGAAATGGCAACCTACTCCGAGAAATAATTCTGCCTCGTCAGTCATGTAACGAAAGGTATGAATCCTCTTCGCCATGCATGGAAAGGTATGAAACTTTATGCTATGGGTAAATAGCAGGACAGACCGGGTTCTATAGACTTGGATGGCAACTGAGGGAAAAATATCTGCTTCGAAATGCATCGAAAGATACATGATCGTCTAA
>OZ038505.1:91939761-91974761 GCA_964036315.1 Acanthosepion esculentum | reverse complement strand
ATTGAAGTTATATATATATATATATATATATATATATATATATATATATATATATATATATATATATATATATATTATTCTTTCTTTCAACTTTTCCCAGTTACCGGATTATTCTCTATTACTCTTTATTTGTCTTTGTACAACTAACCTGAACATCTTTTGTCATATTTTTACTTCCTGTTTTTGCTTGTCTAAAGTTATATTTACCAAAATTGCATTATCCCCCCTTTTTTTTCATTTTTATCCATTCAATGTTTAGGTGTTCGTACTGTAAAAAAGAAAGTATAAACGATTTTATTGTTCATTAAGTAATGACTTCATAGTCTCCAAGTATATTAGGTTTAAATCCTGATTTACATTTTAATGTTTTGTATCTATCTTTTTCTAAAATTAGTAAACTTGTCGATATTTGTGTTTGTTTATATATGTAATATTTCGTTATTTGTGTTCCAAAAGTTTTATATATTAAAAATAAAGTTAATTTTTTTAAGCTTCAAAAACACGTCATTTATATAATGATAATATACATAGAATATATGTGTTGTAACCTAGGGAAGGTTGCTGAATGGAATAATCACACGAATGTTGGTAATTAACGATAATACTTAGGACAAGAACAACAAATATAAGATTCGCCATCGGCGCGTAAAAGAAATAGTCAACTTCTAGAAGTGAGTTAAGTGAATTCCCTCAATGTATCTTTAATTCTAGTATAACTGCCAACCGCCCCACTCGGTCAGATGAGGTACAAGGACGAATTAAAAGTGGGGGATCCGAGTCCGTAGGCTCGGCCAAAAATTCCCCGTAGACCCCGGTATAAAACAGCGTCAGGTAGCTGTTTCCCGAGATGAGACTCTGCCATTCGACACAGCCTCATCTGGTGATCATCTCTGCCCATCACAGCTGGGGACGAATTTCCAAATCTAGACCAACATACAGTATTTACTACTGTATTTATGTGAATGGGGACATACCCATTATCGTCCGTTGGTACGCTGCAACAATATGTCACAAAGGTTGTCATAGCCGGGTGTGATAGTGGGGACAAGGTCCGACTGTTTATAAAATAATAAATCTAATAGACTCTAGCAACTAAGTCCAGCTTGAAGTCGTGGAAGGGCTGAAAGCGGAATACTGGCACCTCATATGCAGCTTCGGTTAGATGGAACTCGACATCCCAGGAAGGCAGTCCTTCTTTTGAAGGAAACCCTGATTTTAAACCTTCGCTGTTATGCTGTCATATCCCAAACTCTGAAAAGGTTATCGAAGAAAATCCAGACAGGAAACCTGGAGTGGAGCCCCGAAGGTGGTAGATTGTCAAGACTGACAACTTTCCAGCAACTACTGCAGTCAAAACGACCTCATATATAATGCCCTGTATTCGTTTGGATCTTGTCGGTATGGCCTGTAGGGAGCCATGAAGTCTGGGCAGCACATGGCATCTATATAACTCGCCCAGGTCTGGAGAGGTTCATCACCAAAGGACTGCATTTTGATGAAAGAAGGTGCTACCTTCCCCTCACGAGATAAACTAATATTTACTTGCGTTCTATAAATAGAGTACAAATAAAATTATATTCATATTTTCGTATTAGTCAGTGTATTTATTTTGATTCATTTGAGTGAAGGCGAAAAACACGATGCATGTTTTCGTATGCATACTGGTGGGATTTTGGATTATTTTGTAATGTTCTAATTCATCGTAAGTCCGAATGCCGTTAGAAATACAGGTCGCTAAATGGGCCTTTGTCGTATATACGACAAATCCATCCATCTACAACCAAATTTGTCTTACTTATTATTTACCAAGCATTTTACTTCATATCCTTCCCAGTTTCTGAAAGACTAGTATTTCCTCAATAAGAATAATGTCTTTGTGTTAAACAAAAAAGAAAGTGTGATAATTTTATCTTCAAATAAGAGAACGTTAAGTGCGTGCCAAAAATAAAACAGTAAAAAACCTCATAGAATATTTTGAAGTAAAAAAAATAACAAAAAAAAACAAAAAAAAAACTTCCCTCTATTTCTTTTCGCGTCTATCGATACTGGTTTATTCCCAGACCGTCATAAGATGTTGAGATAATTTCTGGCAGGGGACAAACGATTTGTGTCAAACACTAAACCTAAATTTCCCACAAAATCCCCTTGGCCATTTACTTGATAACACGATTTTCCATTCTTACCCACCGCGTTTTATTGCTTTTAGATTAGGACAATGCTGATATGCAAGCTAAATGTGTTCTGGTTTTCCCTTCTCTTTTGTAGAAAGTTAAATTCTTTCGACATTTTCTTTTTCTCGATTATTTACATAGCATAAGTTTTGTTTTATTTTCCTCAACTTAAACAGGAATTTTATATTTTTTCCATATTATTTATAAATTCTTTCTATATTTTCTTTGTTTTTTTACAATTTGCGTCTGTTATATTCAAAATGTTTACTATTTTAATATAATTTTTATCACAAATACTTTGTTCTTGCGTTGGGTTTTCTCCACATATTTTACTTATCAACACTTCTCATTTTCTTTTAGATCTTATTGTTTTCATTTTCCAACCATTTCAAATGGTTTGGAGTTTTTCCTATTTTACAAATTCTACAGTGTTTGCAATGACTTTTCCCCCTTTAGTCACTCAACTGATATAAATCAACTTTGCTACATAATCTTTTATTACAGTTGACGTTTTCTTCTTCCATCTTTCTTTTTATTGTTTATTTAACTTTGCGTTCCCTTTTTGATTTGATTCATGATAAATTTACGTATTTCCATTGACCGTCATTCCTATGAGTAAACGGCTTCCGGTCCTCTACCGCCACCACTGGCTTCAGCTGCTGCTGATTATATTATTATTATTATTACTATTATTATTATTATTATTATTATTATTATTATTATTATTACTTTATCTCCTTGTTCTGTTCTTTCTACTTTTCTCTTTCTCATATATATGCTTCAATTCCTTCTTCTTCTTCTTCTTCTTCTTCTTCTTCTTCCTCTTCTTCTTCTATTCCTTCTTCTTCTTCTTCTATTTCTTCTTCTTCTTCTTCTTCTTCTTCTTCTTCTACTCTTTCTCCAATATCTTCTATTGATTGTACTGCTCCCTCGTTCTCCTATATCTTCATCTATTCCTACTATTTCTTCCTTTCTCCTCTTCCTTCTTCTACATCTTCTACTCCTATTTCTACTTCTTCTTTCGCCTATAACTTCATCTATTCCTTCTACTTCTACTTCTCTTTCTCCTCTTCCTTCTTCTACATCTCCTCCTCCTATTTCTACTTCCTCTTTTTCTCTGTCTTGTATTCCTTCTACTTCGCTTTCTTTTACTCCTTCTCTTCTCAATTTCTCTCATATTCTTCCGATTGTCATCCAATTCATCATTCTAAACTTACTATTATTCTCTTTTACTATTATAACAAATAATATATGTTTAAACTTTTTCAATAATAAAAAAAACAGCAATAAACTTTTCCTTTTGTTTTCTTTTATTTTACCAAAGTTACGCCATTCTTTCAAACTTCCGCCCGGCTCACCGTCTCTCTTACTTTCTTCTTTGTCTCCCTTTCTGTTATTTTCCATTAACTTTTTTTTTTGGTTTTACTTCCTATTCCCATTATTTATTTACCACATTTCTCCGTTTTTTTCTTATCGTCCATCAGTTGACTTCAGGATTTTTTTTTTCTGTGTATTCAGCTTTTTCGACCCTTTTATCATTTCCTTGAATTCTTTCTCTTGGGTACACTTGATTTCTACGATCCAGACCCTCACTAGAAGCGCATGGAAATTGCGCCTGAGCTAATTAACGTGAGAAATATATGCAAAGGTACCTGACTATGTCTGTATGCTAACCGGGAAAAAATGTGTTTTTCTTCACAAAACATTTATTGTTCGAAATAATCTTCTGAATTGTTATCAAATATTCATTGGTTAATTTCAGTAACGTTGATGAGGTAAACAATTTGAATAGTATTGAACAAGAGCTATGAATGTGATGGCATTCATCATCTTGAGTGAATGACAATTACATCAGTGGAGAGTGATGATGATGATAATAATAATAATAATAATAATAATAATAGTAACTACTTTCTCTCTCACCCTCCACACACACACACACACACACACGCACACACACACACATACACGCACGCAATTGTTCAGTCCATGAACAAAAAATCAATTCTAGGTCACTCTATCGGCTCATATTTAATTCGTCCTTTTTTCCTTTCTTTTCTTACCTCTGTCACTCACTATCTCCTCCTCTCGTCCCCGCCATCATCTTCTCCATCTCTCTCTTTCTTCCTCACCCACATTTCTTTTTAAACCTTATGTTGCAATTTCAAATATCGACGGCCCCTAAATATCCCGTCTACCCAATTTCCTCCACAAGGCTTGGGTCAACCCGTGGTATGGTTTTCAGGCACTTTCCAAATGTGCCGCACTGTGGTAAAACATCAGGAAGGAGATTTCCTGAAAAACTTTCCATGGTGAGACTCGAACCCGTGTCTCATAGCCAGTATGCGAACGTTCTAACCACTCGCACACGTGCTATATCATTTATTAATTCAACCTTGCTAACCAGTGTGTCGGTTACACCAAGCATCTTCTGATGGGAAGAAGAAATTACATCTCACCAAATGAACACGGACAGAATGAGGGTGGTTCGCCATGATGGCCACGATTTAGCGAGTTTTTATCGGGAACCTTAGAGCTGGTGAAACAAAAGAATATAGTTTGTCTGAACGCTTTTATATGGAAACAGCGATAGAATATCAACAAGGTTGCTCAGTCTCGACTGCGGGAAACGAATTGTAGAGACAACAATACATTAACTGTTATAGCAGAAGTTTCGCAAACTACAGCCAGCGTATGACGTGTTATATACGACCATCGGCTCCGAGATCGCTACATCCCACTCTGCTCGACATCAATCTATTATCAAACTGTGTAAACTCGAATAGGGATCTAGATACTTGTGTTTCCTTCAAACATGATATAAATATTTCACTTCATTTATGCGCGATTTGTTATAAACATCTCACGAGATTTATCAAGAATTTATTATTATTCTATAAAGATTCTTCTCAGTTGAAGAAAACTCATTAATATTAATGTATACAATATTTGATTAATTTCTCATATATCTGCGCAAGCTGTTCTTAAAAAGTGTCTAATGAACAAATAAATTAACAAATACACAAATAATGCACGATTGTATGGATGTTATTGTTTTTTATTATTCTTGTGCTACGAGTGCTGTTACTCTGATGCAGCCCACTTTATATAGAATTGATAATGGTCCGCACCTACCCGGTATAATGGTTAACAAGCTTGTCACGCTAGAACAATTACGACTGAGTAGTGTGTTCGATCCTTACTGGATGCACCATAATTTAGGTCATGTGTCACATCTAAACTAGCTTAGAAAATCCCCATATATCGGCTTGAGTAGCCTAGTTCTCACTTTCCAGTCTTGGTAGAGTTCAAAAACGTCTACACGACCCTTTGGGTGATTAATTTATTTTCCTCTCTACAATATCTTTCCCACAGACGAAACTCCACCCTTCCTGGGTAAGACGATAAACTACATCCGACAGGAAGGCCTCTGATCAGGAGGTTTTGAGTGGCGTGGAACCACCTTTTAATTGCTGGTGTTTTCAGATTCATCCTTACCCGGGGTAGTAGCATCTATCCGGGTCCCAGCTATGGGCAAATAGTTACCCCCAACCCACAAAAGGTGTCAAAACACTATGAAAGTATAAAAATAGGTTTTGATACCAGCAACACATTTTTAGAAATAAAAAAAATATTACCAGCAATATATTTATGAAAAAAAAAAATATTACCAACAATAAAAATCTTGTCGGCATTAAATAATTCATTGAGGTCAATATGCCGTAAATTAAGCACAACAACCCCCACCCACAAAAAAAGAAACATCACAAGCCTCTCACTGTTCTATCACTATTTTCATCGCATATGAACTGACGCGCTACATTCTGTAGTTCTACCAGCTCTGATATGCAAAACTAAGAGTCGCCATTGCACTTATACATCTCTTCCCTTCTACTTGTAAAAATTATCTCAGACAATAACTTCCCAAGTATATCTACCTTGTGGAAGTGGCACCTGATCAATACAAACTTACCCACTTCAAATATAGATTTATGCGTTATATTTTTTTCTTTTGTTTAATCGTATCATCCCAAGCAAGGCCGGAGGCCACTATCACGCAAGGGGTTAAAGAAGGGTTGGAGGAAGAGCAGATAGGAGTGGCAAAGGAGGGGATGTGGTGAAAGAGAAAGACAGTGGGTCGATCAAGGCAAGTGGGCCACAGAAAATCCGGAGCGAGAGCAGATAGGAATGAAAAATGAAAGGATGTGGAGAAGGGAAATGTATAGTTCCAGGCAACGATTGACGCTACACTTAAACCGTTGGAGATTGTATTTGTCAGGGAAACAGTAATAGGGAAGGGAGTTCCATAGGCGAGATGTGCCAGACAAGAAGCTATTGGAGTAGAAGAGACGTTTACATCTAACAGTTTCCATGGTGTAGGGGTGGGAGCGGGAATCCAGACTTGTGGGGCGTTTAAATTCACGAGGCCTGGGGACAAGCGAAAGCAGCTCCTCGGAGCAATTACCGTGGAATTTGACTTTGTACCGAGTGAAACATCTGTACAACACAAAAATGCATAAAGCATTACATAGAATTTCAGCATTTGTTTTTTTTTCCTAAATATATATTTCTATTCCTCTTATTATTTCACTTTAAGATGTTTTTTTCCATCGTTTTTTTATAGCATTAAGTATATATAAGTATATATAAGTAAAATCTTAACCGTGATAAATAAAATCTAGACACCTACTGCAAAATTTTCAATCGTCTTTTTCAGCTTTAAGAAGATAAGTAAAATCCCAACTGAGATAAATAAATTTTATACCCCTGCTGTAATTTTTTCCTTCGTCTTTTAGAGCATTAAGAATATAAGTAAAATCCTAACCGAGATAAGTAAATTCTAACTCGGCTTGCCTGACTCCAGCTTCCCACGCTGATCCCTACTGCTGCCGATCAACCGACAGTTATCTACTTACCGCTTCCTTGATTCATCTGCTTCTGAACTTCGTTGTGTTCCTTGATCACAGAGCAGTGTATATCAAATTTCGTCAGTACTCGAAAGCTGGGTCTAATTAAGGCGAAACGGTGCTACAAAAGCATAAAATCGTTTCTAATGGCGAAAATAAAATGACATAAAATAATGAAGAAGAGCGCCGGGTTAATTTTCATTTGGTTTACATAGTTTATCATATAACAAAATTAACCCTTCCCGTTGAAATCTCTATCGTGACACTTTGCCTTTTCTTTCTTAAAGTTGGAGCGGGTTAAAAAAAACAGAAAAGAAAAAAAAAAACAAGTTCGAGAATTGTCTCGGAAGCATATCATGAGCTTTCTCCTGGATTCTGTCGGCTGCTAGTGTCTTCTGCTGCTTTCTGATGTTTCGGTCGCCTAAGCGCCCATTTATATGTTCTTCGTCGTACCACACCCCAACATTCATTATCTTTCCAATTTTGAGGACAGATAATGTCTTTCAATCAAAGCCTATGGTGGTCGTTTACGTTTTCAAAACACTAAATTACTCGACAACAAACTTTGTATTTATAAATTCTTTCCTATGTCATTGAGAGCAAATATTTGTATTTGTTGTCGACTTTTCAATATGACCAATTAAAAACATTTTCCCATTTTGCATGTTTACCAAAGATATTTAACATTTGTTTACATTATCGGTTTGCGATTTATAATAATTCCATTTGTTTTTCAACTGCCGAGCAATTACATTTTACATGTCTCAAATAATATTTTCATATTGCTTACATGATCGGATTTGCGAATCAGAACACATTTATTTGTTTTTCAGCTGACAAGCAGTTACCCAACATTTCAATCTACGTTTCAGGTTACCAGAAATAAAAAAAAATCCCTTTTTTTTTTGCAGTATATTCCAATTTCTGCTTTTGCTTTAACGTTTATAACTCTTTTAATTCTCCAAATCATATACGAGATTTTCACATGAACCATTTTGATCCTTTTCCTACTATCAGTGTCACAATAGTGTCTCCTTAGCCATTTCAACTACAACCGGTGAAACTTTATAATGTCACATTCCTCTCTTTCCCACTTCTGGCATTTACCTGCAAATGACGCCCACAAAATATAATGAATACAATGGTTCTACATTTTTCGGTTTTCACAAATGTAGTGGAATTAAAAAGTGTTTCTTCTTTTCCAGTCCATGAGCATGCTTATTTAGAGTGGGGTTCGGATCACCCCTTACAATTTAATTCTTTGATCGGCTTTTCTTGGTCCATTTCCTTGTCTGTCTTTCCTCTCTCCACAATAGGAGGTTTTGTTTCTTTGATAGATGATGGTTTTGCTTTCAGTTCTTCTAATCTGGATTCAATCTGCGTCTGTAATGAACACTAAATAGCATTACATGCTCTATTTGATGCAAACTCGGTAATACTTGTGTATTATCCGATTTTTTCCTAGGGTTTTCAACTTCCATATTACTGTCAGTATCGTAGCAATAACTATTAAGGTACCTACATCGCTGACCTGTTCATTATGGTCTCTGAATTGTCTTTCCATATTGTATTCTCTTCTCTCATGTCACTTAAATTGTAATTCAATTGTTCACGTCTAATTTTCTTTACTGGCATTAATATCTTCGGTATTTTTTAATGTAACTTCAGGTTATTTCTCTAGCATTGGTACCCATAATACTTTGGTGTAACTTGCGTTACTCAGACCCGTTTCGATTAACTTTATAAGAGAATCTTTTTCTTCGTATTCTTTTTCGTAGTCTTTGTATTAATCTTTTTATTCTTCTTCGCAGAACTCTTTTTCTCTACATGCGTTATTTGAAAAATCCCCTTCCCCAATTTTCCTTTTGTTACCAGCCTACCTCTACATGGCACCTCCATCCTAGGAGGTCGCTTTATATAAGTGTCAACCACTACTGATCCTGGCTTATCAGGTGCGCTCCCCAATGGCGTCACAACAACATTAAATACCAACAGGGCAAAGTTAAACTTTCTTTGGGCTTTATGTTGGCGCAGAAAATCTTCACCCATAATCATCTCTCCACAGAGAGATCCGGAGTCACATATAATTTATGAACAGTATTCGTCCATCATATCTTCACTGCGAGCCTCACCATCACGGTTATAATCTTCGACTTCCGATCTTCCTGGGTATGTTTGATATTAGATCTTCTCAATCAACACCACAGCCTCATACTTTTGTACCGATTCTCTATGATTAGAGATACAAATGCCCCCTTGCCTGTCCTTAGGGAAAATTATGGTCAAAATTTCGTCGCTTTTTTCCCAATTCCCCTGTCGACTAATTCTTTACGTGGGTGTAATTTATGAGGCTTCTCATGGCCTCTATTGCCGTTCCCTCATCTGCAAATTATTTTTTCAGCAAATTCTCTAGATCAACCCAAGTAAATCTAAGGTCTCTCCCCAAGGAGTCACCTACGAACTCAGAGACCGCTCTCTCAGTTGCATCAAAATACAGCAGTGATGTCGCTACCTCTGACATCTCGTAGGTGAGCTGTTTCTTCCCTATCGCCATTAACCAGTTCTTTAATTCTCCCGGATTTCCTTTATACACTTGTAACTTGGGTCCTCCCAACAGGTTTTGAATTTATCTGAGACCTGAAGCTCATTTCAATCTATAGAGTTACGGGTCGCATCATCTTATCCATATTCACTCATTTTTTATGTCAAACTCAACACGTGAAAAGAGAGATAATCCGACCAAGAAAAAAATCAAAGGAATGACATTTTCGATTGGCGAGGTGCAAGAATTATCCCGAGAGAAACACAGGAAACCAAAAAGTGTCTTACCTGTCACATGAATTGTCCTGTCGTCCTTCCAACTAGACAAAAATGTTCGTAGAGTTTTAGAAACTTATAGTCAAAATGACTAAAGTTCGTTCATGACAAAATGACTAAAGTTCGTTCATGACAAAATGACTTTATTCATCACTCTCCTCGGCTTGATCGCGCTGTTCTCTGACCTTGGGTTGATATTTTAAGTTTCTGTTGGCTTCTCTTGGGTTGCGCCCTTAGCCACGACATTAGCTATAACACACAGTGTCATATCCTTGTCACTAATTATAACATGACAGGTCCGGTTCGATCCTGGGTCCTTCCCACGCAGGTCACAACTGCCACCGATCAACTGATAGTTATCTGCTTACCGCTTCGTTCTTCCATCTGCTTCTGAACCACGTTGTGTTCCTTGACCACAGAGCAGTGAAATTCGAATTTCATCCGTAGTCGACCGCTAGGGTGAACCACGGCAAAACCTTGCTACAAAATCAAAAATAACGTTTGCGATTTTGAACCCCCAACCCTCAAAAAACCAAAACGTTTCCAATGACGAAAATAAAATAACAAAATTACGAATAAGATCGCTGGGTTAATTTTCAGTTAGTTTACATAATTCTTCATACAACAAAATTAACCGTTGTCGTTAAAATCTCTATCGAGACAATTTGTCTTTTGCTTCGCATTTTAAAAAAAAATCTCGAGAATTCTCTCGGAAGCAGGTCCTCTGTCTTCTCTTGCCTTCTGTCTGTCTCTTGTTTCTTCTAGTGGCTTCTGGTTTTTGGGTCGCCTAAACGCCAGTTTATATGTATTTCGCCCGACTCCTACCGCACTTCAAGATTCATCATCTTTCCAATTTTGGAGAAGCGATAATGACCTTCGAATAAATAATAATCAGTGACGTATTCAAAACACTAAATTCTTGCACAATAAAATTTGAGTTTATAAATTCTTTCCTTCGTCCTTGACGTCAAATAATTTTCTTTGTTGTCGACTTTTCAATATAACCGATTAAAATCTTTGCCCAATTTGAATGTTTAAAACACCATATTTCAGATTATTTATCCTATCGGCTTATGATTTATCAAAATTCCATTTGTTTTCAGCTGATAATCAGTTACATTTTATATTTCTCAAATTATATTTTGGACCCAACATTCCATTCTGCGTTTTTTCTTATCAGAAAAAAAACCAACTTTCTTTTTTCCCTTGCTCCATATTTCAGTTCATACTTTCATCATAACGGCTTTAACCCGCCCAATTCTACTAATGCTATACGGGTTTAAGAAGATAATTAAAATTCTAACCGAGATAAGTAAAATCAATACCTCTGCTGAAATGTTTCCATCGTCTTTTATAGCATTAAGAAGATAAGAAGATAAGACAAAATCATTAACCGAGATATGTAAAATTCTAAACCACCATTGAAACAAGGTAAACATAATGTATAAAAATATCCCTGGTTACTTTATTTATCTAAGAATATGTTTAGATTGCAAGTTTATTGTAGTTGGATCTCACTCGTTTCCCATCTCCGTGGTTGTCAACCCAAATAAATAGGCTTCGCTTATTTCTTCAGTCGGTTTACTTGGCTAATCAGAGGTCGCAAAGAGAAGACAATGTCCTGTATAATCAATCAATCAGTTGCTCGTTGTTTTACAACTGCTTCAATAGTAATGAGCTGTAATACCATCATTATGAGCATTACCATCTAAGATGTCCATTTTATATATATATATAAATGTGTATATATATATATATATATATATATATATATATATATATATATATATATATATATACATGTTTCATTAAATAATATAGATAAGTGTTGTCTATATATTTTATGTAAGTTTTTTTCATATAGTCTGATAATCTTAATAACATTATCATTAAATAATGAAAGAAAATCACAATATATAGTATGTATCAATATTGTGATTTTCTTTCATTATTTAATGATAATGTTATTAAGATTATCAGACTATATGAAAAAAACTTACATAAAATATATAGACAACACTTATCTATATTATTTAATGAAACATATATATATATATATATATATATATATATATATATATATATATATATATATATTTGTATGTACAAGGCACTTTCTCTTGTGTAGCCTTGATTATTTCTACAATGGTGTTGATATATATGTTTTAAAAATAGGTGTGCAATGTGACTTTGAAATTTGATACTTACGACATCCAATGATGGTAGAGATGATCTCACTGTTGAATCAAATGTTTAGTTTCAAGATAAACGGACTTTGCCTTAAATCACTGTTCACTTAAATCACATTAATCAGGAGCGTTAAACACTTTATTAAACCAAGTATTAAACCTGAAAAAAAGTAATGAAAAAAAAATTAGCTTTAGTTTTAAATTTACCTAAACAAAAAGGTAAAATAAATAAATTAAAAAAAAGTTTCTTTGTTAATCAATCAAACGCAGGAAATGTTTACACATTTTCCTTGCAAAGACGGACACTAGAAACCTTGAAAGCACGACATAAGTCGATTCCCGACAACATTCGACAAATCTTTTCACTAATTCTTCAAGAACAAAAAACAAACTGGTCTGGTATCTTGTCGCCTTCCTTTATCTCTTTGACATTCTAAATTTGGCTTGCAATGTTTTGCCAAGAAACAATGCCAATTTGATTCCTGTAAAAAATACCAGAAGCAGACATGCACACAACTACAAGATTTTAGCAATTTCTTCAAGAGAACCATAATCATCTTAACTTTGTAGACATTTTCGACATTCTGTATATGATACGGACAATCCATCTATAATGCGTAAAATATTTTTAAAATGCGCAAAATAAATTTATAATGCACAAGATAATTTTATAATGAGCAAAATCATTTTATAATGTACACAGTATTTTTATAATGCAGAAAATGTTTTTATAATGCAGAAAATTTTCATACAATATAGAAAATGTTTTATAATGCACAACATCTTTTCATAACGCACGAAATCAATCTTATAATGCACACAATCAATTTATAATTCGCAAAATCCTTTCTTAAGACACAAAATACAGTTAGAGTGAAAAAATCATTTTATAATGCATAAAATGATTTTATAATGTCCAAAAAGATTGTAATGCAAAACATAATAATGCACAAAATAGTTTTATAAATTCACGCACTATTTCTTTCATTTGCTGTTGTGGGGCTCTCCCCCTTTTACACAAGATGGACTCGTCTAAAGTATACATATACTGACAGAGTTGGAGATACGTAAAGTCCACAGGGTGTTCACAAAGAGATGCGTTGAGATAAGGTTGAGATAGGAAGAGTCCAGACACAGAGAGAGAGAGAGAGAGAGAGAGAGAGACAGACAGACAGACAGACAGACAGACACAGAGACAGAGAGATAGATAATTACGGTTTCACTTACAGAGACTTGTATATATACATTCTACTAACCCGCATTCCTGGACTACTAATCTTCATTTCAAGTTTGTATTCTTACGTTCAATACACTTATTTTCCTATTCCAGTTACTGGCGTTGTTTATTTATTTGTGCAAGATTCCCTCTCCGGAATTCACAACAACTTGGTGACTAGGACTTCGGACCCACACGAAAAGAAGAAGAAAAAATTCTCGAGTCACCACAATAACTTGGCGACGAGGATTTGCACTTCTCAGAGACCCAGGGGAAAAATTGCTGTTAACAGCGTCCATGATGTCTGGACGACAAAGATTTATGAGGATTTGCGAGGATTTTGCGTGACCACCGTGATTAAAAGGTACTTCCTCAAAACACTGAAAATCGAGGTTTCCTCTTAACATGGAGGATTTTAAATGTATTTGCGTAGAACTTGCAAAATACCAAAATAAACAGCAACTAAAACTCCAAGAAAGACAGCACGAATTTCAGAAGGAAAATCAAGAAAGACAAATGCATCTCAAGGAATTAATATTAAAAGTAACGGGTAATACACAACAAAAGAATATCGAAAAAGAGGCGACTTTTTCCTCAATACGCTGTTTGGAACACAATAGAAACATTTAAATACTCTCTAGAAGATGATAAAAATTTTGGGGACCATTACAGACGTCATGAAGACATTTTCAACATTGATTGCCAAAATTGGACGGAAGCTATGAAGCTACGTTTATTATTCAGGAAATTGGGAACAGTGGAGTACACGAAATTTGTGGACTATATTCTACCGAAAAAGACAAACGATTTGACGTTTGACGAGGCAGTTACATGCCTTACGGAGCTCTTCAGTCCAAAGACTTCACTTTTTCACAAAAGGTGGAAATGTCTCAACCTCGTAAAAAGGGAAAATGAGGACTACTCCACGTTCGCCGCAATCGTGAAAAAATTTGCGATGACTTTAAGTTGGCAGAATTGACTCCGGAAAAATTTAAGTGTCTGATTTTCATACAGGGATTAGTCTCAGACAAGGACAGTGAAATGCGCAAAAGAATGCCTCCGAAGCTTCAAAACGAACCTGGATTAACGCTTCAAAAATTATCAGAAGACTGCTAAAAATGCTTGAGCATAAAAAAAGACTCTAAGGATATCGAGGAATCGGGAGTAGCACACATACGTAAGTTGAACAAAAGTTTACGATTTTGACCCCCCTCCCCGGAAGAAAAAATTCATGATAAAGGAAAAATTACACGGTATAAGGCGATTCATGACAGAGATCAAAGCAAATATAAGCCCCCCCCCCATCTGCACGTTACAGATGTGGTGGATTACACTGGAACAAAGATTGTCGATTCAAATACAAGAACTGTTTAGCTTGTGAAAAATGGGACATCAGGCATCTCAATGCAGAAACAAAAAACACACTAGTAGGGTAAGAACTACTAGAATGGACTACGAAGACAAATTAATCACATGAAAATACGTGGAACTCGAGATTTTAAATAAAAATGGTAAAATTACAGTTAGACTCAGGTTCGGGTCTAACTATGATCTATCTACAAACATGGAGGAAGCTAAATAGACCGACCATGATGCATACACAGAAAATCGCTAAGTCTGTTACAGAGAAGCGTATCAAATTTGAAGAAGTAATTCTAAACGTAAAATTCCATGGAAAAACCAAAAAATTGAAGATATTTGTAATGAAAGAAAGAAAATTTGGTGGGCACAGATTTGATGCAAAAATTTGGCGTATGGGATTTACGTATTAGCTCATTTTGTAAGAAAATAGAGTGCGAGCTGTCAGAAGCTACGAAATTAAAAGAGCTACACAGTCAATTCCCCGAAGTATTCTCGAGCGGTTTGGGGCGATATAATAAGTTTGCAGCTAAAATTGAACTAAAGGAAAATGTTCAGCCAGTAATCAAGAAAAAGCGAAACGTACCCTTTCGCAAGCATAGAAAAAATTGACAAGGAGTTAGATAGATTGGTACAAACTGGAATCCTTTCACAAATCGAATTCAGTGAATGGGCGGCACCAGTGGACTACGTAAAGAAAAAATCCGAAGAAACCCGTGTTTGCGCAGATTTCTCGACTGTGTTAAACAAGGCTATCAAAGATTATCACTTCCCATTGCCAAGCCTGGAGGAAATATTTACCAAGCTAACGGTGGTAAGGTATTTTCTAAGAATGATCTAAGTGAAGCTTATCTTCAGATTCCAGTAGAAGAAGAAAGTACAAAGGTTTTATGTATCAATACTCACAAAGAAATTTACAAATTTAACTGATTGCCATTTGGGATAAAAGTAGCACCGTCAATCTTTCAACAGACTATGGACACCATACTCATGGGACAGAACTTTGCTACTGCTTACTTAGACGACATCTTGATCAAAAGCGATAATGTAGAAGAACACGCAACACATATTAAAGAAGTCTTTAAAAGAATGCAGGATTTTGGTTTTAAAGTGAAGGAGAAAAAGACTTCAAGTATCTCGGCCATATAATCAATGAAAGTGACAGAAAACCAGATCCAGATATGGCATCTGCAATAAGAAATATGCCTGAGCCGAAAAATGTCGCAGAGTTGGAAAGTTTTTTTGGTCTAGCGAACTATTACGGTGAATTCATTGAAAACATGCACAAATTGAGGGCTCCCCTCAATGAATTATTTAAAAAAGAGAACAAATGGAAATGGACGGAAGATTGTCATAAAGCATTTAAAGAGATCATAAAGAAACAGACGTCTGATCTAACACTGACGCATTTTGATCCCAAACTGGAAATTATAAGTGCTAGTGACGCAAGATATTACACAAGATTCAGGATGACACAAAGAAAACTATAACTCACACATCTATATCGTTGTTATCAGCATAGAGGAATTATTAGCAAATTGAAAAAGAAGCGTTAGGCATAATATTCGCCATAACTCGCTTCCACATATACATATATGGAAGAGAGTTTACTCTTCAAACTTACCATAAACCTCTTCTCACTGTATTCGGATCGAAAAAAGGACTACCAATTTACACAGCCAATAGACTTCTGAGATGGGGAACTACATTATTGAATTATAATTTCAAACTAGAGTTCCTACCGTCAAAGAAAATTGGCCATGCGGATGGATTATCTAGATTGGTACCTGCGAAATGTGAACCTCTGGAAGACTCTGTAATAGCGGATTTGCGAGCCGAAGACGAAATTATTAAAGTTCTAAACAATACAGTAAGGGAATTACCAGTGACCTTGTTAGAAATCAGAAGAGAAGCTGAAATGGATGAATTCATACGAAGTACGAAGAGAAAATTAGAAGAAAAAGAAAGAAATCTAGCGAACAGTTTTTCAATTTGTGATCACGTATTACTTTATAATGAAAGAGTGGTCATACCCAAATCTTTATAAAGACGAATTGTGAAGGACTTTCATCTAGGACACCTAGGGAAAATCGGATGAAAGCGTTAATGAGAAGTTTCGTGTACTGGCCTGAGATGGATAACGACATTACTCAAATGGTAGAAAAATGTAGAGGCTGTGCTGCGGCAGCAAAGGCACCACCTATTATACAAAAACCATGGTCTAGAATCCGCATAAATTACTACTTGATAAAGGTAGATAGCTTTTGCAAGCGGCCAGAAGTTTTCAGATACAAAAACCCTACGACGGAAAACACTATTAATTGTCTACACGAGTTATTAGCAAGATTCGGCGTGGGAGATTGCCTTGTAATGGATAATGGGACCCAATTCACCTCGAGCGACTTTCAAGAATTCTGTGCGACTTATCAAGTCAAACATATTAAAATAGCACAATGCCATCCACGATCTAACGGGCAAGCCGAAAGGTTTGTGGACACGCTAAAGAGAGCCTTGAAAAAAGCAGAGGACGTACCAACAGAAAGAGCCATACAACAGTTCCTACAAGTTTACAGAATCACCCCGAACGGAAACACACCTTCTGGCCTTTTGGCAGCTGAAGTGATGTTTGTCCGCAAAATACGGTCTGTTTTTGATAAACTATTACCCAGCAAAAATAAAAACCAGCATACACCGAGAGTGTCTAAAAGATCCTTCAAACAAGGCGAATGGGTCTATTTCAGAATGTTTAAATATAACATGGTATACTGGGAACCAGGTACGATAATAAGCAGACTGGGGAATGTTCTGTACACGATCCAAGGCGGAAGATTCAATCACAGGAGACATATCAATCAGATACAAAAAAGACGGGTAGAGGATCCAAGCTTGTCACCTTCGGAAAAGACTCAATGTAGGCGATTTTTGAGGCAATTGAAATTCAAAAACCACAAGTAGCCATGGAGATTAGAAGAACAAGCAGGAAAAGAAAATTCACAGAACCGCTAATAATAGACCATAAGCGAAAAAAATATTAACTCCCCCCAATAAAAGAAGCTAGGGAGGGGGTGTTATGCGGCTCTTCCCCTTTTACACAAGATGGACTCGTCTAAAGTATACTTATTCTGACAGAGTGGAGATACGTGAAGTACACAGAGTGTTCAAAAAGAGTTACGTTGTGATGAGATTGAGAGAGGGAGAGAGAGAGAGAGAGAGAGAGAGAGAGAGAATTACGGCTTCACTTACAGAGACTTGTATATATACTTTCTACTAACCCGTATTTCTGGACTACTAATCTTCATTTCAAATTTGTATTCTTACGTTCAATACACTTATTTTCCTATTTTAATTACTGGCGTTGTTTATTTGTTTGTGCAGGATTCCATCCCCGGAATCCACAACATTTGCAAAATCCTTTCATAATACACAGAACAACATTATAATATACTCACTATTTTTATTCTGAACTCACCCATTTTATAATGTATAAAATCCGTTCATAATGCAGAAAATATTTTTATACTGCAAGCATTTATTTTAATGTGCAAAATGATTTTATAATTTGCAAAATCCTTTTATAATCAACAAATTCATTTTTATAATGTACAGAATATGTAATAATTTTATAATGAGCAATATAATTTTATACAGCATAAAATATTTTTATAATGTGCAAAATCCATTTATCATTGCATACAATCTTATTTATAATGCGCTGAATTCTTCATTAATGCATAAAATCCTTTTATAATTTTTCATTAAGGCACAAAATCCTAGCATTGTTTTGTTTTATTTTTTATTATATGAAACATTGATAATGATTATTATTAAATTTGTCGAAGTAATTTAATTCAATCTTATTCAAATAAAACGCAACGGAAAAATAATGAAATATAAGATATTCACTCTAAGTATTTAATTTCAAATATACAAAATTGGAAATATGGGTCATTTGCGAAACAATTTAATTGGTAATCAAAATGAATGAATAAGAAATGAAAAAATACGTTTATTCGCATTTATTATTTTTATTTATTTATTTACATTCTTCATTCATTTTCTCTGTTTATTTACAATTTTTATGTCTGTATTTTATTTTTTCTTATTTTATATTATTTTATTTTATATGTTTCTACTTATTTTTTTATTTTATATTATATTATTTTATGTTTCTAATCAATTCTTTCTTATTTTATATTATTTTATTTTATATGTTTCTATTTTATTTTTTCTTATTTTATATTATTTTATTTTATATATTTCTATTTTATTTTTTCTTATTTTATGTTATTTTATTTTATGTTTCTATTTTATTTTTTCTTATTTTATGTTATTTTATTTTATATGTTTCTATTTTATTTTTTCTTATTTTATATTATTTTATTTTAAATGTTTCTATTTGATTTTTTATATAAAAGTGAACATATAAACATAAACATAAAAATAAAATACCATAAAATAAGAAAAAATAAAATAGAAGTCAACACTCAGAGTCTACAAGCTGTTTCATGTTGGACGCCAGGCGGCCTGTCGATTTTGTCTAGCATGTAGCCTCTGAGTGTTGACTTAAATGTTCACTTTTAAATTTCTATTTACATACGCTCTACCTCTGATGTTGAGCACTTTGTCCCATAAATGTAGCGCACTTTAAAACTATATTTATTCATATATATATATATATATATATATATATATATATATATATATGGATTGCGTATATTTTGGCAGCGTCTGTCCGTTGAGACATATTTCGTTGAATAATTTAGACAAGGTTTGTCTACTTATTTTCAATTGGATCATTTCATATTCACGGCAAGCATTTGGGCGTCATTATTAAAGAAAAATAGAAAATTGCCGTGTTGATACATATTAATTTATTCCGAGTACTTTCGACATAACACAATGTCATCATCAGGATGTTGTTTATTTCAAGAAAGATATTGTAGTGTTCATCATTTTCAAAGACAAAATTGTTATGTTTGATTTATTTTTTACTTGTGAAGTAAATTCCACTGAATGAATACGTGATCGCTTGACGCCGCTTCAGGGGAGTATGGTGTGTAGAAACCTTTTTAAGAAAGAAGTATTAAAATTGTTAGTGCAAACCTTGATATTTTACACTATCTATTGTACACATGTTAGAATATTTCTGCAGTATTCGTAATTAATTTTAGTATGGTTTGTTTTCAACTTTTTACGATAGATAGCTTCGAGAATTTTCGGTTGATTTTTATTATTTTCATGAAAAATATAAATTTATTTTCAACAAGAATTTTTATGAATTGCGATTCGGAAGAGTATGCTGTTGTAAATGTTTAAAAATGTTTCACATATCATTAAAATGAAAACTCAGCCGCTGAGACAACTTTGTTGTAGTTTGTCAACATAAATATTATTTTTACCATCGAGAGACCCTCTTCCTGGAGACATTTAAATTTATAAACACTGTTGGTTTTCTGCAACCGGTTACGAAGTCGGGAGCAGTCGTTACGAATCAGTAGATATACTAGATTTAGTGTAGAATATAATTGATTTTTTTTTTAAATAGCATATGTTTTGGATATATTAATTTATCATTTTTTAGGACATTTCTTCTTGTTTATAATTAGAGTGTATTTGATTGCGATATAAAATATTAATATATGTTGGGTTAGTTGAAGTATTATTATATTCTATTTCCTTAGTCTTAAAATTTCTGATAGAACATTTTATTTGTCAATCAACAATGTAATTAGGGAAGTTGATATTAAGAAGAGTTTGTTTTATATTTTATTTCGCTGTAGAAAATCTCTTTTGTTGATGAATTATCTTTGCCCTGGTTATTATGTTTTTTAAAATTGCTATTTTATAGTAATTTGGACGTTCACTCATAGCGTTGAGGGTGCACGAATTTATGCTGCTAGGTTTATTTTTATATGTACAGTTAGTGAATTAATTATTATTGCTGTTTATCAATATATCTAGAAAAGGAACTATCTTGCTATTATTAAGTTCCTATGTAAAACTGAGTTGATGTTTTTCTTTCGTATTCTTAACTAAAGTCTATCATCGACGTATCTTACGTATCTTAGGTAAAATTGTTAAATATAAAATATACAAGATTAGACATATAGAAATTGCTAAAAGTCGGACTCAGAAATGAACCGATGGAGACACCATCCCGTTGTACATAAATATATATTACTTTTGTGATGGAGCGCTCATATTAGAGAAAAATTCTTAAGCGCTGGAACAAATATATTGGAAAACACTTCCACGATGAGAGAGAATAACCAGCAATACACAGAACTAACGACGGGCTGAAATCCTAAGAACAGAAGTAGAAGCTGCACAGGCGAAATTGAACAGAAACAAGGCGGTAGGGCCAGACGGAATTGAAACAGGAATGTGGACAACCCTAGGCGATTTTGGCCAAGACAAGATTACAGAAATAATAAATGAAATCTACAAGAATGGTGATGTACAGGAAGATCTCAGCAGTTCTATTTTCCTAGCACTGCATAAGAAAACAAGCGCAAACAAATGTTAATTCCACTGAACAAACAGCCTAATGAGTCACGGAACAAAACTCATTATCCTTATTCTGATGAATAGAGCGCGCAGCAGAATTAGGCCAGAGATAGGACAAGAACAGCGCGGGTACGTTAAAGACACCGGGACAAGGAAAGCTATGTTAATCCTGATAATATCAGAAAGAACAATGCAAGTGTAGATTGACGTGTACCTATGTTTTATAGACTAAGCAAAGGCGTTCGAATAATTACGCCACAAATATCCGTTGGAACTGTTCGGCAAACTTGATATATTTGGCAAATTTATTAGAATAATCAAGAACCTCTACTGGCAGCAAACGGCCTGCATGCGGATAAAGTGTTAAGGGGTCTCCCCTTTTCAAACAAATGGACTCACCCTAGGTATACATATACTACTATCAGTGAATACCCGAAGAGTGAAGGAGTCGACACGGAACGACAGAAGAGTAGTAGAGTACAATAGTAGTCGAGTAAGTCAAACACAGAGACGGCGGCAAGAGTCACAGTTAGCGAGCACGTAGACTCAGTTAGGAGTCATCCACGATACTTCAATACCAAAACTGTATATATATTAGTGTTACTAACCCGCATTCCTGGATCTACTAACCCGTATTACCAGTTTGTATTATTACGATAATACATTTATTTTCCTTATCCATTCCTGGCGTTTGTTATTCATTGATATCGGATTTCATCCCGGGATCCACAACATAGAGAATGAGTTCAGTATATATATACAAAAATAGAAAAAAATGTGTAACGCAAGGATGTGTCTTCTCACAGGACGTATTCAACCTATACAGCGTGTCAATGCTGAGGGCACTGGAAATCCTACCAGGATTCATCATTGGCGGTCACAAATCTTAACAACATAAGATACCCAGATGACACAGTTCTGACAGCAGGCACACACGGGAAGGAAATTAGAAAACCTACTATAGAATGTAGCGGAGGAGACCGAGAAAAATGGACTAAGCACAAATTTACAAAAAAGACAGAGTGCATGGTCATCAGCAAAAATATGAGCCAGAAATGCGATTTCGAAATCGGAACACTAAAATCAAGCCTGTGCGGAAATTTAAATATCTGGGAAGTAATCTGACAGAGGAGGTGTGTGTGACGATGATATCCGAGGACGTATTGGAATGGTCAAAGACGAATTTCAAAAACTAGGCAGAATATTAGGAGACAGGACTTCTTTGGTAACAAAGAAAATAGTACTGAACTGGACGATGTACTCCGAAATATGTTTTTTTGGAAATGTGTTATTGTTAACTGTGAAAAGCATAATTCAAAATTTTAAAAAAAAATTCAAACTCAGCGTTGCGACCGCATGCTCCAAAAAATGTTTTTTTGCTTTTTGTATGAACGATTCATGTAATATATATATATATATATATATATATATATATATATATATATATATATATATATATATATATATATATATATATATATATATATATATATATATATGTATGGAGAGAGAGAGAGTGATAGAAATTCGAAAAATCTTGTTAGAAAAATCTACGTCCTTTGGCACTATTCGGACCTGCGTTCCCTAGGTGAAGCCGTCCTTAAGCCACTCAGTCACGTAGGACTTCTTGATCAAATAAAGCCAGAATAATGCTTTTGAATAAATATCTACCTGATTCTCGGAATATACTAAACTGGTCTGTTTCGCATCGTAATGTAAAGACAATTGTTAAGGAAATAGATTATTATTTCTAATTTATTTTGTTTAAATGTTATTTTTAGATGGTCTAAGGAGTGTCCGATTTCATGACGGCTTCTCCTAGTGTACGCAGGTTCGAATTCAGCCAGAATACTTTGAGTTGCTCACTGGTAAGGCTTGCCAATGTGTTCGTGCAGCGTTACAATTTTCATACTCTTGTTTGGATTAACGTCCATTGCAGACAATGGACGTGGGACAAAAATTCGAGTGGCCATACTGTAAGGTCTGGGTGTGATAAAAACCTAATGCAATCGCAGATATCGTAATGTTTTTCAGGTCCAAACTAATTTCATCATACACACCGAAAATAGATTCATATTACTGCACACCACTGTAAATGACCTAATTTGAGAAAAAATTAAAATCGATTTCCCTTGTCACTCCAGTGGATCTAAAATTAACCGGATGGTAAAAGAAAGTAAAGTAAAACGGTTGCTTCAATTAATTTGCCCAAGAGTGTAATTTTATATATATATATATATATATATATATATATATATATATATATATATATATATATATATATATATATATATATATATATATATATATATATATATATATATTATTAAATTATTTAATGGATACTCATAAATCATTTACATATATTAGATATACGTCTAATATATATAAATGATTTATGATAAAAAAACATACCTTGTACTGTGCACTGAATATATATATATATATATATATATATATATATATATATATATATATATATATATATATATATAGCAGTGAATGATGGACACATTTTTACAAATGAAAAGGAGAATGGGCTTAGGGTCATATCACGTTGAAAAACCGGTTTTCGTACGGTAAGCAACATTCAGACTGGTCAGTAACTAGACGGGTGACCACATGAAAATACCAGGTGGTGTACTGGATAATGCCTCGTAATTGTTAATCTCAGAAGCGTGTTCCAGTTCTAGTTGGTTTCGTTTTGTTCATTTACACGCAAATACCCTTGGTAAATTAATGAACCCACCTCTTCTTTCCCCAGCTACGCGTTGTTTATTAAGACTCGTATAACTAGATCATCATTATCCTTAGAAATATTCCTACGAACTTAAACATTTTCTAACTTTAAATAACCTGCAATTTATAAACCGTAGAAAAAGAATCAATCGAAATCAGAAAGCGTGAATAACGGCAGTTGTCATCTAGATCTACAGAAGGATGCTGAGCATAACCTTGTATTAAATACGTGGGTAACGAGAATGATCGAAGGCAAATTGAAGCAGAAAAACCCTTATACATTACATAGAATCAGATAAATAAAATTGAAATTTTTCTAGGACATAATTATGAAAGAATCCTGTGAGAATATGGTACTCATGGAATACAGTTAAGTCAAGAGTAACAAAGAAAATCACCTACTAACCTATTTAACGAGCTAGAGTAAATAAATGACTCGGAAAGCGACTGGAGGAATAATTAAAAATCAAATCTTACTAAGAAGTAAGAAAGTTTTAAAACTGTGTATAAAACTTGTTTCCTCCTGTATGCACATTTCACGTGGAAGAAGAAGTCTTAAGATTTGCATGAAAATAAATCCATCAAGCGTTGTTTAAGCGTAATGTCTACAAGTAAGATGTTGACTACCTTCCTTTAAGTTTCCGCATAACGGGTCATCTATCCCCATTATCTCAGCCTGCATAAACACCACTAACAGCCATTGCGATGTGGTATTATGAACGCGTACTAGTATGACTTCATTACGGTCAGTGCTATATAGCAAAAGCCTCAAGCATAGAAGCCATATCACACAATATACATATACGCCGAGTAAAACACGTGTGGAAGACAGAATACTTTGTCTTAGAAAACCCGTGTTTCTGCTATCGATTCATTGTCAGAGGACAACACAAGCTGTGGACAGAAAAGGCATGTCTTTTGTTGAGAAAACTCTTTAATACTAGTGTTTATTAGACAAAGTTTTATAACATATGCTACAGTAGAAAATTCATTTTAATCTTACGTTTTAGACAGTCCACGGCAGCTGTTGTGAGAGAAAATGCATATATCTTATTTATTTCATTAGGTAACAGTGGGCTTTTACCAGTAAATTGTTTTCCTGAATTCGCTTCTATGAAGATTAAATTTGCAACAATAGCTGTAGAAACAAGAGTTCAAAATCCAGATTCGTTGCGTTCACTGACGTGTAAATAAACTTGTGAAAGTTGTGAAACTATATCTTACCTTAATCTGTGGGTTAAACAGTACAAATAACTGGGCTTTGAAAAGCATTGTTACTCTAAAAAAAATTAATAAAATATTCACTCTAATAAAAGAATTATTTTTGCAATCGAAAATGTGTTTCGGCTTTAATTTATCTAATCGTAATTATAATCATAATAATATGAAAATGCAAAATATTCTAAATACACAAACGCACACACACAGAGACACGCACAGGCACACACACACACACACACACACACACACACACATATATATATATATATATATATATATACATATATATATATATATATATATATATATATAATAATATTTTATTATAAGAAATTACAATAAAACATTTTATATCGCTACAGAAAATCTTCCATGTTTCGTTAATAACATGGAACCTCTTCAGGTGATAGTAGATAACTAAGGATAAAAATGTTTTATTATGAAAATTTAAAAAACAAATCATTATCTCTTATATATATATATATATATATATATATATATATATATATATATATATATATATATATATATATATATATATATATATATATATGTAGAGAGAGAGAGAGAGACAGATATAGATATAGATATATATATGATCTAAAATTTGCCACATTCATTAAAAGAGAAATAATTTATATAATGATGTCGAAATAATCGACTAAAATAGTACAACGGCTGAAACGTTGTAATAAATATGGCCACAAACATGAGGACAATAGTCCGAAGAATGTAAATAGTGTAGATAATACCTCATCTCAGAAATATAGACAGATAATGAAAGGCCGAAACGTTGTGATAAATATGGCGACAAACATGAGGACAATAGTCCGAATAATGTAAATGGTGTAGATAATACCTCATCTCAGAAATATAGACACATACTGAAAGGCCGAAACGTTGTAATAAATATGACGTCAAAGATGAGGACAATAGTCCGAATAATGTAAATAGTGTGCATAATACCTCATCTCAGAAATATAGACACATACTGAAAGGCCGAAACTTTGTTATAAATATGGCGACAAAGATGAGGACAATAGTCCGAATAATGTAAATAATGTACATAATACCTCATCTCAGAAATATATAGACAGATACTGATGAATTTCTTGATCGAGAATATTATTTAAACCAGATTGGAATGGAAAACAATGGAAAGATTCCTTTTGCTGATTTGAAATTATTTCGGTTTGATAAAACCAGCCTGTTGTCTCAGTCAATATTGACGTCATATTGTAATTGTGAATAATTTGGTGTGTATTTTGGAAATAGACAAAAAATGTTTGCCGTCAGGATGTGGCACATCAACAAGAAGAAATAATTTCTGATTTAAAATAATATTTGTTGATGAGAAAATTATTGTTGGAAAAAGAAAGGAATGTTAAAACCAGAGAGAATTCTTTGCCGAGTTGAAATAAATTTCAAAACAAAGCAAATAAAGGATTGTTATTAGTCCTTGACGCTGGAATGTAAGCAATCTGGAAAAATCGTTTTGGAAACTGTTATGGGTCCTTACCTATAACTGCAAAATGAACTCTACCTAACACTAGGTATACTACGCCTCTCAAGTGAGAGAGAGAGAGAGAGCGAGAGAGAAAGAGAGACGAATCGAGTCGAGCCGATAGTAGTTCACTCCAAACCAGACTGACAGTCATACTAACACCTTCCACATCTTGTATTATTATTCCGTGTAATATATCTTCGTTATTTCTACTCTTGTCTTCCTTAGTCCTAACCTGGACCTTAACAGATAGATAGATAGATAGATAGATAGATAGATAGATAGATAGATAGATAGATAGATAGATATCCCACTGTGTGTCTGTTTATGTGCGTGCATGTGTGATTCAAAGATAGTTTTTAGATGAATTCTTGAAATCACATTTACAGTGAAAAAGTAACAAATGGATGTACATCTGATACACTTTAATAAAGGGTGTTACAATAACTTGCACCGATTTTAAATGTGAATTAATTTTATGCGTCTAACGATTGTTTTCTTTTTCTTTCGATTTGCCGTATATTTGGGCGATATTATTGTTCTTTTCAATTTTAAAAAATGTAATGTTAATTGACATCTTCTGATACACTGGTCTTGATCCCTGTTGTGGGTCCTTACCTATAACTACAGAATGAACTCTTCCTAACACTATGCATACTATGCCTCTCAAGAGAGTGAGAGACGAATCGAGTCGAGCCTATAGTCTTTCACTCCAAACCAGACTGACAGTCATACTAACATCTTCCATATCTTGTATTATTTAAAACGTCTCTTTATCCTTTCCTCAAATACTCACCTTTTTTTATCCCAACATCGATGTTTCTTGGTAAAATTTTCAGTCTTCAGGGGTTGTGATTTTACAGGATATTTCCATTTTCTTTTCAATTTTCAAAAATGTAATGTTAATTGACATCTTCTGATACATTGGTCTTGATCCCTGTTGTGGGTCCTTACCTATAACTACAGAATGAACTCTTCCTAACACTATGCATACTACGCCTCTCAAGAGAGAGGGGGACGAATCGAGTCGAGCCGATAGTAATTCACTCCAAACCAGACTGATAGTCATACTAACACCTTCCATATCTTGTATTATTATTCCCTGTAATATATCTTCGTTATTTCTACCCTTGTGTTCGTATTGTTCTTCCTTGGTCCTAACCGGGATCATAACATAAACCTAATTGCGCAGATGATTATTTAAAAGCCAAAATGTAAAAGAATGGGATTGGAAAGCGGTTGTACTGGAAAATAAAATTTCATAGATATTTGTTAAAAGTGGGAAGTCGGAAAACAAAATAAAATACTTTTACGACAAAAGGCATAAGAATTAATTTGTAAACAAATGTTTGTGGCAAGTTCAATTGTCATAACGTAATGTGAGAAGAAAGGAGTTATAAAACAACGTGTATATTGTTTAAAATAGTTGACCAATTTATCGAGAGTCACGTGTCGTCACTCCAAGCTTGAAGTAAATGAATATTAATGAATCTGGAGGCGTGGTCGGAATAGGGTGAAATGCATATAAACCTACGCTAATTGAAGCAGTGAGAGTGAGAGAGATTTGGATCTACGACCAGATCAAAACAATTCGATGCCAGCTGACCGGCATTCCTGACCGGCATAATTCCTCGTTATAATGGCTAGTCCTCTTCGTTTAGAAACAGAAGAATCATTGTTACTAGATTCCACAAGATGGGTTAATGTTGCGTATCAACAATTATATAAAACTATTGAACCCAGGGGCTTTCTCTATTATTTGTTATGATTTGTATGTTCAGCAGATGAAGCATCCTTGTACCTTTTTTCATGAACTATGATCAAACAAGTATAATGTGGGACATCGTGGATGAAGAAACGAAGCGTTCAACAGATAACCATCAGTTGACCGGCGCCAGTACTGACCAGCGTGAGAACGACCCCGGATCGAGTCGGGCGGGCCGTGTTATAGCAAGACCGACATTAATGCGCATGCGTGAACGGATACTCACACATCGGAACACCCATCCGCCAATGAGACGCCCTTGACTGGGCTTGAGTATTGCATAAACGGCTCACTAACAATGTAAATTATTGGATATTCATCCACGGCAATTATTTAAATAATTAGAGATTCAGGTGATAGTCTTATAAACGTGTCTCAGGAAAAGTTTTTGATTGAAATTGGTTCGAATCAATAGATATTCGGTAAGGCATCACGAAGGGAAACTCTTGAAACTGTTGGAATCATGGTAAAAGCAGTCAGTGACAAGTTTGAAAATTAGAAAATCTAAAGTGTTTATTGGCTGTCTGGAAAGTACTGAGTAATTCTGAATAATTCTACTACACATTATTCACGTCTTTTATAAAGTTATCAGGTGAAGCCACTCATCACGGAGTTTAGTCAGCTATAGTGCAATAAAGAATATGGCCGTTGAGTTTTCTACTTTGCGCAAAGGTCTCGAAACGCTGTAGACGAAAAATTATTCGTACGCAATGAGGCAGTTAGAGAGAATTTCGAAAGGTAATTTAAAGATTTGTTTTTCTCAAATGAGAAGGGACGTTGTAACGAGTGTGATGTCCCACGGGATTTACAATAACAGAAAATAATTTGATATTAGCCTCGGTTGGCTATATTTTACATCATATTAAATTAATGAAAATTTTCCAGGCTAACTTTATACATTCGCAGTCAGAGTGCAAAATGGTATATTTTATTCTTGGTCAGTGAATTCGAATAATTAAAATCGAAAGTGGATTAAGACACGTTTGCGTTTTCGCACGGAATTTATTGAAACAGTCGATTCTGAGAAGACTAGAATATATTTATAAGAGGCGGTGATCAGTAACTAGATGGGTGACCGAAAGAGAGCGGAGTTCTAATCACAGTCGGGTTGGTTCTATTTATTTATTCGCAAATAAATTTCTCTCATCCATCTATGGGTTAATTAGTAGAACCTGTATCAATAAAATCATTATTATCTGCAAAAAAAAAAGATTACATATTTTATAGCTAGAAATAATCTGCAAATGGTTGATAAACCGTAAAAAATCAATAAAACAGGCGGATATACTCTTAATATCCTAAAATACGAAGACACTGTTCAAATAACTGAATGCGGAAGTATAATGAGAGAACTATTAGAAAATGTAGTAATGGAAAGTCAGAAGAATGAACTAACAGTTACGTGTAAGCAAAGACATATCGCGCCGAAATTAGGTAGGATAAGTAAAATAAGCATATGTCACTGTGTTGATGACCGCCTCAAAAAGGAAACTACAGAGCCTCCAAGATAGGTTGGTAGAAGAAAGCCAGATAAAAGGAATAACCATCAACTGAAAGGGGACAGAAAGTATGGTCATCTGCCACAGAAAAAGCCCAGGATGCGAGTTACGAATTAAATATATATAGAGAACAAATCAAGCAGGTGCAGAATTTCAAATATTTGGAAGAGTTTTAACAGAGAATGGAAAATGCGACACCGAGATCCGAACACGGATTCGACTAGCAAAAGAAGGGTTCAGAAAGTTAAGCAAGGTCATGAGGAACGGAATGATATTTTTAGAAACAAAGAAATGTGTGCTGGATTGCAATGTGGTATACATCTTCTGATAAAGCAGTCAATTTTTGGTAAAAAAAAATAGATACAGCAATAGTGTGGTTCCGCAGAAGGATAATGAAAATTCAGTGGATGAAGGGAGCAATGACGACGCTTTTAAGTAAATGGAAACAGAAAATCCACTTATAATCAAAATCAAAAAAAGAAAGCTGATATTACTTATCACATAATGAGGAAGGATACTTTAGTAAAATAACCGTCACTGTATATATTGAGGGCAAGTGAGATAGGGAAAACAGTCAACCACTTATCAGACGACCTTGTGTGAGTAGATGGTGGAACAGGTGTGAGGCCTTAGCAAAGGGAGAAAAAAAAAGAGCCACACAAGATATAATATTGTGGAGAGCCATGACCGCCTATGTCGAATAATGCAGACACATAGTAGCAAAATTAGAAGCCGACTAGAAGCCGAAGCAAATTTTGACACAGAAATCCGAAGCGGAAAAGGATGAATTCGAGAAAAAAATAAGTATTCTTCTAAAAGAAAATGAAATACAAAGAGTACTGTATTTGCTATGTAATCATTAAACTCCAATATGTCAGTGAATGTTGGACAATCAGAGATGAAAACACATCAATAGGTAGAAATGTTTTAACAGATCTATGCTGGGAACACCACCGACAGAACATGTGAGCAACGTGGACGGCTTAAGGAAAAAGGGGATCGACAAACAAACGGATATTTACAATGGGAATGGCAGATTTAAAATGCAGGGACAAACTACAAGGAAAGAGTGGTTAGACAGTTTAATACTCCAAGAACACCCTGAAGTCAAAATAAGCAGCAAGCAAAATCCAGTGATATACTTCATGAGAGTGTAGATGAATTGTAAAAATGCAATATATCGTAATGACAGTCTTTGCCATTTCCTTATAAGGAAACACTGGGCACATCACTGAACGAGCACCTAGGACTAGTGTGAGTTGAATCTCTTAAAATAAAATCAGGAAAATAGGTTTCTAAGTCTTGTAAGTGTTATCGCTAATTCTAGTAATGATGGGGGTTTCCTTACTATCCTTTTGTTTGAAGTACTGCGGAACATAAACATCTGGATTCGGTCATTATTTTCTATTCTAGTTATATGTGATATCTATTTTAGTTATTTCTGCAGTTCTCAAATGATACATTTTTGTGTCATTTTGCATAGTTCCTTAATTGTGATCTAGTAGCGAATCATCGATTGTTGGTCCTCTTAAAAACTTCCATGCATCCCCGAAGTCATGGATCGGAGAAAGCGGTTATATAAAGAGGACAGTATAGATATTTCTAAATGGCTTGGTTACCATGAATTCCATTTATATCTGACGTGTCTATATAAATCATGCTCCGAGACTTTAGTTAATGTTTGGTTTTACACCATTTTGAGGTATAATGCTGTTTATTTATGCCCAGCATTTTGAACATGTTCACTGTAGTCTGAATGTAGAAATCCAACGTAAGTAATTTGTTCAATGAAACAACAGCAATATCCAGTAGCAGCTGTTCAGTAATTCTTAAGGTCTTCCATATTAGAGGTTGGCAGTGAATATTCGAAGAGAGTAGGAAAGCGTAGTTCTTCAGGTCTTTCATCTGACAGGTTAACAGTGGATATTCCGACAAGAAAAAAACAAAACAAAATGACCGCTTTTATACACATCGCATTGAATATTTTAAGTCTTCTGATTGGTTAACCATCTCTTGATAAACTATAAAATGAGTCAGCTCATTTTGGTTGGCTCACTAGTTAATAAGGATGTATCCAAAAATTGTAACACAGTATGCCTACACGAACTTTTTAATAATTGGACCATACACTGTGTTATTGATTCCACATAGTGGATATTTTTCTGGTGGATTCTGATGGAGTGACACCATTTATTTCTCTCCCATTCCATATTAGAGTTTCAGTTTCGAAATGGATTAGATTTAACCTTCCATACCTTGTAACAATTCGAAGAGGATGTTGTTATTTCAAACAAGTTTATTCTCATCCCAAATATGAATAACTAAAAAATCTTAATGGCGCAGCCACTCGTATACGAGGATACCAGTCTACTAAGGCGGGCTAGCTAATCCCCATTGCAGACTTATGCTCAGGTACATTTGCTTTATCGACACCCACAGAACCCACTTGTGGTTTATACTGCAACTATATTCAGCGGATCTTAGTTAGAGTTTCTTGGAGAGAGCGCGTTATCTAGCACGATCAACAGTCGGAACAAGGCCAGCACGCTCAAATTCTCGGTCACGATGACTTGTGACTTTGTACAACCATAACGAGAAACCAAATGTTACGCGTCCCCAATTTCATTCACAACGCTTGGATCAGCCTGTGGTACAATTTTTAAGCACTATCCAAATGGGCCGCACGCTGTGATCGCTTCCTCTAGACCGTTAAGATCAAGAAGGCACCATGCAGAGAATAGCCCTTGGTGAGATTCGAAACCACGTCTAAATCCGAATGTTTTAATCACCAACAAACCCTGTCTCATTATTAGGGACAACGGGCTCGATTTCCTTCTATTACTAGATCGGCTTGGGGTTTGGTGGGGGATGCTTCGACGAAAGGAGCCCGTCTCTTCATATCCATACATTCGTATGTGAAGAGTATAGACTAGCAGGCGGCTAAATAGATTGGGCCTCTCGTTTCCTCCGTGTCGAAGAGTTATGCCAAAGATACATGTTAAAGATGTCATAATTGAAAATAGATATGAGTACCATTATCGACATCTTATAATAAAGTCTTGGCACACAAAACCCGCATAATTGATGATCTTGTCTTCTTATTTATATGCCCTGTCGCTTTAGGACGTGGGCGGTCATGGCACTCGACATCATCCTGTCTATCGTAGCTCTTAATAAGTTTTGTCTTTTGGTTATTTCTCCCTGTTGAGATCAATAAAACATCCTTCGTCGCCACTGTTGAGATGTTGAGTGTTTCCACGTGAGTATATGGTAATAACGAACAAACACAGTCGTAGGGAAAAATACTGGTATAGTCAAAGAGGTATTTACATCAGAGAGATTAGTAGTAGAACGAACGTAGGTTAGTAGTAACAATAAGTAATAGTAATAAAGTCCAACGGTATCTTCCGGTCGAGAAACGGAAGTGTAACTGATCACTACAGAAGTCTCACTCTGCACTGCACTACACTGCTACACTACTCACAGTCTCTAGAACTACTGTTCTATTTATAATAATAGGATCAGTCTATTGTGGTTGTGAAATTGGGTGCGCCCCAACACTCCCAGACACTGTTCCGCCAATCCATTTGCTTAAAGAAATCAAGTACGTTACCCTTTATTTTCCTCTGTTCCTGTTTGTCCTGTGAGTATCAGATTTTCCAAGCTCGCTTTCCTCATTACGTGACACAGAAATTTCATCTTCCTGATGTTAAGTATAAGTTGCCTCTTTTTCCATTCTCTTTAAAACCTCGTCGTTGTCCATATATTCGGTAAATGATATTCACAGGATCTTTATGTAGAACTGTGTTTCTGTTGATTCAAACCTCTTCTTCAATTGGGAGCAGATTGTTCAACATTCGCTGCCACAGACGAGGATAGATATCAGGTAATAGTTCAGAGCTGTCTTTAATATAAAAACAAATTCCAGTATTGCCTTGACAAGTTGTGATAAACTTAGAAGTAATTCTATTATTTATAACCGTATCATATTTTTATGTCTTTCAGACGTCTCATTCATTCCAATCACAATTGTTCTATACCTCCAAGTATTCTAAGATACGTTCTTTCTTAAAGATAACCAAATCATAACTTTTAGATAGGCTGTTATTGTATCTATAAATGCTGACGAACTAGTCTGCAGGTGCAGAACATAAATATATTTCCTTTCCCTCGTCACTCTCATTTTCCCAAGACCGTTCTGCCAGATTCCGCAGTTTGAAGAATTCCACAGACATCAAACACCTTCTGAAAATCAGATTTTTATCTGCCAGGTGCAAGAAAGCGGTAAACAAAATTCGTTATTTGTTCTTGAGGAAGACCAAACGTGTAAAATTCTTCCCTTTGTCCTATTTGATCTACAGAATACAAAGAAACATTTATTTTTTCTCTATAGTTTAGATTATTCATTTACACACACACACGCCTATATATATATATATATATAAATAAACACACATATATAAACATATATATAAGCATATATATATATATATATATATATATATATATATATATATATATATATATATATGCACAAAGGCCAATTTCTTTTTTTAACATTGAGTGTAAACTTTCTAAAACAATAGTCATCGGTAATTTGTGTAGTTGTTAACACATTTTTAATTCATGATTTGTTTGCAGATGTTGTAGTACTGAAGTTCTTCTCAGAACAGTGTATTTGAAAAAGGTTCTTAAGAGAGAATTGGGCACTATTTGAACCTACGGTATAAACTTTTATTAGCATCATTAATCAGGAGAATGAATTAATATTCATTGAGATATTCGTCGTGCATTCGACGCGGTGCAATGGCTAGCAAGCTTGCCTCACTAAATCATTTACGACAGAATAGTGAGTTCGATACTCAAATGGGAGGGGCATACTTTAGGCCCTGTCTCACATCGAAGATACACTTAGAAAATTCCCACTTACGAAAATCCCCATTCAGAGATTCTTAATTATATCTAAAACTTGATTTAATTGATAGTAAACTGTTATCAATACAAAACTGAACCCGCTTTTAAATCAGTCATTTCTGGATTTCACATGTGGATTACACATGATTGTTTACGTAATTTTCGATCTATTTCTTCTCTCTATCTGTCTAT
>OZ038505.1:91929761-91934761 GCA_964036315.1 Acanthosepion esculentum | reverse complement strand
TATTTTTTTTTATGTAAACTTTATGACAATGACGGCAAAGGTGGCTAAATTATTTCACTAATTCAGTAAACTTTTATTTATAAAATTAATAATATAAATTTCCCCATGTATGTACAAAGGACATTTAATGTTCAATATTATATTCTAACTTATTAATTTCATTTGACTTTAGGTGTTCACTTGGATTCTTTTCAGTGTTTGAATTGCTTTGAGAGAGGTGTTATGGTTAGAGTACGTTTCATTTAATTACAATTTTAAAAGATGTTTAGGTTAGAATCCGTTTTATTTAATTTCAATTTTAAAACATTTTTAAAAATTCTACTTTCAAATTTAACTTTTAAATTTAATCGGCTATATTTCTTTATAAACCAAGTAAGGTCGGGGATCAGGATCAAGGAATCAGATGATATCGATGGACATTACATTTGAATATTTGAGCATCATAGCTATCAAGGACGCAAGTAATAGCGAGGAAGTTCCACTGTCGGGAGGTGCGATAAAAGAAGCTGTTGGAGTAGAAGACACGGTTACATTTAACCGTTCGACAATAAAAAGGTGGGCCCATGCAGTTTGTGAATGAGCGAACGTAGCTCGTCAGTGCAGTTGCCATGAAAATACTTGTAGATAAAGTCAGAGGGAAGCCACAGCATAACTCTGAGAAAGTGACTGTAGACGAAATGCCAGGTCAGGACCTATCACATTGCGTATCCGTCGTTGGATTTTGTTGAGGACTATATATGGCAGCAGTATTCAATGCAAGGACGAATGGTTGATTTGTAGATTTGAAGGATGGACCCAGGCTAGAAAATCCTTCTGGTGCGACACAGAGAACCAATTTTGCTTGCGGTAGATGAAGCTATTGATATAATGTAGTTGCTCCAATAGAAATCGTAAAATCAAGCAGGCACAGAGAGGCGCTTTCGAGGAGTTGGGCAAAACCCAATCTGATGGGACGCAAGGAGGGTTCTCTCTGGTGGGTAAATGAGTATATATCAAATCAATGCAAAATCTTCTGCCGGATTTTCATTGCTATATAAAGTGTCCGTAACTTTACACTGGCGTTTGTTTTGGGGCCGATTCCTGGTGTATTCGAAATTGAAACCTTTCGAGAGTCAGACCTCGTTGAATGTTGACGTTTTGTCCACAAATGAATGCCTTAAATATGGAAGATGAAATGATCCACTTTCTTCATGGATTAAAACGTCGGTTTTGCGATAAATATATTTAGAAAGTTTATTTAGATTGTTCCCCAGAACTTCGGACTGTCAAAAAGTGGTTTGGCAGATTTCACTGAGCGACCTTTCGAACGACGCTCTGCTTGCTATCGTGGAGAATAAATAGAAGATTTCGACGGAAGAGATTGCTAAGTGTTTGAAAAATCAATATCTCAGCTGTCTTTCGTCATTTTGAGAGATTTGAGTTCAAGAAAAACGACCTGTTGTGGGAAATCGAAAATGTATCATTTTCTACCACGGTAGGGCAAAACCGCATCTTGCAAGACAGAACTTCAAGAAGCTTAACCGTTTCAACCCTGCGTTCCAGAACAATTTCAACTCTTCTGTCTGAGCTCCTGAGTTAGAATTCGCAAATAATTGGAATGTAATATTTCACGGTAGATATTAATATACTTACAAGTGTTTACCTATCGTTCAACCGGTGGCTGGGCATTACGTCCTTTTTCTCGACCACCGGTAAAACGGTGGTCAGGTCACAAAAGGGTTAAAGACTTGAAACGGGGAAACCCTCCAGTACCCACCTGGGTCCTTCGAATTTTCATTCATTCAGGTCTTCTAAGAAAAATTTGAATGAAAAATGAAGTCTGTACGGACAGACGACAAATACCCCAGGGTATTCGCCCAAGAAAATTAGAATTTTTTCTACGGAACTAATTCAGCATGTTACTAGAACGATTAGAGACAGTTATTAAAAAGAATAGAGACGATAATTGATAACTAAATGTTTATTATTGTATGTGTATTTTTTTTTTAAATATTCCGATCGTGCACTAATGTTGAGCTATTCTATTAATTCCAAAATACGCTCTTAAGTAGGCGCCCGAGGGGGTCGTCACTGATGTTATTTGACTTGGTTCATCAGGGAGTTTCGGGTCTTTCAGCGTCATACTCCCTTTCACCAAATCGCCCCAATCAGAGGAGATCAATCCCTGATCCACCCTCTCAATCAAACGCTAACAGCTAATTTGGCATTTTAATGAATTAGACGAAGAAAGACCACGTTTTCCGCAAACACGATTGGATATTTGTAACAAACAATACGCTGCGCGATCTATCTTTTAAATGGCCAAACGGTGGGGACTGACTCCATTTATTTTATTTTTTATTTTCGGTGGATAGCAGTTTCAATGGATTACCGACGAGGTAAGCTTAATGTTCGTAAATTTAACACTGTTCCCTAACTATCGTGTAGTGTCATACTCTAAATATTTGCCGTATTTAAATTATTTGTATTTTCTTTCTTTTAGAGGAGGGGTACTTAAACTCAACCCTACTATCATGTTTTTGTTTAATCGTTTGGTCTGAATCTTAACATTATTACATGTCAGTTAACTTTAAATGGATGTATTCGCAAAATTAAAATAATTGTCTAATTCTAATATATATGGGAATAATGATTATGGTTTATCTTTGAATTGTACATAATAAAAACCGTTGAATAATATACTAGGCAAAAGCTAATGCTATATAATATTAAAAGAAAGAATAATTACCAAAATGTTACGTGCAGTTATCAATCATAACGTCTATTTCAGTCAGGGTCTGAGGCGAGCTTTAAAGAAATGTTGCGTTAAACGACTCAAATCATGCTAATCTGCAGGTTGACGTATAAAAAATATCTTAAAAAACATATTAACTATTTCACAGCTGATGGCAAAAAGTATGTATTCGACAGGCATGTAACGAACATTGAGAAAGTTTCCGAAATATTTTCTTTAAATCGTTAAGTCATAGAAAAATACAGTAGAAGGATTAAAAAAAAACAGAATTTTTCTTCCGATAGTTTTGCTACATCATGTTGCAAAAGTAAAACAGTTTTCAGATATAGGAACCCTTCGCGCTGGGAGATAATGAGAAAAATCGGCGAGAGAGCATATATATATATATATATATATATATATATATATATATATATATATATATATATATATATATATATATACACCCATTCAGGAAGAAATCTAAAGGGGTATCAGAAACGTAATACATTGCCTCCACAAAAGATGTTGTGGATATATATATATATATATATATATATATATATATATATATATATATATATATGTGTGTGTGTGTAATTTGGCATCAACTTTTCTTTTAAATATGTTGTGTTGAATGTCAAAGACAACATAGTCAAACATATTCTCTTTTATATTTTCTCATATTTTCTAATGAGACTTTTTATTTAAAAATAATATTGAAATAAATATTTTAATTTTACAAACTAAATAAACGTTACAAAATCATTTTAAATTCAAAAGAGGCGATGATGTTATCACGTGCATTGAAATTAAAATGATTTCGTAACATTTATTTAGTTTGTAAAAATAAAATGCAGCAACATGATTCCGCTACAAGACAATTTGCAAATGTTTGAAAAAATTTGATTCTACATATATATTATACATTTTAAAAAAATTTTGACCCTGAAGATGAACAATGATGTTCGAAAGTACTCGGTTATCTTACGGACAATATTTATTTCAATATAATTTTCAAATAAAAAGTCTCAAGAGAAAATATGAGAAAATTCAAAAGAGAATATGCAGGACTATGTTGTCTTTGACATTCAAAACGACATATATATATATATTACTGTTCTTTCTTTTGTATATACTTTTACACTTTCGCTAATTAATTGAAATAACCACTTTAGTTTCCGTTCTTTCACTGTTCTGTCAGTTTTAGACCCACTGAAGTGACAGGGTGTAATCGATTTCTATTTATTCGTCTTTTTAGGCTCTTTGCAGTGATGTGCATTAATATGAATCTGTTTTCTGTGTGTGTTGAATTAAATTTGTTTGGCCTTCCAAATTATCCCAACATCTGTGATTGTATCAGATATTCATTACGCCCAGACACTATTGTCTCGACTGCCGATTAGTTGCCCTATTGTTATTGTCTGCAATGGAGGGCACTCCAAGAAAGCGTGTGAAAACTGTAACGCTGTACCAACACACTGGGCAGCATTACCAATAAGCAAATCCAACTAATATAGACCGGCACGGAAACTCTCCTGATTTAAGCGCAATCAAGAATCTGTGTGTGATCTGCAAGGGATGATTTCATGGAACAGACATATGAAGAACTAATTGAATTATCTGGGGAAAAGGTAAATAATGACAGAATCATTCGGTTTGTTGCAATCAATTTGAAAAAGGACACACACACACACACACACACACACACACACACACACACACACACACACACACACACACACACACACACACTGGATAACGGCTTGGAACAAGGAATCGGAAAACCAGGTTCGAATTCCAGTCGAATCCATTGCTTTCACTTACGTGCTAATACTCTTGGGAAATGTGTGAATCCCCTCTCCAGCTATGGGTAAATAGCAGAACAGACTGGGTTCTATAGGCTTTGATGGCAACTGGTCTATGAGAAGGACAACTCTGAATTCAAACCCTGCGGAGGGTCGTTTGGTGGCCTTGTGGCACTTAGTGAACCAGGTCTCTGTATTCGGCCGTTCAAAAAGTGTGGATGGTCCTGCACGAAACCTTCACCACTATAATCAAATCTCATGTGCTGTTGTCGGTTTTCTAGGAAATGATCTGCTTGAATTCTACGGGTATGTCGAGTATATATATAATTTTTTCTCACTAGTATCACGACTCGAAATTTCATGCACAAGGCAGTCTTTACATTACCTGAAGACTGCGTTGTGCATTAATCTCCGAAACTTGCTACTGGTGAGGATTAATATATTCTTAATAGACCTGTGATATTACGGCGAGCACTATT
>OZ038505.1:91899761-91924761 GCA_964036315.1 Acanthosepion esculentum | reverse complement strand
CTTGGTTTCAGAGCATTTTAACTGCACATCTACGGGTGAGGGTTGGAAATGGTTATGAACAATACTGTTTGTAGGCAAGCCCGGATGTAAAACGTCAGTTCCTTTTTCCGTTTTTGAGAAGAAAAATGTACTTACAAAATATACATAGAGTATCTAAGTGAAACAATACTGCTTGTTGACAGCAGTTTGGTGTTGGCTGGACCGAGAATTCTAGAGTTGGATTGCATTTCTTTATGTTTGGGTTTTCACTATTGATTTTGTAATCGAAAGAGCGTTTTTTGTGTATATATAATTATAAAAGGTTCATAGTTATGGGATTGAGAATTTAGCAAGATTGTAGTGTTAAATCCTTAGTATGTCTACAGAAAACGGTAGTCTCATATCTTTGGTTTAATAATTGGTTATTATTTAAGAGTTCAATGATACATATTTTCTCCTGTAAACATAGGAAGCAAGGTTTGCTCAGTGAATTGCAGGTTCAAGCTTGTCTTAGGATTTTCAATTTAACTTTAGCTTCCTATGTTTACAGGAGAAAAAATAACTACTCCTAATAATTATAAACGATAACTCGAAAATCTTTTTACCTACTCAAATGTAATATTATCCCCTAAGGCTATCTTCCCTCCTACCTCTCAAACTTAGGACGCTTGTGAGTTAACGTATCTAGAATTTGACCGATGTTTATCATCGATAAAATGTCCACACTCCATTCAACATTAACTACCCGGTCCACCCAACACCAAACTGCTGTCAACAACTACTACTGTTTCACTTAGATACTCTATGTATATTTTGTAAGTACATTTTTCTTCTCAAAAAACGGAAAAAGGAACTGACGTTTTACATCCGGGCTTGCCTACAAACAGGATTGTTCATAACCAGTTCCAACCCTCACCCGTAGATGTGTAGTTAAAATGCACTGAAACCAAGTTGTGAGTAAAATGGTTTTGTCTATATAGATAAAATTATAATTAATATATATAAATATATATATATATATAATAACTTTAATATATATACACACACATACACACACAGATATATATATATATATATATATATATATATATATATATATATATATATATGTGTGTGTGTGTGTGTGTGTGTGTGTGTATAGAGATAGATAGATGGATAGATAGAAAGAAGTCATAAATACTTCAATTCGTTAGTCAGATGCAGTGACAGGACACACCGAAGAAGACAAAGCTTGTGACGACCACTGATATGCAATTGTGCCACACCGTGTGCTACACACCCTCATGCAGGCAGGAGATTTGTGGCCGGGAGCAAGAGAAACTAGGAATTACGAGTACTTTAAATTTTTGCTGATAACAAAACACCCGATGTAACTGCATTTAAAATTTCTACAGTTGAAAAATAAAAATCTATGGTTTCTCTTTTTAAGCACGTCGAATTTATGTAAAAAATATATCCAGTTGGGTTATTGAATAAAGCCTAAATACATTCACTTGAATATACTTGTAAAATCTTCCAAGTAGAATTTCCCATTTGAATTTCGATGTTCATCCCGACATACCCAGAACTCACACACCTACAACCTTAACCTGCGTACTGGTTGGCCCTATGAATAATTCACAACTGTTTCTTACTCATCATCATCTTGCTTAAACTCTCCGTGAAGGGCACGCTTGCTTTTATCTTAATTCTATCCATTCTTCTTCTTCTTCTTCTTCTTCTTCTTCTTCTTCTTCTTCTTCTTCTTCTTCTTCTTCTTCTTCTTCTTCTGTCCTAACATGCATTTCGTAATTCTCTCTAGGCACATATGTTATAATAATTCGATCAACACGAACAAGCCGCGGTATCAATAATTCGATGTGTAGTGTCTGTATTGTTTCAACTGGACCTTAACCCAAATTTATGGGCTTTGCAATAATGAAGAAAGATGGAATTTTCTTGACCTTAGGCAGTTGTAAATCTATTTATTGATTCATTCTTTAGATTCTTCTGTTACTTGTCTTTGCGCTCTCCTGTACAAAAAAAAACAAACAACTAAAATAAGAATTTTCGAATCAAATGGGAATATTCCAGCTCGTTATGTCTGGAGAGTCCTCTATCATCAGCGGTTTTCTTTTTTTTTCTTTTTTTTCCTAAGGTTCCCCCTATTTAAGAACCAAGAGCCACTCAATGTAGAGTGTTACTGAATAGTTTTTCTAGAATGTGTGGTAATAATTAGATTTAAGAGTCGCAGTTTATGATCGTATGTGGAAAAGATAACGATTAAACCTGATATGGTTTGTTGTGGCCGGGAAAGCATCCTTTGGGAGTCGGTTACACTAAGAAGCGGTTCATAGGAAGAAGCTGTTCCATTGATGTTTTACTTCTCACTAATGAAATACGAAGAGAATGGGTGTGGTTTGCCTCAGTTTACGCTGCGTGGGGAATCTTAGCTGTGAGGGTCAGTGTTGGCGGAACTTAAAAATGTAGTTTTTTCTGAATTTTACCAGTGAAATAGTAAGAAACTTGCAATGTTTCGTCTGTGAGAAAGATGTTGGGTGGGAAGTAAATCATCACTCGCAAGTGCGCGTCGACTCTTTGAAACACTATCAAGATTGGAAAGTGAAAACTGGTCAGTTTCCTATAATCAAATATGAACGTTCTGGCCTTTCGTCTATGACATGAATTCCATCAACATCAGTTGTATATTAAATAAGACTTTATAAGTCTACCATTCATCCTTACACTAAATATTACTGTCTCATCTTGTCGAAAATCTTGGCTTCAGTTTCTTTCCACTAACATTACATTGCTTCCCTCTAACTTCTCTATAAATATTTCCATGCAAATTTTTTGGACGAGTTTTCTCTGGTATATTTTTTTTTTTTGCTTTTTAGTATGAATTTATGCCCAGTACTAGATTGGTAGCTAGATCTCATTGTTTTATAGTGGAAATTGATGCATATAACCCTGCGTTCTATACTGACAGCTTCTTCTCTCGCATTTCTCGTTTGGTGAAATATCTCTTCCGGCTTCTTCTTTTCTGTTCAACTCTGATATTCAAAATTTTAAATGATGTCTTCATTTCCAATCTCCTTAATTCCTTGGCCGTTTTCTTTTTTGTTGGCCTCTTGCTTTTCATTTTCAATAACCGCTAGTGCCTTAGTTGTTCTATCACTTTGCATAAGAAAAAATACCGGTCCCTCATTTATTAAGTTGATGGAAAAGTACTTTCGTTTGGCCATAAACGATATACAGAGAAATAAATTAGATTCATTTGAATAATATTTATCTAAATATAATCTCCTCTCTTTTAATTATTTCCGTCAGCCGTCTATTATGTGACTTTAGGTTGTTTTTTTATTTGGTTTGCTTTGTTTTACGGCATATCAAACTCGGTGGGTTATTTAATGCCAGCAAGGTTTGTAAGACAGTTTCAGACGAAAGGAATATGTATTCCTTGCTCGTATTTGTTTTTTTCTTTTTCAAAAATATATTACAGGTAATTTTGTTTTTCGAAAATGTATAGCTGGTATTTTTTTTCTTTTTTAAAAGTATTGTTCGTGATTCTTTTTACTGCTGGTAATATTTTTTTCCAAAATGAATTGCCGGTAATATTTTTTCCCAAAATGTATAGCTGGTAATAATATTTACAAAAAAATATTGTTGGTATATATTTTTCTTCTTTTAAATGTATAGTTGGAATTTTTTTTTCTTTTTTAAAAGTATTGTTCATGATTCTTTTTACGTATTGCTGGTAATATTTTTTTCAAAAATGAATTGCCGGTCATATTTTTTTCCAAAAATGTATAGCTGGTAATATTTTTTACAAAAACTCTTTGCTGGTATATATTTTTTCTTCTTTTAAATTTATAGTTGATGATTTTTTAATGTATTTCTGGTAATATTTTTCACAGAAATTTATTATCTTTAAAAATGAATTGAAGTTATTTTTACAAAAAATTTATTGTTGGAAATAATTGTTTTTTTTTTTCAAAAGTATAATTGGTGGTATTTTTGCAATAAAACTATATTTTATAGTGTATTGAGGTGGTTCAACGCACTTCAAACCATCCTGCTCGAAGCCCTTGCTGCCGAATTAAGTTTATCGTCATACCCAGGACGATGCATTTCGAGGTTTAAAGCAATCTCTGTTTTCCCGAAAAAAATTATAGCACTATTTTTAACATCTTTGTTTCTAAGTGTTCTGCCATTTACGGAACGTAAAATTATTAATGACCGATATCTTAAGACGTGCATGATAGCCAATTAAAGACGATACGTCTTTTTCAGTACATCCGTTGTACTCTGAATTTTGTTTTTGAAGAGGTATATTCATGTTTATATAACTGTCATATAAGTATTAAAAAACAAGAACAATTCATTAGAAAGAAAGAAAAGAGCATGGATCTGCCATGCATTGCCACTCCTCGTATATGGCTGTGGATGATGGAAAATATTCTCACAGATGAGTAAACATGAGGTAACAGAAATATGCTTATACAAAACGATGCGGAGAATAACTTGGACGGGCATCTGAGTAAAAAGGACACTTCAAGGAAATGAAAACAAAAAGGACGCGTCTACTTAAAGCTGACAGAGACAGCTGATAATTACAGAATATCTTACGATGAAAGAGCACTTGTATAATTTAACATTCCAACATCATATTGAAGGCAAGAAGAAAAGTAATCTAGGTGAAGAACGTGTGTAAATGAATCAAACGAAAAAGAGAGAGAGAGGGAGATAGAGAGAGAGAGAGAGAAAGGACGTGATAGTAAGGTAGCCATCGTTTCATAGAGCTAGGATAGGTATTTGTGGAGAAACATGACGGCCCATGTGCTGAAAGAAAACAGAAGCATTTCTGGTATATTCACTTATAACGTGACTTTCTTCACAGAACACCATTGATATTTCTTTATGTTCTGTATTCTTTAACTTTTCTCATCAGCTCCTATCATCTTAAGTTTTATTATTGTAAAATCCTGTTAACATCTAGGATTATATAATCGTTTTCCTTTCCGAATATACTTTATCTTTTGTGCTGACATTCTATTTAAAAGTACAGTAAATCACAATGCTTAAATTGTATCTTGGGTCTTAAGTTCCCTTTAAATGGAACTCAGATATACAATCAATTTCTAAAGATACTGACACAATAATGACGCAATCTATTGCTCAAGTAAGTAAATAATTCCTTCTACGTTCGCTTTATATTAACAACTGTCAAAATCGAACAAAAAATGGAACATGGCTGACATGGGATGGAAATGATTAATCCTCAATTTCAAACACTTTCCCAGATTGACGTGTTCGCAGGCTTATTATTATTCTCTGGCTATTTACATATTCAATGTTACGACGACAGGACAATTATACTTAACATCAGGAAGAGACACTTGAAATTTCTTGGGCATATGACGATGACAGACGGCTTGGAAAATGTGACATCCACGGGACAGATTGAAGATAAATTTGCCAGAAGAAAGCAAGACAAAATCTGCCTGACGATCTTCAGCGAAAGAATGAGGAGCAATGTCTGCGAGAGTTGGCAAAAAACAAAGTTAAGAGCCAAGAAACAGGAAAGTGGGGACAGTGGAGATCGGTAATGCCCTGAAGGGACACAAGACATAGAAGAAGAAAAGGCATTTTAAATACAGGAGTCATAAAAAATGTGGCGAAGTGTCCTACATTTACTTATATTCCCACTGAAATGAAGATTCTCTCTCGTAACACAAGTCCAGGCATTTTCAAAAGAGTCGAATAACCTTCACTTCCTCAATATTCCAAATTTAAGATAAAGTGCCATCCGAAGTTTGAGGCAGAGGCCTCGGGCCGTATTTATGTCTAAACATTACATTCTCAACCATTCAATTCAAGGTCAATCGTAATCTATCCGTTTACCCATTATATTCTGCATTTTCTACCAATCGTATCCTCACTCATATCACACCTATTCCATTAAATATATTTTAATATTAGCCATCGTCATTTAATGCCTTGTATTGGATGAATAGAATAGACATTGAACAGAACATTCAGTGTGTATATAAAACAAACAGGTACACGAGAGTGTTGACAATGAGTCAGACCCAGCCGCCTAATGCAGAAGTACGTGACCTCACATAGGCATCCGGTTTTGCTAGCGAAGGAACGTGAATGTGGGACATAAGTGGGTCCTTCATACTCTATCTGCGACGTTTGATAGACTGCGCAAATTATCTCTGTATCACTCATATATATATATATATATATATATATATATATATATATATATATATATATATATATATATATATAAAAGTGGACATGGAAGTCAGCACTTAGAGGCGACAGTCTGTTTCATGCTAGTGCAATCGTCAGAGTCGCCTGACGATTGCACTAGCATGAAACAGACTGTCGCCTCTAAGTGCTGACTTCCATGTCCACTTTTATATTTACACACGCTCTATCTCTGATATTGAGCACTTTACCCCATAAATATAGCACACTTTAAGACTATATTTCTGCATATATATATATATATATATATATATATATATATATATATATATAACATATTTTACCATTTTATAATCAGGCTGAGTCCGTAAGCTAATTAAAAATATTTCCTGCTGGATCCGGACCCGCAATCCTGAAATTTTTGATTACCAAGTTTTCATTGCTGCAATTGTTTTCGTATTCTGGCGTCTTGGATTCTACTGATAGAAAACAATTAAAGGGACATAACTAACTTTTAATATGTTCAAATGAAAAAAAAAATAATCTACTCAAAAAATGCTGATTCCAAGATATTAAGACAAATGAATCTTCAAAACTTAAGGTTTTACTCACTTGTACAATAAGTGGGTCCTTCATACTCAAAAATAAATCTGCGACGTGTGATAGACTGCGAAAATTATCTCTGTAGCTGTTTACACACACACGCACACACACACACACACACACTCATATATATGTATATGTGTGCGTGTGTGTGTGTGTGCGTGTGTCTCTAAAAAGCTACAGAGATAATTTGCGCGGTCTACCACACGTCGCAAAATATGTTAGGCTACGGCCTGTATGAGTAAATTTGAAAAATTACGACTCAGTGACACACTGACATTCGCATTTATTTTATAGATGTGATACGTTACATTCTGTTCACAACTTGTGATTTGTCTTCTTTTGTTTTATTAATTCAACGACTCGTAACGTTTTTTTGTTTAATCTGATGTGCAACGCTAATAAACTGTTTCGTTTTTCTCTCAATATCCATACCCATAACAATGCATCTATAATAGTTTCTATCTGCCTTGATGTTCCCGTGGAGTTATTCATTTCCTTCTTTTACATTTTGACGTTTTGTATTGTTTTATTTATTACCTCTTGTTACACAATTTCGAGCAGTTTTCTTTCTCTTATCATTCTTTAGCGTCCCTCTAGGGCATATACCATCTCATGCCTTTTCACTGCATTTATATCATGATTCTTTCACGGTGTCATTGCTATGGGATTATTAACAGTAATATAAACCTCGACGACGTGTAACTGACATGATTTGTATTAAAAAAAAAGAATGAAAGACATCTGTTTTTCTGCAGAAGAAACCATTTTGGCTAAACACAAGAAAATAAAGAAAAAATATATCGGTTGGAAAGCGGAAACCGAGACATGATTCAGAAAAAAAATAAAGCAAATGGCGAGAATATAAAAAAAATCATCTGGATTATTCAGAGATAATGTACGGAATACTGCAGAAGAAATTACCTGAATATGATCTGCAAAGAGGAAATCTAAAAAAAAAAAATGATAAACTTGATAAATTATAAAACAGACTCGTGGGGAGACAGATAAAATTTAACGTTTTTCTTTTTATTCTGTTTGTATTTCTGGAATTATTATTTGCATTATTTACAGTTTGGCATTTAAAAACCTCTACATTGGTATTACCAAAAATATATCGACACTCGAAGTTCTTCAGGTATCATCTGGTACAGGTAACTAGCAAACGGAATTTTTTATAACTGAAAAATTTAACAAAGATATCGCTAGATGTGGACAGAGAATAAGAAAACCCTGCCCCTGCGACGGACACAATGATCAAAACTTTGTGGTTGCAATAAAAAAATGAGGATATTAGTCCAATTGTAGATAATTTAAATAAATATGAAATGTATCATTTCACTCCAAGCAAGGCAGTAAAGTCATTACGAAGCAAGTGATTACTGAGTATGTGAGACACGAGATTGTAAAAGAAAGAAACTTATTAAGGAGAGAGAGAGAGAACAATAAAAAGAAGATTTAAGAAGACAGACAACGACTTACATTTTCAATTTAAATGTTTAAAGGTGACCGGAGAGTAAGAAGCCAGAATAGAGTTCCACAAGCGAGAAGTGCGTAGGGATATTCTGTTAGGATTGCAACTTCACTCTACTGTGAATAACATTTCCAGATATCTAAACCGTTGCACCATTAATTTAAATATTGCGTTGTACATTTTTCTAACGACCATTCAGCGTTCCTGAAATGGAGATGTTTAATGCTTTATTCTCGCTTTATTTTATTATTTTCTCTTACATCTCTTGTAGTTCCCTTTCTATGCCAGCTTTCCACACTGTGTTATCTTCAGAGATTATGTTGCCAGTAATGAATCGTTGGCTGTATAGGTTGAAAAGCTCTGGTGAGAAGATGCATCCTTGTCTTACACGCCTTTTTATTATTGTATATTTTTAATATCTTTCGCCCATATTTCAAGGTTATCTAGTGGTTCGTGTTTATGTACATTTTGAAACTATTATTGCATAATATATAAAACTTTCTTTTATATTCGTATTTATCGCTCTGATATCATTATGAGCAAAGGTATAGCACTACTTGTTCCAGTGTCTTTAACGAATCCACACTGTTTTTATCCTATTTCCAGTCTGATTCAGCGGTGAGATGCATTACTTAGTAATTATATCGATTCGGGTGCTAAGTATTGTTCCATGGGTCATTAGTTTGATTGTCCGATGGATTTCACATTCGTTTGTACGCGAATATGGATCTTGTTTGGTCTTCCGGTATATCGTCACTCTTGTATATTTTGCTCATTGCCTCTGTGATCTTGCCTATGCCGAATAATCTAATAAATGTAGTATTTTCGATGGCCACATCTTGATGTCAGGCTCAGAATTTGTTCATAATTAAATAGAAATTATAATAAACAACACTTAATTGTTGATACAATTTTTAAAACCTCCTTTTAACAATACAAAAAAGATTAAATTGCATAGTTGTGTTGAATCTCTTCTTTACGAGAATGGTAAATAATTATGTTAGGAATTTCTCAGTCATTTATGTGGCATGCGTTATACACACTTATGCGATCTTTCGATACAAGACTGACGATGCAGATTTTTTTCCCGTAGTAGGTTGCTATTTCTTTCTGCGGTCGACCATTGCCATCCAAGGCTATAGATCTCTGTCTGTTCTGGTATTTACCCATAGTTGGTGCAAGAAGAAGAGCATTCAAACCTTTCCCAAGGGTTTATGCACGTAAGTGAATCTAATGGATTCGACTGGATTTTGAACTCTGCTCTCCGATTCCTCAATCCGAGCTGCTATCCATCTCCTCTTCTACCGTTTCAATAAATTATGCTGGGGTATAGAGACAAATGTGTTTGTCTGCAGATAGCGAAAATATATCGGGATCTGTAGCCATTCCAACTGTAAAAGGATGAGACTTAACCATCAATCTAGAATTGTATTTAAATTCATAATGTCCATAATTCGTAGAGGAACATTCATCAGAACAATTGCCATGAAAATATTTACTAGGGAAACGAGCAAAGAAATCCTCTATTTGGCTAACAGACGGAACAATTGAAAATCTGAGTACCGGAAATACCACAAACATTAGAAACCACTTGACGTGATGAACATTAAAATCACCAGATACGAAGATGTTCCCAGATGAGTGTAGAAAAAGATAGGATTTCAATATTGTCAGATATTTTAGATATTATATTACAGTCCTGAGAAGAAGGGGAACGATAATAGAAAAATAGATAGCTAACAGAGTACAATAAAGAGAGTAGAGTCGTGACCTCCGAGAGACAAGGCCTGTTCCATTTCGTTGTTGACAAATGTGACGTCATCACATTGAGTCCGACTATCAAGGAGCCTGTCTGTTTTGTGTAGCAGATATTTTACGGCGGCATTTTTAAATTACTTATTAATATTTTCTTTTAAATATTGAATTAATTTAAAACAAAAAACAATGCCTTATAGATGCATTGTACCAAATTGCAAAGGGAATTATAAAAACGGCCCTAAAATACATGTATTTTCTTTAACTAAAGATAAAGAATTATCTGATGTTTGGATTCGTACAATCAGAAGAGATCATTTTTATCTACTAAATTCAGCAGAGTGAGTATTTTTTGTATTAAAAAATAAGTAAATTTTATTGAAACTTTAATGATAAAATTAATACCATGTCTTTGTAATTCATAACATAAAGTTAATAAGACAAATCTAGCGAGAAAGTTTAGAGAGAGAGACATTCATTCTCGTACGTGTTGTTTTTAAAATCTAAAATCTCGTTTTTTTAAGAAATAAACTTTAAAGAAATTTTCTACATAAATTCATTCATGAATTTTTAAAGGAATATTTTATATACATAAAAAATAATTTTAACGATTTTTTAGAATTGTTTTATTCGTGACTAAATGAAACTTTAATTGAATTGAATTTTATGTCTGTAATTCACAACACATTTTAAAACAGCTTTGTTTTAAAAAGTTATTAAACTCAATTGAAACATTGAGGATTAAAATAATTTTATATCTTTATAAATTCCATAATAATAATGATCTAGAAGGGAAATTAAATTTCCTTGATAGAAATTACTGGAGTTTTATTAGGCAGCATCATCAAATCTCCATATCCAAAAATCTATCTGTCTCTTGTAATTGAATCTGATTTTGCAGTACATGTTTTTTTGTAGAAATGTGGAAATACATTCAATAGGGGATTATAAGATTTCTAAACACGTAACTGATCAAAATACTCTTGAAATTCCGATAGAAAACATGAAAAAAATGTACACAGAACAACAGCAACCTGAACCTCAAAATATGAGTTTTATATTAAAATTGGTAATGTCATTTCTACTATTGGAGCAAGAAGAATCAAACATATTAATGCACTCAAATTTATATATGAGCAGCTAAATTTAATGACACAAAATAAGCTTGATTATTCAACAGAAATGATGATATTTTCTTCATTGTTATATAACTGCTCCCCTAAAGGGGACAGATTGTTAAGAGACAGCAAAAATATAATTTTACCTAGCTATTCAACCATTAAATGATTAACCTTATCAACATATATGAATCCTTTGATTGAGCAACATGATAACAATTTTCTTATGTATATTAAAAATAAATTTAAGCTCCTAGTGCAGGACATCACAGTATCTTTACTTGTTGATGAAATTCATCTAAAACCTTATTTAGATTATAAGGGTGGTAATATTGTTGGCTTATCTGATAACAGCAATGAAGCTGCAACAAGTGCTTTTGCTTTTAGGATTAGCAGTGTATTCTCACAATATAAAATGTTGTGCATGTTATGCCAACTAAATGTCTTAAAGCTGAGAAGTTATTTGACATAGTTAAACATAATAATTGGTTTATAGGAGATAGGCTTTCAAGTATTATCAATCATAACAGATAATAATGCTATAAATAAAAAAGCTATATCTTTCTTTTGCAGTTCTCCAAAGCTTTCCATTGTATATCCACCCCCAGTTATAAAGTCTCGACCTCTTTTCTTCCTTTTTGACTCAGTCCATATATTAAAATGCATTAGAAACAATTGGCTTAGTCAAAAAGATGCAAATAAATGCATGCTGTTCCCCAAATTTTGTCATGATGGAAATCATGAATTAGATAGTATCCAAAGTGCCACATTTTCTACCTTACAGAAACTTCATGCCTTAGAATTTCAGTCAATTTTAAAATATTGTTATAAATTAACCTCAAAGGCACTTTCTCCTACTAATCTTGAAAGGCAAAATGCTAATTTAGTTCTGCAAATTTTTAATGAATACACTATTCAAGGATTATTGATCTTAGGAAAACAGAAATATTTGCCTAATTTTGCAGAATATATAAACATATTTTATATTTGGTGGACAATAATGAATGTTAAAATGCCATATAAAGGTTGTCGGCTTAGAAATAAATACTGCAATCCACTTAGAATGAATGAAGAAAATTTTAGATTTCTCTCTGTATTCTGTGACTGGTTAGAATCTTGGAATAGCATTTCTGGAAGAAATGGCAAATTAACAAAGGAAAACTTTAATGCTTTGCATCATACAACTTATGCATTTCTAGAACTGACCAAGTATTGCATAGAAGAACTGAAAATGCTATACATATTACCAGGCAAATTTCAAACTGATCACCTTGAAGCAAGGTTTGGTCAATATCAACAACTTACTGGGGATCAGTATAATATCTCGATACGGCAAGTGTTTGAGTGTGAAAAGATTATTAGAATGCAATCAGTTTTAAAATTAAACTTATTTAATCAGCAATGCATTAAAATTGATTTAAAGAGTTTACAAGAACCAAACTGGGATGAAGTGACAGAGGAGGAAAAGTTATATATATATAAATATAGAATTGATGTTAAAGAGGATGATGTAAATAATTGTAGAGAAGTTCTACCTGTAATACTATACTTAGCAAGTTATTGGTGTAATGCAGTTTTTAAGAAAATTAAATGCAATAGCTGCAAAGATTTAATATCTGGAAGTGTAAGAGATAATATAGAAGAAATACCTGAAATAAGCAGCTATTTTCAGGGGATTAATAGAGGTTCTCTCTTATATCCTAATGATAAAACTATAAATTTTGTTCTGAATAATTATGTAGTCATTGATAAGCTGATAAAAAATCATTCTTTTCTTCATTCAGTAAATCAAAGAAAAATAAAATAAGGTATGCATATAACATTGAATGTTTTTTGCAGATTATGAGGTTCTTTTTTATGTTGACACTTGTGATGAGGGTCACAATATGGAAAAAATACAAAGAATGTTTGTCTGGAGCTCTACAAATGCTCTTTTAAATAATTTTTGTTCTAGGGAAAATAATAATATTACAAGTAACAAGTTAAGCAGAAAAAGAAAACTTCATTCAGCTAAATTTTGTATCAGTAACCCATTTTTCTGAAAGTATTATTTGATTTTTAAATCTATTTATTGTTTGTATCTAATGTATTTTCTTGTTTGTGTTTTTGTTTCTTGTTTATGTTTAATTGTTTTATTTATTTATCATAATTATTTTATTTATTCATCATTTAATTATAATTTGCTTATTTAATTATTGTTTGTTCCCTAATTCATAATTCAGTTATTACTGTAATAATCTCTTAATGATTACAAAAATTATAACTTCACAGAATAATTATTAAAATTGAAATAAAAACATGCAATTTAAAACAATGCTGATTATGATTTATAAAAAATGTTCAAATGTGAAACGATTGAAATCATGAATGAATTTCATTCTTAAAATTAATTGTCTGTAACCTACTTTCTATAAGTATTATTTGAATTTTAAATCTCTTTTTTGTATCAAATTTATTTACTTTCATGTATTTAGTTTATTTGTTTCTTATTTATATTTTAATCGTTTATTTATCATTTACATGTAATTTGCTCGTCTATTTATTTAATTGTTTGTTTGTTTCCTAATTCATAATTGAGTTGTTGCTGTCCGAGTGTATATGAATATAATATAATCATTAATAATTACGATATTGTAACTTTACAGAATAATTACTAAAATTAAGATAGAAACATGCAAATTAAAACAATACTGATAATGATTTAAAAAATGTTTTCAAATTTGAAACAAATAAAATAATGAACGAATTTCAGTCTTTAAAATTTAATGAAATCTAACATGATGTTTAATTTCTTTAACAAAACATTCAGCAACATTTTTTTTTCTTATCGGTTATTTTTAAAAAATTAATATGAAATAAAGTTCTGTATAAAATCCAATTCTGTTTATTTGTTTTGTAAAACAATGTATTTTATAAAAGTTTTCTAAAACCAATTTTTTTCTTACAATTATTCGTTACATTATGATTACTGTCTGTTTCACTGCATGGACTACTTTTGTGACGTCACGTTACTACCGAATAGGCCTTGTTCTCTCGGTGGTCACGGTAGAGTTCACAAGAAATAATCTCGACTTGAGATAATTCCCTTGCAAATGATAGATTTTCAAGGATGTAAACACTAAGACCAGGCATATGTATCTTAGAATCTTTTCGACAAAGAGGTTCATGTAATGGAACAGAGAATTAATTGTTACCGATAGAAGCATTTAAATTACTTTCGAAAAGAGCTAAGATATCTGAAGAACGTTTTCAAAGAAAAGACTCTACGCTACATGAATTGATATTAATACAACGATATTCTAGAAAAAAAGGTTGAGTGGCGCAGGTGATTTTTTGTTTACTGTTTTACTCGTATTTCTCTTCATTGTATCTGTCATAAGAAGATTAAACGTTTAGGAGAAAAGGCCCACGATAATTGTCTCTGTCCCTCTTCCATGCCAATAGAAAGTGGGCGGAATGTAGTTAAGAATGTGGACTTAAGTTTGGAAATACATGAAGGGGCATCTATCTTTGAGCCGCATTTACCATCTCGGCCTCTATCTTACAAGGAGTAAATGTTCATATCAGAATTCAAGTGAAAACTTCAAAACATTATTCGCCTATTAGGGTGTTTGAAAAGTAATTTTGTTTTCCCACAAATAATTTAATTTTATTTAAATAATATTTATCTAAAATATAATCTTTATCTTCAACGATTATTATCTGAGTTCGAATATGCGATTTCTAGTTTAAAGAAAAATGATTTTTTCATTTATTTATGTTCGAAAATTTAAAAATATTCTGCGTCTTATGAGATGCAAAATTATTAACGATAAATATTTGAAGATGTGCTTCATGGATGGTTAAAGTAGCTGTCAATTCTCTGTAGAGAATGTGTAATCTGGTCGCTGATCTTTGAAGATGGAGGATGATATTTATATTTCTGTCCTATAAGCAACGTAATAAGAAAGAAGAAAAGTTCATTAAAAACAAAGTGAAGATCACAGAACTGTTATTTATTATAATTATTTATTATAATTATTTATTATAATTATTTATTATAATCATTTATTATAATTATTTATTTATTATAATTCCTCCATTATGACAGTGAATGCTGGAAATAGCCTTACAGATGAGTAAACATGAGACAAAAGATTTATGGTTATGCAGCATTATAGACGGGCTGTGTAAACAACGAGGAGATTTAAGGAAATGGAAACAAGGAGTACAGATTATAAGGACATGTAAACAACGAGAAGACTTTAACGAAATGGAAACAAAGAGGATGGATATTTAAAAATTAAGAAGACTTTAAAATCTTGAAAAAAAGAGGACCGACTTTGAGGACATGTACACATCGGGAAGACTTTAATGCAATGGAAACAAAGAGGACAGATATTAATGGCAGGTAAACAACAAAAATGGAAGCAATGGGGACAGACTTCAAGGACATATAAACAACGAGCAGACGTTAAGGAGATGGAAACAAAGATGACGTACTTTAAGGACATATAAACAACGAGAAGACTTTAATGCAATGGAAACAAAGAGGACAGATATTAAATACATGTAAACAACATGGAGACTTAAAGGAAAAGGAAACAAATTGGAAAGACTTTAAGGACAGATAAAAAACAAGCAGACTTTAAGGAGATGGAGACAAAGATGACAGACTTTACAGGCATATAAATAACGATAAGACTTTAAAGAAATGGAAGCAAAGTGGACACTGCCTTAACCGCGTATTGATCTCACACTCTTTGGGTCCTGTCACTGGATCTAACCAACGCCTTTATCCACTGATACAAATGGCACAGTGGACAAAGGCGTTCGTTAGATCCAGTGACAGGAGACTTGGAGTGGCGAATTAACAGGAGATAACTGATAACTGACATCCATTAAACATGGCACGTGGAACTAGAATAGTCTACCCAGTGAGCGAAATAAAGAGTTCAGTTCGACATTCCATCCAACTGAAAAAGGCCGGAACGTACAACGGCCGAAACGTTGTAATAAATATGGCGACAAAGATGAGGACAATAGTCTGTTATAATGTAAATAACGTTCCCTACTTAAATCATTGGCCCAGCTTTAGTTCATTGAATCCTAAGTCATAGCAGTAAAATGCTTCATTACGAGAATATTAATAGCTGAAAACAGAAGTTTTAGTAAGCAAACATAAATTAAAATCAGCAATATTGCAGCTGCTCTCTCTAAAGAAAGAGTAAATTATAAAATTGGTAAATGCATCAAAGTAATCGAGAAAAATGCAAAAATAGATCCGATTGTTGCGGAACAGCTATTCAGTGGGGATTATGTAGGCGATTTCTGTTTGACCATACATCATAATACAAATAAGATAACGTCATTGAAAATATGAAAATAATTGTATTATTTAAATCTTAGACACACGATCAAATGTAGATTTAATAAAAGGAAAGAAAACAAACTAAATGATGACCGCGGACATTTCGTCTGATCAGTGAATAGGATGCAAAGGGAAAGGAAAGATTAAAGTTATCAAGTACTTGCACAATATCTATCTATCTATCTATCTATCTATCTATATATATATATATATATATATATATATATATATATATATATATATATATATATATTATCTCTGTATGTATCTCTCTCCCTCTCTCTCTCTCTCTCTCTATCTATCTATCTATATATATATATATATATATATATATATATATATATATATATATATATATATATATATATATATATGTTAAGGGGTCTCCCCTTTTCACACAAATGGATTCAGCCAAGGTATACATAGACAAAACTACCAGTGAATACCCGAAGAGTGAAGGAGTCGAGACGGAACGACAGAAGAGTAGTAGAGTTCAGTAGTAGTAGAGTAAGTTACACACAGCGACGGCGACAAGCGTCACAGTTAAGGAGCACGTAGACTCATTAAGGAGACTTCAATACCAAGACTGCATACATATTATTGCTACTAACCCGCATTCATGGATCTACTAACCCGTATTACCAGTTTGTATCATTACGTTAATACATTTATTTTCCTTATCCATTCCTGGCGTTTGTTATTCATTGATATCGGATTTCATCCCGGAATCCACAACAATTACATATATATATATATATATATATATATATATATATATATATATATATATATATATATATATATAGGGCGTCCATAAAGTTCGTGTGAACTTTAAAAAAATTATAACTTTATTTGTATTTGCGATAGAAATAATTTGTAAAAAATGTTATAAAGTTTAATGTACCAATTTTAAGTATAGCTGAAATAACTAATGTGATTTCAGGCATTACTGTAAATCGATTGGCAAATGTTTTCCGTTAACTGCAAAATCGTATTATCCTTTGTATTGCTAATGATGGAGGACATGGGGAAACTTAAATAAAATTTCAATAAAACCTTAAAAAATATAGATTTACTTCTTTCTAATCATTTTTACAAATTATTTCTATCGCAAATACAATAAAGTTATGCATTTTTTAAAGTGCACACGAACTTTATGGACACCCTGTATATCAAGTACTTGTACAATAATCATATTATAATCCAGCGTTTTCCCTCGATCTTTGGTATTTAGTGAGCGCTTACGTTACTCATAAATAATGGATTCCATTCAAACATCAGCCCAAGTATATATTTTTACGGCTTACCATTCTTTTGCAGATTATTTAGAGCCATAAAATATTTTTTAAATTGTAGGAATTGTTTTTGAGATTATAATGATTTACCAATACAAATCTTATAAATTAACTCATAACTGCAGGTGTATTTCGTAGAATTTCCAAGAGTATTTACGAGTAACTCAATATAACAAAACGACTGTAATAATAATGATTTACCAATAAAAAACTTAATTATTAACTCTCGGCCTGTGTAAGACGTTAAACTACATCCACGTCCTGGGTAACACGATAAACTACATCCAACAGCAAGGCCTCTGATCAGTAGGTTTTGAGGAGCGTGGAACCACCTCTTAATTGCTGGTGTTCCAAGGTCCACCCTGACTCAGGGTTGATACCTGTTAGGGTACTAGCTATGAGCAAATAGTTAACTATTACCAGCAATACTTTTTTGGAAAAAAATTATTACCAGCAATACAATTTTGAAGGAAAAGTATTACCAGAAACAGATTTTTGACAAAACAAAATATAACCAGCAATAAAATATATTGTCGGCATTAAATGACCCATTGATGTTGATATGCCGTAAAAACAAAATAAACCAAACCAATCTAAACCAAACAATACATATTCTATTCATACGAATCTATCCTAAAAATATTGTCGGCATTAAATAACACATTGAGGTTGATATGCCTTAAAACAAAATAAACCAAATCAATCTAATCCAATGAATACATATTCTATTCATACGAATCTATCCTAAAAATGTTGTCGGGATTAAATAACCCATTGTGGTTGATATGCCGTAAAACAAAATAAACCAAACCAATCTAAACCAAAGAATACATATTCTATTCATACGAATCTATCCTAAAAATGTTGTCGGCATTAAATAACCCATTGAGGTTGATATGCCGTAAAACAAAATAAACCAAACCAATCTAAACCAAAGAATACATATTCTATTCATACGAATCTATCCTAAAAATGTTGTCGGCATTAAATGACCCATTGAGGTTGATATGCCGTAAAACAAAATAAACCAAACCAATCTAAACCAAAGAATATATATTCTGTTCATACGAATCTATCCTAAAAATGTTGTCGGCATTAAATGACCAATTGAGGTTGATATGCCGTAAAACAAAATAAACCAAACCAATCTAAACCAAAGAATACATATTCTGTTCATACGAATATATCCTAAAAATGTTGTCGGCATTAAATAACCCATTGAGGTTGATATGCCGTAAAACAAAATAAACCAAACCAATCTAAATCAAAGAATACATATTCTATTCATACGAATCTATCCTAGAAATGTTGTCGGCATTAAATGACCCATTGAGGTTGATATGCCGTAACACAAAATAAACCAAACCAATCTAAATCAAAGAATACATATTCTATTTATACGAATCTATCCTAAAAATGTTGTCGGCATTAAATAACCCATTGTGGTTGATATGCCGTAAAACAAAATAAACCAAACAAAACTTATTAATTAACTCATAACTGCTGGTGGATTGCGGACGAATTCCAAGAGTATTTACGCGTAATTCATTATAACCAAACCGACTGGAATTCGTACTCAATTCCTAGCCGTTATCCATTACACCCCCGGCACACCCAAGATTACAACACCTGGTATTCCTAAGTAGTCAACAATCTGTGTACTGACCAGGCTCGATGTAACTTCGGTGATCACACGAGAACCTGTGTTTCAACGTGATACGACTGTCAGCTCAGCCTAAATAGAAACGGGTACCATCAGGCTATCTTAATCTTGGCCATCCCTATTCTGTCACGAGCGCAGTGTACGTGCTGCCGCAGCGGCCCAATTCGATTGCTTGTATACAGATCCGGATAAGTTTTTTCGCTATCCGCACACAGACACATTCGTCTCTAATCATCATCATTGGTGTGTATAATTAATTGAAAATGTAAAAGTTCCTAACATAATTCTTTACCTTTCTCGACAAGCTATGACCAGTCTAGACCAGCAACCCGGGTGGAAACACATGGTTCCCCACGTTCAAAACCGACCTTTTGTCACAATCTGACTTAGTGGAGTTAATCTTGTATATATTTCCCGATCTTGACATCTTCAAGTTTCAGATAAGCTTATGTACTTTATCATACCGTTAAACTTTACACTGAGTGTCTCTTCTACCTTGTATTGGATGAACAACCGGAAAAAAGAATAGTACACAATTTACATCAGATAATTTAATCTGAACAGTACATATTTCCTCTGACCGAGCTGAAACAGCTCAATGATTGAAAAACCAGCTTGTAACGTCCAATATTTCCAATAACCAAGCGAATAAAATCATCACTGATTCGAGCATGGGGTTTCTCAAGATATGATTAACGGTAGCTCTCTCGAAGAACTCTGCTTGCTTGCTTCGGAAATTTATTGGGACCTCAATTGCAACGCCTATATAAGATTAATTACCAATGATGCTGAGGAAAATGGTCGGTTCATCGTACCGCTTCAGTAAGTATGTGACTCCACAAGACCTGCTTTATATTTACAAGTAACAAATTAAATCAAAAATAGTGTTTTGCTGTCATATCGTAGCTAGATTTGCCACATCTTCATTTTCCAGCCTGGTCAAAGTCATGTGTGGAATGTCTTATTTTCAATGCTACAGTCGATCTCCGACAGTTGGCAGGACGCAAAACTATCCCTACTTTATCCTTGTTTCCACAGCAAATGTTCAAATAATCTTTTTCCCAATTCAGACATATGCAACTTAATCGACTTTCCTGCTACCATAGTGTTTAATCACCCTCTGTATTCCAGTTTTAACCCTTTCAGTCCTGACCACCGCTTTATCGGTAATAGAGAAAAATGACATAATGCCCAGCCACCTGTTGAACAGTGGTAGGGAAAATTGACTAAATGCCCAGCTACTGGTTAAACGTTGGGTAAACAGTTGTAACTATTTTTATATCTACCGTGAATCATTTAATACCAATTATTTGCGAATTCTGACTCTGGAACTCAGGCAGAAGGAATAAAATTGTTCAGGAACGCAGGGCTGAAAGGGTTAAGGACTGAGTTCCATTCAGTCCCCTTTTTACCAAGAACCACTGCCGTGTGGCTATTCACTCAAAATATTAAAATCAGTTGTCAGTGGTTAACTATCATCTATCTCCTCATAATCATTACTTCCGTCTTCTTATTTTTACATTCAATTGGCACAATTCACTAAGTAAACCTCTATCTTGAGTGGGTCTCGAGTCTTGTATTGAGTTAATATTAGTAACAATTTCATAAACAGTAGAATCCCTCATATCCGGAATCCCTCATATCCGGAATCCCTCATATCCGGAATCCCTCATATCCGGAATCCCTCATATCCGGAATCCCTCATATCCGGAAACCCTCATATCCGGAATCCCTTATATCCAGATATGATTTTGATGTGTATATTTGAACTATTTGGGTGATATGTAACTGATTTGAAATTTCTGTTTTCAGGAAATTTCCTTTGATACTTGCTTCTGCTTATTTCATCGTAATGACTTGTATTGGTGCAAAAAATGATGAGAATAAAAGAAAAGGATACCAAAGAGACAAATCTGCAACAAGATAGCGACGAGATGCATGATTGTGATGAAACCTGAACAGAAATTGATAAAGATATTGAAAAAGTAGTTAGTTTTATGGAAAGAAAGTCAGAATTCAGCTATGACGATTGCAATAACCCGGGCAGAATTAACAAGTGTCTTTCGTTTGAAATATTTACCGAACAAAAGAAAAACAAAATGCAGAAAAAGTTGAGAATGACATTAGAAGAGAAAGAATCATGCAACAGCGATTAAAAAATCCTCGTTCCCTTATTTGTTTTCCATATGTGACATACTTAATTTAATGAATTTTAATTAACATTATATAATTTATTTATTTTTCCTTAAAATCAGTTCCGTTATATTTCACTCATAATAGGTTTATCTTTTTTACTATAAAACATTGAAAATAAATGTTAAACCTGATTTGAGTTCTTTTATTTTGATCTAAATATAACCCCATATATCCGGACTTTTCTTAACCGGAAGGACTTCTTAGTCCGGTTGCCAAATATTCTGATGTTCTCTTTATCTTTGCTGCCACCAGAATTTGTTCTGAAAGTTATTTTTTTATGATTGTTGAGGACTTGCAACGGAAGCTGCAACGAAAATGGCTAGCATCTGAAATCCGCACAGAAAACGACATAATCAAGATATTGACTTTCCAGACGACATCAAAGAAAAAGTTGGGAATTAAACCCCCATCAATACAAGCAATAACATTTATTATTTATTGGGCGTGAGAAAACTATTTTCCCTGAAAGATTATATTAACAGAAATAGTTTATAAATGTTAACCTTGAGTGTTACTGTCAGTTCGATTCAAGAATAACTTATGTTTCCTTACAAGGAAACGTTTAATATTATAATTACCATTAGTATCGCAAGAGTTACAGGACAGAAAACATGACTATATTCATATAAAGATTCAAATCAGTGAAGAAAGTAAGTAAAAGCTAATGTATTGCATTGTTTATCCAATTATCGTGAGTGATTACCTCACAATTTCACCATATATACGAGGGTCATTCAATAAATAAGGTGAATTTTTCGGTATAAGGACTTCTAATACAGAGAGAAGCTTCCTTTTTTTAAATTTTTCAACGTAGTCTCCCAGCACTGTCACAAACGTTTCCCATCTGTGCACAGGCTTCTGTATTCCCTCAGCATAAAAATCTTTGGACTGATGTCTCAGCCAGTCGCTCAGAACACTTTTGACTTCATCGTAACTTTTAAACTTCGTGCCTCCCATGAATGCTTTCAAGGGACCAAACAGCTGAGAGTCTGAAGGGGCAAGGTCTGTAAGGGCTGTAAGGGGGATGAGGGAGCAGTTCCAAGCCCAGCGCGTTGATAGTTTGCACCGTCTGGGCTGCTGTGTGAGGCCTTGCGTTGTCATGATGCAAGATGGCTCCTTCTGACTGATGACCCCTGCGTTTCCCCCAACAGATAGGCTCAATGTCCTTGCAATGTCATCCACTGTCACCCTTCTGTCAGACTGAATGAGGTCATTGACTGATTCGATCACCTCAGGAGACTTCTGTAGGCCTCCCAGGCATGTTTTTATCCTCAGCACTGCTCCGTCATTCTTTAAATAATTTAGCCGACTTGTAGACATCTTTTGGCTGGAAAATGTGGCACCATACACAGTTGACATTCTCCTATGAATTTCAACTGGTTTGCACCCTTCAGCAACCAAAAACTTGATATCTGACCGCTGTTCAATCCTGGAGCATGCTTCTTGTTCGGCCATCTTTGTTAATCGCCAAAACTCTCAAAGTTTTCTTTTTAATCTGCAAAATAATTTAAATCCATGTGAAAAAGAAGTAAAACAAAAAAAATAAAAAAGAGTAGGCATCTATCTGTATTAGAAGTCCTTATACCGAAAAATTCAACATATTATTGAATGACCCTCGTAGTTTGTATCTTTCAATAATATTGATATTCCAAAAACATTCAACGAATACGATTTTAATGCAGTTATAAAATATATAATTAAAGGAAACTAATTTACGTAAATATAGTTTCTTTTATATAAGCATACATTAGATTTTTAAAATATTGTTTCTACAGTGGGAATCACCATATACAAGGCCCGTACGCTACTCGAGGTAGAGGATTACGTTAAGGATTAGTTTATATCTATAGAAGAGGAAGATAACTTACAACTCTAAACTTGAACCGATTAAGATTGTAGTGATCAGGGGAAAAAAACTCTCGTGAGTCTGTTCCACAGGGCAGTGGTTCGAGGGAAGAAACTGTTTGATTGGAACTTATTTGTTACCGATGGATTATGGAGGGAATGTTGGTGATTTGCTATTATGTAAGTGGCATGGCCGGTCCTAGTCTTGAATGCTCGACCTGGCTGAACCAAGGAATGTAGTTCTTCCGAGCACTTACCACCATATTAATCAATATTTAATCAATTTTCAATGTCTATGGTTAAATTGAAGAATGTTTTACCGCATTAATTGAGTATTATACATGAACTAATCGCATTTAGGTATATATATATATATATATATATATATATATATATATATATATATATATATATATATATATAAATGTGAACATAGAAGTCAACACTTAGAGGCGACAGTCTGTTTCATGCTCAATGCAATCGGTGGCCTAACGATTGAATCTAGCATGAAAGAGACTGTCGCCTCTAAGTGTTGACTTCTATGTTCACTTTTATATTTACACACGCTCTATCTCTGATATTGAGCCCTTTATCCCATAAATATAGCACATCTTAAGACTATGTATATATATATATATATATATATATATATATATATATATATATATATATATATATATATATATATATTAAAGGCTTTGGCCATAAATAAGCTCCCAATCCGGCCCCTCTCACCAACCCAGACTCCTTATCAAAACGAGACGTTCCCTTAAGTAGTCCCGTACATTTTCACAGACTGCTGTCAAAACGAAATTCAAAACCCATATTCCGATAGAGTCAGTGTAGAGCTGAGGAAGACTGGCATGCGTCAGTGCTGGTCTGAAATAGACTATGCCCACATTAGGTAATTCTTGATTTTTGTTGTATAAAATATATGATTCCTTTTAATCAATCCATTGACCTTTCTGTGGATCAGTTTTGATATCTGATATTACGATGATCCACCTGGATTATATACCATCGGATTACCTGTACTATATATATATATATATATATATGTATATGTATATATATATATATATAAATGCAAGTATAGGATCGGTGTATGCGGAATAGATTCCGATAACCAACAAATACCATTCTTAAAAGAGTGCTCAATACAGAATAGAGCAAATACAATTACTTATTTGAAAATTATTGCAGAAATATGTTATAAAATCACTACAAAAATAGCCATTTTGTTTCAACACTTCTGGTGTCTTATCAACTGATGGTGTTGAAATGGTTATATTTGTAGTGAATTTATAACATATTTATGTTATAATTTTAGAATAAATAATTATATATATATATATATATATATATATATATATATATATATATATATATATGTCATGTATATTATTATACTCTTCTTGGTTCTTTGTCATTATTATTTAAATTTTATATTTCAGTTTCAGTTTACTTTTTATTACTTTTTAAATCATGTATATTTGCCCTATTCTTTTTGTCTTGCTGTCG
>OZ038505.1:91892261-91894761 GCA_964036315.1 Acanthosepion esculentum | reverse complement strand
TATATATATATATATATATTGAGAGGGAGTGAAAGAAAGAGAGAGATTTAATATAAATATATGTATGTATATCTCTACTTATCTATATAGGAATATTTGTATTCAAATACACGTATACCGTATTAAATTACATTAACGATTATCTGAGAGGATGGTCTACTGTTAATGGCGAATGATTTAATGGGGACGAGGCATTACAGTGGAAATATAAAGTGGATAAATTTTTCGAGCAAGCAAGTTATTTCAACTTATTCGGAAAGGTTTTCTTTTGTCGTTCCGTTTTTTCGTTTTTACCATTATTCTTACTCAATGGCAAGTGATGTGAAGTTCTTTTCTGAGGAGACTTTATAGATTATCTCCGTCCTTCATCAGTGTCGGTGACATGTGGGAGTCAATTGAAAGTTAGTATTCCCCCTTAGCAATGTTATTACCGATTTAGTTCCATTGGTGTTTGTGGCAATCTGGAGACATTGATTATTCAATCGTTCAGTAAGTGTAATTGATAGCATTAGTTAATAGAATATAAATCAACATAGCAGTGATAATCAGTATGACAGCTTTGTAAACGTTTACTTTGATTTTTTTTTTAATGATTATTATTTTTCTAGTCATGGTCTAGCAGAGTGGTCGCCAACCGGTGGTCCACGGACCACTGGCGGTGTGAGCAACATTTTTTTATTATCTGCAGAAAATTGATTTCAAGTTTTATGTAACTTCAAATTTATCATTATTTGCATTATTTCTGGGTATTATAAACCTAATGTCTTCAGAAACCGTTTTTTTTTTACCAGTGCTCATATTGCAATTTATTGCTGTTTTTTTTATCCATGTTTTTACCGAAGTTCATATTGCAATTTTTGTTGTTTTTATCGCTTTTCTCTGGCACTCCTTATTACTGAAGATATTAGGTTTATAATACACAGAAATTCATACACAGATGTCCTCAAGGACAGTGCATAAAGGCGTTAAGTTAGATCCCGTGACAGGACGCAAAGAGTGTGAGTTCAATACACGGCTAAAACAGAGGACAATTTTCAGAGGAAAATTAACAGGAAATAACTGATAACTGACATCCATTAAACATGGCACGTGGAACTAGAACAGTCTACACTAGTGAGCGAAAATAAATTCAACATTCCAACCACCTGAAGATAAATTGTGATAGATATGGCGAGAAAGATGAGGAAAATAGTCCCAATAATGTAAATAATGTGCATAATACCTCATCTCAGAAATATAGACATATATTCAAATTTTAAATTTGTTTATTTAAATAATTACAATACAACTTTAATACTTTTAATGGGAGCCTTTCATATTAATAAAATTGAATTTTTCCGATGATTTTTATATAAATATATTTACCTTTTTTTTATAAATTCATATTGGTGGTCATCCAAATATAAAATTATGCATTGAATGGTCCATGAAGTTCAAAAGGTTGGCGACTGTTGCTCTAACAGTTAGTAGAATGTATTGAGAAAATTTAGACAAGTTATTGCAGCTAATTTTCTATTTGAAAGTAATAAGTTGTTTTTTTTTACTTTTATATTCCCTGTGAAGACGCATATTTTTTTACAGTCATCTTTCTCTGTGTATTCCAGTAAGCGTCGCTTGCCTGTCAGCACCATATATCCATGTATATAAGCCGATCCGATTTTAAGCTGAGCACCAAGTATCTTAAGCCTGAGAAATTTAGCAAATATTAGTCTAGACTTTCTAATTAATATATTAGATTCAGACGGCGCGATTTTGTAAATTCTATCGAGCGGAAACGATTTTTTTTTATAGAATTTTAACATTTACTTTTTAATTGTCATTAATAAGTATAGTATTTTTTTACAATTTCATTGCTCTGTAAAATGTAACGGTCAATCTGACCTGCACATTATCAGTAATCTTGATTTACACACAATAACATAAAAAATACTGCTAAGGTACTTCATCACATGGTTCCTCCAACACATTTTTATTCATGTTTTAACGGTAAGTGTGATAGGTCCGACGAAATAAACCTTTCAACTACTGTCGATAATGATCTTCAGTCAGTTATCAACTGGGACAAGGAATTATTTTTAGATATTAACGGCAATAAAACGAAGCTGCTAATTTTAATCATTAATAATAAAGAACCATTTTGTACTTCAATCAGCATGACTGATGCTAATTTCAAAGGGAACAAATCACGTTTTCCACTGAGAGTAAAAGGAAAGAAAATATTGAATCAATTGTTAGGTCTGCTGCTAGGAAGTTAGGTTCTCTTTCGCGCGTGACACTTTTCGCGCCAGAATCAATCTTGTAATTTTATTCGTGGTTGTGTTCACTGCCTGATAGCCGGAATAATCAAGATTGAATAAATGGTCTTTAATATCACTCGGAAATCGATTCCCAGTCAACATCTTTAGTGTGGCTATATTGCAACTATTGCTAGATCTAATTCTAGGAAAGTGAGATCACCATATCGTGCCAGAATATTCTTCTTGTCAGAATCGATCTGGCA
>OZ038505.1:91714761-91887261 GCA_964036315.1 Acanthosepion esculentum | reverse complement strand
TTTCGGCCACAGAGTTAGCAAGGTCGATTTTACTATCTTTAAACTTTAATCTTCCATGAATCTCTCACGTACATTCATATCTGCTCATGGCGTATATATACGCAGATTAATATATCACATATATCTACACAGTGAGAAGAGTGCACGGAGAGACAAAAGAAGGGCCTTACAAATAATTTTGGTGGAGATACTCCTGTGTCTAGAGAAGCCATGTTTAGAAGTCCAGATTAAAACAGGCCGAATTCATCGACTATGTCTCAGAAGAGGACATATTGCCCAAACGGGAAATGGCCCGTCTAGGGTTTTCCAGAATTGAGGACTGCGTGATGGACTTTCTTTCTATATCAAAGAAATATATATTCCGAAAACGAAACGGCACCAAGTACTGGTAAGTTGTTGGAGGAAGCCGATTCTTGCCCCAGCCCATGCCTTTTGGCCTAGACTTAGACTAGTTACCATGTGTGTACAGAAACTGAATGACTGGCCACTGTCGTGACAGTATGGAGTGACGTCACTAAGCGGCCGAAAAGTGACCGATTTGATTTGTCTCCGCCAAAGGGAGATAATCGTCTTAAGTATACCTACACGCACACCATTTACAGTTACTGGACATGAGAAACCTATTTTCCTAAAGAAATATATTAGTAGAATATTTTCTATATAATTCAACACAACATGCGTACAGTCTACTTGGTCTATAAAAGCCAATTACTTTCATATAAAGAAACGGCTAATATTAACATTAATATTAACATTTAAAACTTTTCTGACTATGTCATTAAGATCAAGAATACATGTAAATATACCAGAATTTTAATATATAAAGATATTTGAAAATCTTGTGAGCCATGTTTCGACAATTGTTCGGCTTCATCAGAAAAATAAAAAAATATTTTATCAAAAATTTCAATTCATGATAAAACCAGATTCACTTTAATTATATAAGTGCTATATTTTTATTTTAAAATTATTATGTTAAAAATTACATTTGAACTAATTCTAATTCGTTTATTTTATTTATTTTTTTAATGATTAAATTTGATATTCATTTATATTTTATCGTTTGTATTCTACATGTTTCTGTGTTTATTTAATATGAACAGAAGATAAAGAGAAATAAGTCAGTCGAATATTAATAGGTCATGTCAACTCCGATATAATTATTCGTCTGTGTAAATTATATTAAAAAATTTCACATATGCCATTTCTTGGGCAAAATTCACATCACGATGACTCCGGTGGAATGTAATTTATATCTTGTTAATATTGATTTTTTGTCAATATAATAAAATCATTTTTTATGAAGCCGATCCATCGGTGAATTATTGCAAAATAGATGTCTTCCAAATTGCCTCATACAATTACCATTATATATATATATATATATATATATATATATATATATATATATATATATATATATATATATATATATATATATATTACTTAAAAGTTAAGTTCAAATGATGATCCATCTTTCCCTTTATTGAAATAGACATTAATGATGGAAATCAGCGCATGAATGTTGGTACCATTGCTGAAGGCCTGAATGATGCTTCTCCTTTCACCATTTCTCAGTTGCGAACACATAGGGGGACTGACATAAAACGATTTTAACCTGTTCTGTTTCTAGGTGGATCATTCAAAGGGTTTTTCAGTGATTGCCAAGACAGCTAAACGTCTTATCTAAAAACCTGGAGAAACGATATTCAATTATTTTAGTGTCCTTTTAATTATTAAACATTTTGTGTAATAGACAATTATGGTGTTACACGATTTGGACAATTTTGGTCTTACACTGGGTATCTATATATATATATATATATATATATATATATATATATATATATATATATATATATATATATAGTCTTAGAGTGTGCTATATTTATGGAATAAAGTGCTCAATATCAGAGCATAGAGTGTGTGTAAATATAAAAGTGAACATACACGTCATAACTTAGAGGCTACAGTCTGTTTCATGCTAGATGTAATCGTCAGGCCTGACGATTGCATCTTGCATGAAACAGACTGTCGCCTCTAAGTATTGACTTCTATGTTTACTTTTATATATATATATATATATATATATATATATATATATATATATATATATATATATGGCGTCCAATAATATTACATAGACCTAAGGGCCCATATGGATCCCGTTTGAGAATCAATGGTCTAAGTGATCTTGAAACTAGGCTTACCGTTTCCATGTTCTGTTCTACTAAGCACCTTGCTATCACCACTGGCAGAACTAAATAAATTTAGATTCCATAGACGCCTACACTGATGAGGCTTCTGGTTTTAAGTTCTCAGAGCCATCTATCCAATTATCAACCAGGATTGCATTTGGCTGATATATCAATCTCTAGCCATTTGATTGGCCATCATACGCATATAATCATTATCCCAGCTTTTATCGTAGGATATATATTAATATATGCACAGGAATACCCTTCTTTCTAAAAGATTGTTTTACTCCACTTGTCTTCTAATAAGACCTTATTTAGCATAGGTTATTCACACTCTAAAAAAGAGAGTAAGACCACGAAATAAAGAACACTTATTGACACTAGAAACAATGAGCAATCCGGAAATGAAAATTAATATTGCGTAATATTTTTGCTACAATTTTCAGTGATGCATTGAAAGAAGAAAGGATATAATTGTCATCTGAAAATACAGATATACCTACACCCCAGCGTTCAAGAAAATTTTAACCCCATTTCAAAGAACTCTGTAAGGGAATACGAGTGCCATCGCATTCCAACATACAGTCAGATTTCAAAACTTCAACATCAGCTACAGCGGGGGATGGGTGTCGGAATATTTACACCGAAGTGGTTAGACATAGAATAATGCTATTTGCACCAGAGAGAGGTGTTGGTGCTCGCACCGAGGCCAGCCCAATCGACGGTTGCGAGGGCTGCTGGTAATTTTTGTTCCTGTCCCGGGTGTACGCGCTGTGGTACCCATAATAAAAAAAAAGACCGTGTGTCACAACTCGTCTTGGTGGGAATACCTAGAATAATGCTATTTTGGAATCTGGGAACGCTCAAAAATTCTTCTCATATAAATTAATTGTAAACTCTTCTTCGTTTAATGATATTTAGTTCCACGTAATTGGTTTGCTCTTCCTTCGAATAGCGGGTAAACTCTGTTTATATGACGAGATTTGAGAACATACACGCACAAAGACACACAAACACACACACTCACACATACACACACACACACATACACACATATATATGAATATATATATAGAAAGTCAAGAAAGAGAGATAGAGAAAGAGAGAGAAATTCAGAGAGAGAGAGAGAGAGAGACAGGGATATGTCTTCACATAAATAGCATAGCTTCCTTCAAGTAGGGAGATAGGTTTAGGTGTTTCTCTGTTCCTCTTTACCCGAGTTGCTTTGCTTTAAATTGGAACTGAGAATTTCTTCTGACTCATACATCAACTTCGCTGACAGATGTCAATTAAGGGGACCAATTGAACAAATCTTGTCTCCTGCAGGACATAGATTTTACAAAGACGTCAAGATTGAATACAATGCGAGGCAATACCTCAGGGGGTGAACGCGTCAAATCACCGACCTCAGAGACTCTATACGCGTACTCATTATCTACATGTAACCCTAGTTAAAGTACCATTTATTCAGATAGTTATTCGCGGTCTGAACATTTCCAACTTTTGCCACGCTTTGTTATTATAACGAGTAGTGGCACGGTGTACAAAGCCATAAGTTTATCATAAGACTGTCGATAATTGATTTTAGAGGAGCCTGTCTAGAGGAAGGAAACTTTCCTATCTTTGTCAGCATTTATAGAGCCAAACAGATCTGAATAAGTTTACTTTTTTTCTTTTGCTACTGTTCACGCAATAAAAGTCGGAAGAGGTTCTCAATGTAGAGAGTTACTAAGACTGGTCTCAGGTTGCAAAATGAGGATGACGGAAGATGAGCATAATATGAGGATATGATGGATAGATATGTTCAGACTAGACGTAGGTTAAGTGTGTAGTGGTTGAAGAAGCATGGTCTCGGAAAACGGTTCCATAAAGCCACGATTCTAGAGAAGAAATTCTCCCGGTGGCATTTCATTCTTAGAACAGGAATATGAAGGGAATTAAGATGATTTGATGATGTGCGTGTGTTACGGCGAATCACAGTTGTAAAAGTTTGAACTTGTGGATCAAAGCAATGTTGTTCGTTTGAATATTTCCTATAGAAATAGCGACAGAGTAACAAGAGGCAAGAAATAATTCAACTCCTACAAGGTCTCAGAATCGCTTTTGGACTCTTTTATATATTGGCAGTCAAGGATACGCAGCCTCAGGTCAAATATGTCTACAATACTCCCATTTGTAAACATCATCCGATTGTTCCACCGTTCGTGGTCTCTGAAGACCGTGGGAAGACAGTGGGTCTGATACAAAACAATTTTAGACTGCTCTCTTTTTAGCTGAATAACACAAAGGGTTTTTCAGGGATACTTACAAAATATGGCGTCAAAATGGCTTACCTTTTTATATGAAAATCTTGAAAAAAGAAAATCAATTAGTTTAGTGGATGTTTAGATATTAAACATTTTGTGGAATGGATAATTAAGTTGTTATACGATTTGGACAATTTTGTTTTTATACCTCAGAGGAAGGTCATAAAATCAAAGTGTCGGTCACTTCCTGGCAAGTTGAGTTACACCTTAAACGAAACGCACCATCGAAACTTTCGTCTTCTCTGATTTTCGTTCACCTTCAACCAACCCCTGCAAAGCCAAACGCCGATAGTGAATAGATGGCGAGAGAAGGTTTTGGTGAAACTGGAAGCTTCTAGTCCTGACCCTAGACGTTGGCGGCGAATTTATTCATCAACGCCATTATCATAATGGAAGCGATCAGCTAAGAAGAAATTAAATTCTTGGATACGAGATAAAGCCGACGAGTTAGGATGATACATTCGTCATTACAAGATAACATATATTTTTAAAATGACAAAAGGAAAGATTCATTCCATATGTACTGCAGAGGAAGGTAATGAAATCAAGATTGTGGGTCACTTCCTGGCAAGTTGAAGTCTACTTTATACAAATTCACGCCATTGGCGCCTTCTTCTACTTTGATTTTGTTTCAATTCCAACCAAATCTTGCAAAGCCATATTGAGATATGGAATAGATGACGGGGGCAGGTTTTGGTGAAACTGGAAGCTTCTAGTCCTGAACCTGGGCGTTGGCGGCGAATTTAGTCATCAACGCCGTCATTATAAAGGAAGCGAAAAAGAAATAAAATTCTTGGATACGAGATAAAACCGACGAGTTAGGATGATTCATAACTGAATTCTGTATGTCTCATTCAATAAGTACCACAGAGGAAGGTAATTAAAATCACGTCTTTTGGTCACTTCCTGGAATGTTGATGTCCACCTTAAACAAATTGACGCCATCGGTACTGTCTTCTATGCTGATATTGGTCCACCTCCAACCAAATATTGGAAAGTCAAACAGCGATAAGGAATGAATGACGGGAGGTTTTGGTGAAACTAAAAGCTTCTAATCCTGAACCTGCAAGTTGGCGGCGAATTTATTCATCAACGCCATCATCATAAAGGAAGCAATCAACGCAGAAGAATTTAAATTCTTGGATTCGATATAAAGCAACAGTTCCAATCTTGATATGATCTAACATTAGCAAAGTTATACCATGGTAGTATGAGTTAGATATTTCCTGAACTGATACAATGAAGCGACCATTCTTCTAGGATCTCTAGCGATGCTATGAATATAAAAGTTCCTTTGGCGTCTGATTTGAGTTTTTCCCCAAAAGACGATCGAAGCAAAGAGCCTTACGAAAATTGCAGCCGCTCATCACGACAGGAGAAACATTAAGTTCTGTTCCGTGGCGATTAAACGGTATTAGCTTTTTTCCTTTGAAGATGTGGATTAATACAAATCAGTCCCCGCCTTCATCTGTGTGAGCTATATTAGCAGAGAGGTCAAATACAGGTCTAGATTTGGAGGTTCACCCGTGGTATGTATAATTACTAAAGTTCTAAGAATGGGTCCAGCAACTTTATTTGTATGCTATCGTTCACGCAATACCTGGCTCAGGAGCCACTCCAAGTAGAAAGTTAAAGTTTACATTAAAAATTCATTTAATAATGTCTTTATTCAGATATAAATCATACTATTTAAACCATCACTTGTTAAGAGGAGATAGATTTTTACGTATCTGAAATATATATACTCGTATATGAATGCAATAAAATCGAGGGTAATTCGAACTAGGATCTCCGATTTATCATTTCGAACCGCTATCCATTACACCACCGTCACATGAAACTGTAGCAGGAAACAGCTCATAATCCAATCAGTAATGATGAAATGACGCTGTCTTGGTTTTAGAAATACTGAATGTTACAAGCCATTTCGATATTGTGCTATTTGTGCCAGCTCTACGGTGATATCCGTTGTAAGGTTCAGCCATAACTACGATAAATGCATCAGAGATGGATAAGTGATAACCAAAAACAAAACCTTCAATAGAATTATTCGGAGAACAGAAAATACAACGAATACTCGAAAGATCATTTCAGACAATATATATATATATATATATATATATATATATATATATATATATATATGTAAAAGTTATACATACGAATTAACAGAACTTTATTGGTCGTAGAAGAAATAAAAAAATATGAAATGAAGATGTTCCTAGGGATTTCTTCAGAGAACTTTCGTATTTACTGATTTCCAAAGTACCTATAAAATATATTTGCATTTCATCCAGGGGGTATATTGTTTTTTGTCTGATTTCCTTTAGGCGCCCACTGTCTCCTGGAAATTTCCAGATACGAGGTTTGACGATACCATGAAGGGAAAACAAACAGCAATAAAAGAGCTGTCGTGAAATAATCATTTCATAAATCCGCCTTCGAGTTTTATTTAATCGATCAACTTTTACTATCTGATAAATATTTCCGACGAATATCCTCATACTTATCACATCCATCATAGTTCATTATTCCGTGATATAGGCCTCGACAAGATGAATTTTTCAGAAAATTCACAAATATGCAGGGAAAACTAATTTTCGAGTTTGAAAAAGGCTAATATCTGTTGGCAAAAATATCTAGCAAGATTTCCGGAAATAACACATTCAGTATTTATTAAAAGATATACTATTAAAATTAATATTAAATTCAGGGGTCGTTTCAAGTATTTATGTATGTCTACCTGCTTGGGAGGCTAACTAAACTCTTTTGCGGGCGCATGCTTAGTCATATTCGTAATTTTCAACATGTACTGTGTCGATCTGCCGTTTATATTGCAGCCATGCTAAACAAAGTTCTGTTTTGGGGAAAGAATACATAATCTGGCATTATCAGTAATTGCAGAAAAGTCGGTACACTCATACTATAGGTCACTATGACATGTGACTTCATGTTAGGCTTTCGAACAGTTTCGTCTACGCAATTTGAATCACGTGTTTTGGGGTTTCGGTGTTTCAAACACTTCCCAACGTTCCGTGCGTCCCCCCCATGAATATATAATCATGATATCAAATCTTTAACAAATAGGTAATGATGGGATTCGAAACTGATTTCTGTGATCGAAACAAAGTACATGTAATCGGAGTATCTGTGCGCTCATTTCTCTGAGGATCAGTGTAGCATCTGAGCATTTAAATTACGCTGAAAATCTCCTTTACCAGTTCTGTGTTATGTATCAATATCGTAGACACACTGTAACAAATAGTGAAAATATCAATAATCCATCCGTGGCTTAGGATCGTCTTAGTAAATATTCTATCGCACTAGGAGTTCCTCCATATCCTGTTATTTTTATAGTAATTGTAATGGAAATATTAGCCGTTTCCTTATAAAGAATCATTTGGCATTCATTGACCATGCAGCCAGTGCAAATTGAGTTTAGCATTCCATCACCTCCTGCCTATCATACAGAGATCACATTTCTGTATCTGTTCTCTTCCTCTTTAATGGTAATGTTCATATTAGATGTTTCCCTACAAAGAAACTTTTGACATGCATTCACCAAGTAGACAGTGCAACTTGAATTAAACATCTCATCAATTCCTGGCTTTCATGCAGGGATCAAAATGCAGTATTTTTTCTTCATTTTTAAATGGTAATGCTAATATTAGCTGTTTCCCTATAAAAAAAATCTACATCATTTAAGGACCAAGCAACTAGAGTTAGGCATTAAATAACTTCCTGGCTATCATGCAGAATGTGTTATTTGAAGAACTCAATTTTCGACTGAATTTGAATTTCGGCCCAAATCGGAGTTATAATCGTCATTATGGTAGCAATGATTCTTGAAGCGATACTCATACAGCAAAAGTAGCAATCTATAAACAAAACAAATTATCTTTTCAGAGCACACATCATCAAAATGTATATAAAAAATGAATAAAATAAAGAAATGCACAAACGCACTCTTCGTCCACATCACTACATTCACCATTTCTAAGAAACCCACCATTACCTACCGTGATGATGGCTTACAAAAGTCGAAAGCTTGGACCATTTTTCTTCCAAAATGTACTTTGAACAATTTCTTAGAAAATTCCCTCTTTATCTGTGAATTATTCTTCCTCATTTGTAAAAGTCCATCAATAAAATTAAACGATACAACACGTTTGTTGTCTTTAATAACAATTGCTTTAAAGAACATTTGCTGCTAAATACACACACACATGCAATATATATATATATATATATATATATATATATATATATATATATATATATATATATATATATATATATTCAAAAATACGCTTTTAAGTAGGCGCCCGAGGGGGTCGTCAGTGATGTTTTGACTTGGTTCATCAGGGAGTTTCGGGTCTTTCAACATCATACTCCCCATCACCAAATCGACCCAATCAGGGGAGATCTAACCCTGATTCCCCCTCACTTTTAAAACGCTAACAGTTACTCTGGCCTTTTTAAAGAATTCTACGAAGAAAGACCACGTATTCCGCACATCCGATTGGCTGTTTGTACAACCAATCAGCTGCGCGAACTATTTTTAAATGGCCCGCAGTGGGGACTAGGTTTTTTTTTTTTTTTTTTTTTTTGGTGGATAGCAGCTTCAATGGATAATCAAGGAGGTAATCTTAATATTCCTAAGTTCAATCCCTTCCCTAAGTGTTGCATCGTTTAAATATTGCCGTTTGTATTTTATTTGTTTTTTTTGGGGGGGGGGGAATTAAACTCAACCCTACTATTACATTTATCGTTTAGCCCGATTCTTAAAATTTGTTACAGGTTAACTTTAACTGGATTGGTTTTATTCGCTATATTTAAATAATTGTCCATGAACATAGTCTATTTCTTTACACACAATAATAAAATTAGAAAGAAAATCGATAAAGTAAAGTAAGCAACATAATATTCCTTACCATTAAACTATTTACAAATTTAAGGTCGTCTAAATACAGTAGACTACGAAATGCTCCTGGAATATAATAATTATTATACTTCACATTATAAAACTACACACACACACACACTCGCGCATTATAAATACACTGACACACACACACACATGTATACATATATGAATCGCTTAAAAGTAAACCCTATAAACTAATAATATAGTAGAAATAATATACAGACGATTTAAAACAAAAATCGAGAGAAAAACTCTATAAATACATTATGTACGTGTTATAATTCCGATTAAAAAAACAAAAAAAAACGCTTAAGGTAAATAGTAATTTAAACTACCGCGTATAAAGAGGGTTTAACATAAAAATATATTTACAAATAACACAATTTACCAATTGACATATGTTCGTTGACTGTACCTGTACAAATAAAGTCATGTATTTAAATACACACACACACACACATATATATATATATACATATATATATATATATATATATATACATACACACATATATACATGAAAACGCTGTCAATATTATGTTACCATTATATAATAATTATTTACAGATTTAACTGGCTTAATAATTTTACTTTGTAGTCCAAGAGCTATCACGCTTAATCCATAACCATTTTGCTGTCCTTTCTGCTGTATTAGTTATGGTCCGAATGGCCTTTCTTTTGTTAGCACCTGCTAAGCCAATATCAGTTAGGGCTTTGCAAAGCGACCTTGCAGCAAAACCCCTTACACCCACCTCGATTGGTAAACAGCTTGATTTCCATCCATTGTTTTTACAACTCGTTTTTAATTCGTCGTATTTTAACATCTTCCGTTCGTGGGCTTCTTCTGCATGCTCTTCCCATGGCACTGTCAGTTCCCACATTATTACTTTCTTAATATTGTTAGAGAAAAATACTAAATCTGGGCGTAAAGATGTTTGCACGATGTGGTCGGGGAATTTTAATCTTTTCCCTAAGTCGACCCTTAATTCCCAGTCCGTTGCTGGTGACAGGATATTTGCTAAGTTCTTGTTCTTTTTTGGGGGTTTCTCACCAGCTCTATGGCTCTTTTATCTAGGTTTAAGGTATTATTGCTGATGGCCGTACTAACTATCTTTGCTATATCCTTTAATATTTCATCATGCCTCCATCTATACCGGCCTTCCGTTAGGGCTGTCTTACAGCTACTTAGAATATGCTTTAGAGTTCCATGACGCGAACACAATTGGCATAGTGGCGATTCTGTTTCATACCATAGGTGGAGGTTGGTAGGACTGGGAAGGATGTCATATACAGTCTTAATAAGGAATTTTATGTTGATATCATTATTCCATATGTCCGACCATTTTATTTTCCTGTAAATAATAGATTCCCAATTAGTCCACGCACCTTGTTGCCTTAGTGCTACCATCTTTGCTACCCTTTTCTCCTCCTCACCTTTGCGTACTTCTTCTTGTATTAAAAGGTTCTTTTCTTTACCTTTAGCTCTGTCCAACCGAATGGTAGGAAAAAACGCCTGCTCGTCCCGTAGCCACAGCGCCTAATATGGCCTTTTCGCGGAGCCTTTCTTTCGCGACACGCAATTCGTTCTCTACTCTCCATTTCCTTCCTGAGTGGATTTCAATGCCTGCTCCAGCCACCTTTGGGTCTTTGGATAACTTGTACTGCATTATTGTTCTGATTTTGGTGACTTTGAACTCCTCTACTAGACTTCTAAAAGGAAGTTGTAGAGCATTGGTATTACCGTATAGAGCAGCACTAGTTAAACTCTTCGGTAAACCTAACCATCTTCGGAGTCGCATGTTAATCCTTTTTTCTAACTGTTCTATATGAGATGTTGTAAACTCATAGATAGACAATGGCCATAGGATTTTGGGAAGAATGGCATGCTGATAAATCCAAGCTTTAAATCGGCCTGGTAAACCGGACTTATCAACCCTGATTAACCAAGTCTCTAGTTTGTCTTTTGTTTCTTGGATTGCTGTTGTGTCTTTTAGAGAGTGATCTATTCGTTTTCCCAGGCTTTTTACGGGCTTTTCCCTAATTGTTGGTATGTCTCCCCCGGATAGTCTGAATCGCTCCTTATCTAATACGTTCCCTTTCCTTAAAACGAGTTATCTCGATTTCACAGGGTTGAAACTCATTCGGGCCCATGTGATATGCTTTTCAATCCCCTTTAGCAGCCATCTCGCGCCAATAATGGATGTAGTAGTTATCGTCATATCATCCATATAGGCTCTTATAGGAGGTTGCCTTAGTCCCGACCTAGTGACCGGCACTTTACATTCTGTTTCTGCCGCTTTAATTAGCATGTTCATGGCTAAACAGAAGAGGGTCGCTGAGATTGTACATCCCGTTATGATGCCTTTCTCCAATGTATGCCATGCCGACGCAGTATTTTCTGATAATGTTCTCAATTGGAAATTGTTGTAGTAATCAGAAATTAATTCAGTTATTTTGCTTGGTACATAATGGCAGTGGAGAGCGGCTTCCACGAGTTTATGTGGTATTGATCCGTAAGCGTTTTTAAGATCTAATCACACGATTGCTATATCGCCCCTATTTCTCTTCGCTTCTTTTAATAGTTGCGACACGACCCCTATATGCTCCATACATCCCGGCATTCCTGGTACTCCACCTTTTTGTACAGAGGTATCTATGTATTCATTTTTAAGAAGGACATCTACCAAGAGTCGGTTTAAGATGCTGAAAAATATTTTACCCTCCGTGTTCAACAGGGAGATGCATCTGAATTGCTCTATCTTTCTGGATTTCTCCTCTTTAGGGATCCAAATGCCTTCAGAGTGTCTCCATTGTCCTGTTATTTTCCCTCTTCTCCAAATAACTTTCATTAACTTCCATAACATTCGACGGAGTTTTGGACAACGTTTATAAACTGTGTAAGGCACTCCGTTTGGACCTGGTGTTGAGGCCGTTCTGGCTGCTGTAATGACTGAATTAATTTCCATCCAAGTTGGTTCTTTCAAGTCAAAAGGCGTTGATGGTGTATTAGGATTTATCAGGGACGTATTTTCTACAAGATCTAGCTGTCTGTTTGGATCACTCAGAGTTTCTTGGAGGAAAGCATTAATTTCACTGGGGGTACTCTCCAAGTGTCCACTTCGATTTTCCCCTAACAGCTTCTTTGTAAAATTGAATGGATTAGAGAGAAATGCCATCCGTTTCTTCGCCCTTTCTTTCCTCCTTCGTCTATGCCATTCTGCTCTACGTAACGACTTCATATTTAAACGAATTAGGCCTCGAAGCTCCCGTAACGGTTGCCTTTCTTCGGGTTTCGCGATTTTGTATTGTTTCCGAAGAGATTTGAGTTCCGACCTAAATTGTTTAATTTTTAATTCCCTCCTATTTTCTTTGCTAATACCTTTCTTTTCCTTCCGATCCTCATATCCAAATTTTCCTGCTGCATAACTAATGATGATTTTGGACATTGTCGTTAGTCGTTTATCCACCGAGCCTCTTGATGTTATTTTAAGGATCTCGCTGATGTCCACGTCGAATTCGTGCCAGTCGTGTTTATTACTGGCTGGGAGCCATTTTATCTTTCTTCGAAATGGAGTATCAGGCCCTACTTGAACCTCTGCTTGGAGGGACTGGGCACTGTGGTGAGCTTCCCGGCCCTGCGCCTCCTGCGTCTCACCAGGAAAAATTCCTGCGCGCTGCTGTTGGTTCGACCGCACCTGACACCTCATTTTTGTCTGATGGATTTTAAGGCCGCGCATGTTTTTACATATTTTTCCACATGGGCATATCAGTCTCGTTGTCCGTAAATTCGTAGCTTGGTTCGTTTCCGTTTCATCCGGCCTAATGGGGATCTCATTCTCCCCCCCTCTCGGGATCCCCTGGGGGTATTTATTCGAATGAGTTTCTGTAGCGTTTTCAGAGTTGCGTAAGTCGGGTTGCTAGCCCAGAAATACAGTTTGTGGTCTCTCCTCACCGTCAATTGGCTTTCCAATTTGTCAACCAGTCTATTCCTGGTTCGTCGTCCGGTCTGTTCCCGGATGTCACTGTTAAAACAGTAGGAAATATTCAAAAATACGCTTTTAAGTAGGCGCCCGAGGGGGTCGTCAGTGATGTTTTGACTTGGTTCATCAGGGAGTTTCGGGTCTTTCAACATCATACTCCTCATCACCAAATCGACCCAATCAGGGGAGATCTAACCCTAATTCCCCCTCACTTTTAAAACGCTAACAGTTACTCTGGCCTTTTTAAAGAATTCTACGAAGAAAGACCACGTATTCCGCACATCCGATTGGCTGTTTGTACAACCAATCAGCTGCGCGAACTATTTTTAAATGGCCCGCAGTGGGGACTAGGTTTTTTTTTTTTTTTTTTTTTTTTTTTGGTGGATAGCAGCTTCAATGGATAACCAAGGAGGTAATCTTAATATTCCTAAGTTCAATCCCTTCCCTAAGTGTTGCATCGTTTAAATATTGCCGTTTGTATTTTATTTGTTTTTTTTTTTTTATATATATATGAGGGTGAGAGAGAAAGAAAGAGAGAGAAATATTCATAAATGCTTTAGAGATGTGCTTGATTTTTCAAGAAGTTAACATAATTATTCTTATAGAAATGAAGATTATGTTGAATTGTGTGAAACTTTTTGTATTTTCAGTTATTCAATTCGGGGAAAATTTACAATAGGCACGTTTCTTTCAGACCAGAACAGCTGCAAAAGTCGGTGTTAATAACAAATTTCCTTTTGCCTTTCGGGCATATAATGTTATATTGTTTTGAAAAGAATTATCTTTCTCGAAACCTAACAACGGCTACAAATATCCTAATTTCCTTTAAACGAAATAACGCCTTTCAGATATCAGAGAGTTTTATGAATAATTTGCTTTGTAAATTTGTTAGATTATAAAGCATTTGCCACTTACTACACATTAGAATATTGTGAGAAGCTTCTTCTCTTACGTGATATATTTATTCAGGGTTGAGTAGTCATGGCTCTCCACATTTTCCTATCTTTTTTGTCTAAGTAACGATTGCAACATTATTCCCTTTCGTTCTAGTTTTTCTCTCCATTCACTCAACCTAATTAAACTATTTCGCTTAATTCTCCTGCATTATTTACGTCTTGTGCGTGTTGAATTCTCCTGGCTGAGGTTAGTTACAATTTTCTTCCTTCTCGATTAAATTACCTACTAAATATTCACAATGTCTGTCTTCTCATTAGATAGGCGATCATTTTTCTCCGCATTTGTCTTTATTTTGTAGTTTTCGGTAAGACTTTCCCCGAAAATATATTTCTTTTTCTATGCGGTACTCTTGTTTTTTTTTGTAATAAATTTAATTACGAGTTTCCTTCCTGTTTAGATAAAATCTTACATCATATTATTATTTTTATTGGTCTCTGAGATTTACTTATGAATCACACTCTCGGAAATGATACTGGTGGTAATTGAATGAAAATAAAAATAAAACTGACCTCATTGTTCTTGGATTAGTGAATGGCTAGGATCAATGTGAAGCTCACAATAATCTACTGATGATGAATACAGTATTCAGAGGATCAAAGTGGACATTGAAGTCAACAACCAGATCCCTCGGTTGTTACATGAATACCATGATTTATAGTCACATACGCTCTATCCCTGATATTGAGGACTTTAACACATAAATATAGCATACCTTAAACTATATTTTATCACACACACAATATACATTCATATATATATATATATATATACATATATTTAAAGACATTTTTAATATATTTAACGTTCTTTTTATAGATTTTACATATCAAAAATGTCTTTAAATAAATTGTCGGACTCTGTCCAATTCAAAAATATACATAGATATATACATACACACACTTATATACATATATATATGTGTATATATATATATATATATATATATATATATATATATATATATATATATATATATATATATATATATATACACACACACACACAGAGACACACACACACATCGCCTCTAAGTGCTGACTTCCATGTCCACTTTTATATTTACACACGCTCTATCTCTGATACTGAGCACTTTATCCCATAAATGTAGCACACTTTAAGACTATATATATATATATATATATATATATATATATATATATATATATATATATATATATGCGTGTGTGTGTGTGTGTACGTGTGCTACATTTGTGGGTCAGAGTGCTAATTAGAAGTAAAACATATGCAGATATAAAACTTATAAAAGTGTACATTGGGGTCAACACACAGCAGCGACAGTCTGCTTCAGGCCTGACGGTTGCATTTAAACAGAATGTCGCCGCTGGGTGTTAACCCCAATGTACACTTTTACATTTACATAGGCTCTTTCCCTGATATCGAGAAATTTAACTCATAAATATAGCATAGTCTAAAACTATATTTTTATCCTATATAACTGAAGCGTATATTTATGCAAAAGGGTCACGTTCCGTGGCGTTGTGAAAGTGGAAATATTACCATTCACCTTTAGTTGAACGAAAAGTTACTTCGTGTTGTCCTTTCATGATATTCTCTCTATCGGTGAGTTGAGCCACTTAAAGATATAGATTATTAAGTCTCTTCACATCGTGTTTTTCTACTTCTTTTTTTATTTAAATGATCCTGATTTCTTCACGGTCATTCCTCATCTTTGTTGTGATGTGGGGACTGCCAAGAGACAACACTTAACTCGTCAATATTAACCTAGACAAGTCACTGCATTAGTATTTTCATCTCTCTCCTAGACTACTAGGACAACCTATCATGAATGGATTTGGCCATTCATGATAGTAAGGTGGCTAAATGGCTCTTACCACAACAATCTTCCTGTTATTGAATCCTCTTTTTTTCTTAGAAAATTTAATTTATATTTCTTACAGCTTTCTAAGACTTCTCTTGCATTTAATATGTCATGCGAGTATTCATTTCTCCAAATATATTTTATGCTTCCCAAATATATCCATATTCTTAAAATGATCTTCATTTCTCAGAGACATGTTTTCATGCTAGTCTCAAAATTCGTCGGGAGAACCATGTTTGATATCTTAGATAAATTTACCGAAAAATAAAGAAAATGCAGATGAAAACGCAACATTTAGTCTTCTATATAGCAGTGACTGTTGGAAAAGCAGACTTGAACCTGCTGAGATATGATTCCATCAGCAAAGGTTGATAACAACATGGAAAATATATTTGAGTAATGAGATAGTTTTAAGGAAAATGACAATTGCAATCATGAAGAAACAACTTTAGATGTATTGAAAAAAGAGGGCTTGGGTTAGGTTTAGATTAGAGTATATTAAAAGGACAAAAGTTAAAATAGGCAACAAACGGCAGGAAGCATTGAAGATTTACGATCGCCCACGTTCTGAAAGAAGAAGTGTAAATAGAATAACGCGTGAAATGTGATTTGCAACGTTTCCTATTGGTGAATTCGTTTAGAATGATGTTGCAGGTTTGAGTATGTGATAGTGGTCAAGATGCTATGCAATAATTACTTAAATGGGCAAGGAAATGGCAGAAATTAAGTGGGACAAAACGAAGAATATTTTTAAGAACAGCATTATTGGCTTAATAGAACGAACCAAAATGTTACTCTGTCATACGATGATTAAAAAATAATTGATATGTAATGTTTCATGGTAGTTATAAAACTTGTTGAACTGGGAGCTGGACATTACGTCATAATATGTCAATCCTATATAATATTATAAAACATCTGTACAGTTTTCGCAAAGTTTTTTCAATTATGTCGGTTCCCTGTCGCCGGGATTTTAGCTATGATTATTTCATAACTTGAAGAACATTTGAACTACACCAATTGTAGACACAAGTAAATACTTGCAAACATATGTATAAAACGGACCTATGTCGAACTTTTAAACATTGTGCAAGCCGAGCAATGTCAAACATTTAGACTATAGTGTAAACTGATATATTGTTTCCTTTTTTATACTAGGATAGTATTTTACCCTTTTAACTCTAGGATAAAACCATACATCTGTCTTTCTTTTAGATTCTTTAATAAAACTGGATGATTGTTTTCTTTTCTGACTCTAGGATGAAGCAAAAACCTTTGTCATAATTTTAGACACTAATATAAAACCGGATTTTCTTTTGACTTTGTGATTAAAGGATAAAACCGAAGCATTCTTTTTTTTAATTCTAGGATAAAATCGGAATGTTTCCTTTTTGATTATAAGATGAAAAGGAATCTTTTTTCCCCCTTTAGGATTCCATGATAACACCGAATATTTTTTTCTTTTTGATTCTAGGATAAACAGATTTTTTTTCTTTGTAACTTTAGTCTAAAACCGTACGTTTGTCTTCTTATACTCTTGAATAAAACTGGACCATTGTTTTCCTTTTTCACTCTACAATAAAACCGGATTCGTCTTCCTTTTTGACTTGAGCGTAAAGTAAAACATTATTACGTTGAGAGTCTGCATTGTTATATAAATCCGTGAAGAGATATCAGAAGGTTAAAATTTCCTGCCAGCTGGACCAGCTACATGGGAATGTCGGACTTTAATTAAGTCCAAAGAAGACAAAGAAAAACAAACAAGACCGATATATATGTGTAAACAAATATATATTAATAATAGGTTACACAAAGACATGAACAGTTACATAGTGTTTGTATGGAGAACTTATGTCTGTGTGTTGTGAGTGTTCGTACGTACGTGTATTGTTCTTAGCGTGTTCCCAGAATTTGGGAAACGCTGTATCTGTGAGAGGTCACATATTAGAGTTGGTTGAAAAGAGATATTTTACAACACTTCCGCGCGAGGTGGCGGCCCAAGGCCTAAGTCAAAAAAAGAGAGCTTTTACCTCATCTCCACGCGAGGTGGTGGCCCAAGGCCTGAGTCGGAACAGAGAGATTTTACCTCATCTCCATGCGTGGTTCCAGCCCAAGGCCTGAGCCGGAAAAGAGAGCCAGACGAAGGGTCAGCCAGACGAAGGGTCAGCCAGTATTTATAGCCAGGGGAGAAAGACCCCTGTTGAAGGATTAAGTGACTGTGGAGGAGCTAACTGTGACATAATCAATTATGTCTGCATAAAGTCAGTTCATATGGTATAAATAAATTACTTATTTTATACCGAATGTCTATATTAGTCAATGAATCACTAAATTCGTAATCTACGTTATTTTGGCCTAAATTTTGATCAGAAATATTCATTGTATAATGTTTCAACAATGTTATTATCATGATGCACAGAATTAAATATCTTCAAAATGAATGAAATTGTTTTAAAAATAAAGTCATATATGATAACTGCAGACGTAATTATTTAAAGAAAATAATACACGTGAGTTGTACTGGAAATAAATCGGTTATTCAGATGAATATAAAATCGAAAAACACAGGACTGTTCGGGAGTTATCGAGGAAACTAGCATATTAAATTATGATATCTAGCCTTGGATGAATGTCAAACTAAGAAAAGTGAAACTCGAACCTCTAAACTGCGAAGTCAACGAGAAACTGCTCCACAATTTTTTTAAGAGCTCCTCACAATTCACCCCTATTAAAGGAATAGCGGAAACGTCTTCAATGTCGTTTTCCTCAAAGGAATTGACATTGAATTGTAGCCCAACGCTCCACATTAAGATAATTAGTCTATCAATGTGTAGCTTACAATCTGGTTGTAATTTTAAAAATTTAAATCCAGTATTAAGTATGAAAATTAAAATTAATTATATATTAATCATAATATATCGAAAGCTTGTATAAATTGTAAAGAATCTGGCATTTCTCCGCCGACACACAGACTCAATCGTAATTTAACCGAGCGTTCAACTCAGAATCTAGAAACCTACATTGACGACGTTCATCATCATCATTGAGAAATCTTGTTGAGAGGCTCGCTAGCAGATTTTCCGGGTTGTTAAATACCGTAAAGTAAGATGCGCAGATCTAACATTACTTCATGTACCATAGCGTATTATCCAATCAAATACCGTGAAGAAAGATGCGTACATTTAACACTACTTCATGAACCAATCGCTTTCACAATACGCAATTTTCTTTTTCTTTTTGGAGAGTAACTCAGTTGGCTGGGTCCAATGAGCGTTCTGTTGGTAATCATTTCTGTTAAATGGTAGAATTGCTGTACATTTAATCCGGGCATTTTAAGGTATCAGCTTTTACCCACGTATTTCGCTTTTTCTATGAATCGTGAATAATTAACCTTTTGAGCCTTACCTTCTTGAACAGTTTTAACCCTGTTTCGTAATGTTTCCTGGTATATATAAATATTGTTACAAGTGATTACCCGCCGTTAAACCGGTTGCTGGATATTACGTCATTTATCTGTGCCACCGGTAAATTGGTGGCCAGGGCTCGAAGATGAAACAATACTGCCTTGATGTATCAGTTAAGGATGTGGCGCCAGCGTAATGGTTAACGGCGCAACAAAATAGAACCAGCGGGTTGAGTTCAAATTCCGACCTCATCTTCTGCTTTCCTTTTCGCTCTCATAACAATGGAAAAGAAACATGAGTTCATTTCTTGTTCACCAACTAATGCGTAAGGTAGAAAGGCAAACTGAGATCTGGCTTTGAATGTAAGCAGTCACAGAATATATCTACTATGAATGCAAAACAGTAGAAATAGGAACGGGAGACTACGCTCTAATCTTTACCAAGCAATGGTTGCAATGCACAGTCGATTAGATTAATCTGAGGTAATCAATTACATTCTCAGCATATTAGAATGTAGAGTCAGCCATTGTTTATCATATATATCCGCACAATCAGCACCTCCTCCTCTTATGTTTATACAACAGCCTCATTCATTGACCCAATAACTTGATGAATATTAAATTAAAAAAAATAATAAATAGGTAATAATTCTTGATTTGTTCTTTTAATCGACTATGCAGTTTTTTTATCCACCCTTAAACATCACGTTTCTCCAGAATCCTATCACTCATTTTATAAATCGGGTGGAATGTGTGTTGTGTCCTTACACTCGAAAGCGAAAACGAGACGGGAGGGTTTATGTGGTCTTGTTTGTCGAGAGGACTAACATATGTATTTTAATCTTTAGCAGTAATTTAATCGAAATAATTAATGTCGTTTATTGATTCTATGTAATATTTTCTTTTGGCGTGTAGTTTTAAGACACTTATGTCTTAGCTTTGTAGAGAAAATAATTCAAATTCATAATAATTACCCGCGTCTGTCTAACACGGTTTCGTTTGTTTTTATCTCTGCCTGTCAATATCTCCCCCAGTATATTCCTAAGTTTTCAAGTCTTTTCTTATCTATCTATCTATCTATCTATCTATCTATCTATCTATCTATCTATCTATCTATCTATCTATCTAACTATCTATCTATCTAACTATCTATCTATCTATCGTTGATATTATTATTATTATTATTATTATTATTATTATTATTTTTCTTTTTTTTTCTTTTGATTTCCGGGTTCCGCTCAGAGACCTAAAGTTAGAAATGGCATCATGACACTTTCCACTGAGGAAAAAAAAAAAATTTAAATAGAAAAATTAAAAATTTTAAAAAATTAAAAATAATTTACATTGATATTTTATTATTATTATTATTATTATTTTTATTATTATTATTATTATTATTATTATTATTATTATTATTATTATTATTATCTGGCGTTTACAATTTTTCTCTCACGAATCTTTCTTGCACACACACATACACACACACACACACACACACACACACATATATATATATATATATATATATATATATATATATATATATATATCGATAGATAGATATAGATATAGATATATATATATATAAGTCTACCCTTTGTCTATGCTTAGAATATTGCTGTCATATATAAATACTTTCATGGTAATTGTTCGGATGAGCTATTCGCTATGGTAGCTAGACTTTATGAATTTAAGAATTACTAGATTGACGTGGAGATCTCATCAACTTACAGTTGAGTTGGCTAGATAAATTCTATGCTTATCGTTTCTTTTCTTCGTGATCCATGCTTCCCAGTCAACTTTAATCTGCAAAAACAAAAAAATGCAATGTCAATCGCTATTTACTGTCTTCCTGATTACTCATTTCTCTTTCTTCTCCTTACTAATATTTCTGTTCCTAATTCTTCAACACACCGTAAGCGCAAACGTTTTATTGGCTGTACTGCCTTATTCGGGTGATCCCGATTAAAAATGTTCTATTGATATCTTGCTAGAAAATTCATCATCCGCAATTATAAAGTCCCTGAAACTATGTGTCTTCATTTTTCAGCGTGTCTCGCTTATATAATTTCAAGTTTTGCTTTGCATTCGACCGTGAAGAGGAAGCCTCTCTCCAACCCCGTCTGAGAATTAATAATATACCGTTTGACCGCTGTTTTTAACAACAGGGATATCTCAAAGGTCAACGAAGTTATTTTAAGTTCACGGAATACAACAAGTGAATGTTGAAGATCTTAAAAAAGTAAATATTTCGGAATTAGCTGCTAAAATATTTTACGTTCGAGTCAGGAATAAAAAAAACAACGTTGCAAACATTTTTTTCCGTATTTTATTTATGATGTTTTAAATTCTATGTTGTTTTCTTAGTACAGTGATGTGATCAGAATTTAAAAAAAGGAATCTATTGGAAATTTAACAAAAAAAAAATCTCTTCCGAAGCCTGGATATATCCAAGTAAAACGAACAGTTTTAAAAAATAATTGCCAGATGAAGAAAACGTGAAGATTTTTATTGCAAATTTTCGAGGCAAATGAATAGAAAGTAAAAAAAAAAATCCCTTTTGAAAAAAAGACAGAAGTTAACTTGCAAAAACAGTAGGAAATGTGATGCTTTGAGGCAGAAGGAATTTTATAAGTTTTTTAAAATATTCCTGAAATTTTTCGTATTACTTGGTTGAATATCTATATATATATATTTTTAGAAAATTCAATATTTATTTTTTAAAGCCAATGGAATCGTCCCTGTAATTTAAATCTGGATTGTTCATGGAGCTATCTATTACACATAGGATTCGAACATTGATGGACAAAATATTCAGACAACTGTTTCATTTTAATTCAGATCTGTCTTTACAATAAACAAATATTAATGTTCTGACATTTCACTTTCGAGATAACAGGTTCATGGAACTGAAAATGAATTATGCATATTCTGTACAATTTTCATATTTATTCGCATCAATATCACGGATAAGATTTGCTAGACTAACAGAGCAAAACTTCCTTACATTCTTAATTTACTTATATTGTGAAAATCTACATACGAACAAAACGTCTTTGAAGTATATAGATAACCAAATAGTCATGATATATTTCGTCTGTGAACATTTATACTTTAAATATCTACGTTTGTTAATAACATTTATGGAAAAAGGATGAATAGAATGGGCAACGCTAATTTCGCCCAACACTGCAAACTACTACAGACCCCAAAATCAGCTATTCGTCCTTGCATTGAATATTTCTGCGATTTGGTTTGGTGCTCCTGCTATATATATATATATATATATATATATATATATATATATATATATATATATATATATATATATATATATATAAATCCTTGATAATATCTAAAGAAGAATATGCAATGTTCATAGTCCTGACCTGGAATCTCGGCTTCATATACTTTCCATCACCCTAAAGTAGCTTCATTGTGCCTTTTTCTATAAATACTTTCATGGTAATCGCCATGAACTCTCCTCTATAGTTTAATTCTCCATCCCCTCCTTTGTTAGGTGGTTAGTGATGTCAGTTCGCAGGTAGGATGCGGGGCGCCTTTCGTTTCGCGTGAGTTTTCTTATTTTTTGTTGTGTTTGAATGAGTGCGTGTCAGTGTGTGTGCTTGGGATGAATAAATGTTTTATACTATTATAGTCCTGCATTGATTTCGGCCAGTGAACTGGTATTTCTGCCACATTTAGTGATTGTGGTTTTTTTTTATTACTAATATTATTTTCTTTAGTTTCTTGTAAATATCCCCCCACAGACACTGAATTGTAAATATGGGGACTAGTTAGTATTTTAATAGAGACAGTGAGGTATTATGGTGGTTGTAGTAAGAAAGGTACTATTGAATGTGTTGTTTTGGTGTAAGGAATATTGTTCGTACAATTGGGTCAGTGTTTGCGGCTAGCTAAGTTATAATTAAGACAGAAGAAGACTGCCCTTTCCCCAATCCTCCTTCGGCCTTGTGCCACATTTCTGTAATTTAAACAGAATAAATATCACTTTCCTCTATAGGAAATGAATTTCAGCGTACTAATAGATTGGCGGCAGTATTTGTACAGTTGAAATAATGTAGACGTAGGTTCTATGCTGATAGTTTCTTCCGTTGCCCTTCTCGCCCTGTCTTTTGCTTTCTTGCTTCGCTGTCAAGTTTCATCTTCAAAGGATTAAGCGCAATCTCACTTGTTCTTTTCTGTCATCGTAATTATTTATTTTATTATTCTCGTCCTTTAACAGTGTTTATTTTTCTCATATTCTCTAACATTCAGTAACCCCGCAGTTAACTTTATTGTCTTGCTTGACGGGAAATGATTAAAAACAAAACCTGAAAGCTACAGTCAGACTGAGACTCTTATATTGATGTCACATATGGCGACAAACTCGTTCACTGATATCTAAACAGTCAGCTGTATATAAAATCTTTCTAACATCACTGGTTAATAAAAGACTTTGAGCGAGTAAAGGCTGAGGGTCGTGGAGAAGTATATTTTGAACAGTTTGTATGGGCAGATCATAATCAGTAAAGAACTGTATGAAATAGCAGAAGCAGCATCACTTGAAGACTACCAACATCGGCAACAAGTAAAACGGATAGCACATAGGACGAAGAGAATATAAGATAATTCAAATGTTTATATTCCACATTGATTCAAATAAAAAGTTAGGACAGAAACCCGAATAATACTGGAGAAAAGAATTAACAGCTTCTGGTTTTGAAAAGCCTATTTTCTTAAAAAAAATGTTTTAAGGGAAATATTTTTTTAAATTTCCGCAAAAAGAATAATGGCTGCTCGGTCAATGAATGGCAAATATTTCCTTATTGGGTAACCGCTAATATTATTATTACCATTCAAATATATATTTGCATGTTAAGAGAAGTAATTCACAGTATAAAAACTAGCAATGGATTAGTGAAAAATCAGGACAGCATCAACAATTGCGTAGAATTCAGGGTCTTTCATGCGCCAAAACATTTATTTTATGTACAGGATTATTTATTTTATATTATTAGAAATTTACGTTCTATATTATACATTAAAAAAGAGATAATAAAGATCATTGATTTTTAGGTAGAATGTTGTTTTATTGACTTCGAAAAAAATGATATAAGAAATCATCAAATCATTGTGTGGGTAAAGTATTGAGTTAATATCTTCTAATATAAAATTTGAGATGAAAACGTGTTTCTTCTGAAAGAAAAACTTTTATGTTTTGATGTATTGCTTTGGAATTTAATTGGTTGATTCGTTTTCTACGGTTTATCAACCTATTGAATGTTATTTAAAGCCATAAAGTATTTTCAGATGGTAAGAAATATTTGCGATGATAGTGCTTTTTAGTGATACAATTCTTAATAATTAACCCATAGGAGGAAAAGAGGTGGATTTATACCCAATCAGAATTTGATAAACAAACAAGGAATTAAATGTGGAAATCAATTTTATATTTGTTATGGGAACCTACCCATAATTGTAATGGACCATCCCATACCCCATAAATACTGCGCCTCAAGAGAAAGCAGCGGAGAATGAGAGTGAGTCGGACAGTCGGATAGGCGATTACAGTAAGTCATTGGAATAGTGATACTTCGAGACAACATAGTTCTCTCTAACCTAACCTGATTGTTATTACTAACACTTCTACTCTTTTGTACATATGTTCTATTTATAATATATCTGTGTTATTCCATACCTGTGTTCGAGTTATTCTTCATTGGTTCTACCTTGGACCATCACCGGGGTACAAGGAACCTGGACCATAACAATATTAAAATTTAAGATTGTAAGATTTTTTAAAAGTTATTAATTTTTGTTTTATACTAGTCTGACTAATAAACTAATATCTGGGTGGAGAAGAGGTGGATTTATACCTAATCAGTAATTTGATAAGCGAAAAAGAAATTATAATGTGGATATAAAGTGGGGGATCAATTCTAAATTATAGTCACTACACAAACGGATCCCTCATTTTGTTTCCACTAAAGTTTCAATACATTTATGTTCCAGAGAATGTAAATAAATCTAAAAGACATGCCTGTGTAGCTAATCAGTATTTCATTGATTGATTCATTTTCTACGGTTTATCACCCCTTTTTCTTGTTATTTAAAGCCTGGAATATTTCTACATTCTAAGGATGTTTCGGGGAAGGTGGCGATCATTATGATTTAGTGAAAAAAGTCTTACTAATTAAATAACCAGGAGAAGGGGTGGATTCATACGTACCCAAGTGTATTTGTGCGTAAATGAATACACCGAATCTAACTGGAATTTGAATTCAGCTCTCGAATTGAGAATTTGAAGTTACAATTCATTATTCCACCCGCACATCCAAGCTTACAGCACCTCTGGCCGTAAACAGAAAATTTAATTGAAAATCAACAAGAGTATCGTCAATTGTAAAGAAGTAATACAAGCATTCCTATTCGAATTCGCCTCATTTACTTCTTTGTTGATGCCTGCGAGGTATCACGAGTTTGGCGGTCATGGTTCTGCTTTGTGTCCCTTAGTAAATTTCTCCCCTTGCTAAATCACCCGTCTCTTATTACGTTATCCATTCACACCAGCTCGTCAGCTCAGTGGCTTCTTGCTTTTCCTTATCTCTCTTGTCGTCAACATGTCCTGTGACGTTTAAGTTCTCCAAGCTCTCTTTCCTCGCCAAGGAATTTCAGCTGTCTCTGTGATTCTCAGTGATCATTTTGTTGCCTTTTTCTTTACAAATTCCTTCTTTGCTTAGTCATTTCCGCTACTGAATTCTCAGTATCCTTCTGTAGGGCGACACTTTCATTGCCACCAATTTTCTCCTCGTCCGTGTGGAGATTGTCCAGCTATATAATCGGATGGATATTATATAGCATTCCAGAACACGTATATTTTTGTTTCTAATAAAATTGTTGTGTTTCTCAGCACTTTGCTTAAGTATTGAATTCATCTTTCAGTACTCCAACCCCTGTTCGAATATCGGCGTCAGATTTTCCCTCCTATTTGAAAACACATCCCAGGAATTTAAATATCTGTACTGGCCTTACAACTGATGTCTCCAATTTATAACTTACATTTTGTGATTTTAGTCTCACTGATGGTCAAGTTTCTGACGTCTTGCATTTAAGGGTTAACCTTTTTTTTTCTCGATTTCATTGTTGCCCTATCTAGAAGGGCCTGCATATTTCTTTCCCTGTCAGCCATCAACATAGTATTACGCCCACTGATAATAAATCCGTGTAGGGTCTACAGTTCCATTAGCTTTGCCTCTCTGCAAATGTTTTTTAAAAAAAAACAAGAGAGAAAACACATACAGTGGATCTTCGGGTCAGTAACGCTTTTAATCACGAACAAATCTGTTTGCGAAGAAAAAACGTCTCCCGAGTAAAGGACACGCAATTCGGTGACACTGTCGGAAGACAAGCAGGGAGTATCGACTGCAGCGTCAATATTTTTTGTGAGACAGAGGCCCAGTGAGTCTCAAGAAGAATCGCGTGCTGCTAAGATGCAGAAAGAAGAAAGAGGGAAAAAAATTCAGAAATAGAGATAGCTGAGGTTTTTATACAAGTTGGCTTCCCATTCCTCATTTTCTTCATATTCTACTTACGTCCTCAAATCTACCGCGTACAACTAAGTTAAAATTAAATGAAACTTTAATCTAGAGTTTATCTGTTCATCTTTTTTGTGTGTTAGATTTAATGCTTTTTATTCGGTTCGTGGAAGAAGTCGTGCGCACAATACTGTTGTAAAAATTTAAAGAAGCAATCAACCGGGGTCCAGAAAGGATTAATCCATTTTACAGTGTAACCCGGATATCAGAGAGTTGTCGGGATCGGAGAAGAAGACTCTTATATCCGGGTTTCTCTTATATCCGCGTTTGGTCTATTTTGTTTTATTAACACATGCTGTACTTTGGGACCAGATAAAATATATCTTATATCAGGGTTTCTCTTATATCCGGGTCTCTAATATCTGGGTTACACTGTACATTGATTTCTATGGTGAAAATAAATACGATTTAAGAACATTTCAACTTACAAACGTCCCTCATAAACAAATTAGATTCGTGAACCGAGGTCCCACTGTACTTGTCGTAGGACACATCCTTTTTGTGTAGAGACTCCATTTACTTCCTATCCGTATACAGATGGTTTGTTCCAAAAATATGTTCTGGAGTATAACATCTTTTCCAAGTAGATCTAGTTTTCCTTGTTCCGTATCGTGTCAAAGGCCTTTGAATAATCTATGAGTCATAACCGTACGTTCATCTACATTTTATTTTGTACTTAGATATTATTCTAATCCTCAATATCACATTTCTTGTCCTAGTATCCATGACAAAGTCGACCTGTTATCGTCCTATTTCCGGTATAGTTCCGCGTCATACTCTGCTCGTCAGGATTTGCATCATTAGTTTGGTAATGTGGCTTAATAAACTGACTGATCGATTGAGGTCGCATTCATTTGCCCCTGATTTATTAATTGGGAATACTGATGTAGTGAGATCATCCAGTATGTTGGTACTCTATTTACATTATTCGAAACGTTGTGATAAATATGGCGACAAAGATGAGGACAATAGTCCGAATAATGTAAATAGTGTATACAATACCTCATCTCAGAAATATAGACAGATACTGAAATGCCGAAACATTGTAATAAATATGGCAACAAAGATGAGGTCAACAGCCCAATTAATGCAAATAGTTTACATAATACCTTATCTCAGAAATATAGACAGATACTGAAGGGCCGAAACGTTGTAATAAATATGGCTACAAAGATGAGGACAATAGTCTGAATAATGTAAATAGTGTACATAATACCTTATCTGAGAAGTATAGCCAGAGGCTGAATGGCCGAAACGTTGTAATAAGTATGGCGACAAAGATGAGGACAATAGTCCGAATAATGTAAATAGTGTACATAATACTTCATCTCAGAAATATAGACAGATACTAAAAGGCCGAAACGTTGTAATAAATATGGTGACAAAGATGAGGACAATAGTCCGAATAATGTAAATAGTGTACATAATACCTTATCTGAGAAGTATAGCCAGAGGCTGAATGGCCGAAACGTTGTAATAAATATGGCAACAAAGATGAGGACAATAGTCCGAATAATGTAAATAGTGTACATAATACTTCATCTCAGAAATATAGACAGATACTAAAAGGCCGAAACGTTGTAATAAATATGGTGACAAAGATGAGGACAATAGTCCGAATAATGTAAATAGTGTACATAATACTTCATCTCAGAAATATAGACAGATACTAAAAGGCCGAAACGTTGTAATAAATATGGTGACAAAGATGAGGACAATAGTCCGAATAATGTAAATAGTGTACATAATAACTCAAAAATATCTCAGAAATATAGAGAAATACTGAAGGGCCGAAACGTTGTAATAAATATGGCTACAAAGATGAGGACATTAGTCCGAATAATGAAAATAGTGTATATAATATCTCATCTCAGAAATATATACAGATAATTTGGTACTGTTACATATTTCATTTATTACTTTATTACATCAGTGAATGCCGAATCCGTATCAGGCTGAGGTAATTTCTGTTACAATCCAGTGTGACTCTGTTGCGTTGTTCCAGTTAATCTCCTCCAGGTCTAATCTCACTTTAGATCTTATCGCTGACCCTTGCGTATTTTCAAGCGTTGTGCGATTCTCTCTCAGATCCTGGAAAAGTTCTCTAACATAATCGCTTCAACTTTGGAGTATTTTTTAAAACTTTTTTTTTATTATCAGTGATCTTACTCTTTATTTTCTAGAGCCTATTGATTGATTCGCCTTCTGTCTTGTTAATTCCGTATGTGTAGAATATAAACGAATTTCTAATGATGTTTAGGTAGAAAGACGTAGAAAATCAAACAAATAAGTTTCAATGGACACGAATTAATGCATGGAATAATAATCGAGCATATCTATTATGTATGCAAGATAATTGTATTTGAAATATTTTTGCATGGAAATGTATTTAAAATTGAAAAACGGATTTTTTGTTGCCAGGCATCAATGAAAATATTACTGATCAATTAAGCCAATTGTAGGTATATATTGAGAAGGTTTTAGTACTTATATTTGCATAGTGGTTTCCTGAAAATTAATATACAGAAGAATGAAGTCCTTTACATAAAGCAAATATTCCCGACATCAACAACGTTATATATGTCTATGATTTAAATGCTTTGCTTATTTCTTTTTTACTTTAAAATCACTTTACCAGCCGGGAGAAAAGCATTGTTTATGATCAAAAATTAATCTAAGAATTAAGATTTTGAATGATAGTTTCAGTAGTTTACTTAAAGGCATATCAACACGCTTATCGGTCATTTAATGTCGCCATTTAATTTTCTTGGGAGTTGAAGTAATACAGATATGATATACTTTATTCTGCTTTCACAATTAGATATATGGTAGGTGATAATCACCTGTTTGTGCATATACATCTCTCTGTGGAAATGATTACTAATATGTGTGTTTTATGCTATAGTAGTTTTTAAGTTATATGTTGAAGTACAGTTTGAATTCTTCCAGAATTTGTTGGATGTTATATGTACTAATGTCATGAGAGTTAATACGTGTTGGTTGTTTGGTTGGCTGATTTTGTTTAGCGACATGTCATCTTTTGATTATCCAATGCCGAAATCTAAATAGGTTGTACATGATTTTATCCTTTCAACTACACGCATTTTGTGCATAATTTTACACTTTCAGAGTAAAGGTATTTTTAACACACACACACACACATATATACACATATATATATATATATATATATATATATATATATATATATATATATATATATATATATATATGTATGTATGTATGTAGACCATGGTGGCCATTTTACGATACAATTTTTGTCCTGAGAATGATGATGAACTACATGCGGCAACAAAGTCTCTGATCTCGACATGATGAACGTAACTTCCGCTAAGTGACAAAATTTTACTCATATTAATTCTCTCTCTCTCTCTCTCTCTCTCTCTCTCTCTATATATATATATATATATATATATATATATATAGGTTATGTATCTCTTCATCGATGTATATAAATATATATATATATATGTGCGCACGCACATATATATATATATATATATATATATATATATATATATGTATATATATATATGTATATGTATATATATTGATAAACTGTGAAAACATCAATCAACAACCTGCTGACAGCACATATCACACTTTAAGCAAGAGCTGCATCATATCTTCGCAACAGATATTTTGATGATCTCTAAGGGCGTTAAATTCCAATTCATCATGCAGTGTCGATTACACTGTCATCACTGTTTATATCTAGAAATTATATAGTGAATTCTTCCTACATGAACATTTCTAAATATCCAACAATAATTATTGGTGCAGTGTGCATTCTGACGTCGGTTTCGACATATGATACATCTTCACAGTTTCGTTTTAGAACTGGATTATTGAAGTACATCTTCACTATAGTGGCAAAGACTAGTGCAGGATAAACCAGACATTTCGAAGATCTAAAACAGCATTCCTTAAATTTAACTTCACGATTTACCTTATTCTCTGTGACACAAGACACGACAGATAATTTTTAACCTCTTTTAACTCATGGTATATTTGACATTATTTCAAATGTTATTATTCGAAATGGGAAAAGACGCCTCATCTTTATTTATTAAACTGTGTATTGATCGTAAGTAGTCTAGACATAGTAAAGAAAACGGGATTTCCAGCAGGGAACCTAACTGCGTCGCCGTGCCAAAGAACACATTCTCTTTACAAAGATTTCTCGAATACACAAAGCGATAGACGTAATATACTTTGTTAATTATATATAAAATAGGGCGTCTATTTCATTTACAACGTGTGCACTTTAATAGCATTGGAAGTAATATATATATATATATATATATATATATATATATATATATATATATATATATATATATATATATATATATATATATATATATATATGTATAGAGAGAGAGAGATAGGGAGAAAGTAAGAGAGACAGAGGAAGAATATTTACATTAAAACAGGTTTGGTTATATAATTTAGACATATATTGATTAGTTTTCGATGTGATCCTTTCTAGTTTGAGGATTAATTTTTGTGTAGAGTTAGATAATTGGGTAAGAAAAATTACAAAATTTTCTTTGGAATATTTTTTATTTTCCCAAGTACTTTCTCTCGCATCTGAGACCAGTTTCAGGGAGTTATGTTGTCTGTGGATATTTATATACGTTGCTGTGAATTTAAAAATTTCAACTGTTCGTTGTTTTTTTTGTTTTTTTAATATAAGGGAAGTAACTTATTTGTTTTTGCGCATACGTATATATATATATATGTGTGTGTGTGTGTGTGTATATATATAATTATATATATATATATATATATATATATATATATATATATATATATATATATATATATATATTATATATAAATATATATTGTGTGTGTATTTAGGCAGAATTTTTTCATTCATACATGTTTCATTAAATAATATAGATAAGTGTTGTCTATATATTTTATGTAAGTTCTTTTCATATCGTCTGATAAGCTTAATAGCTTTCGGCTTACATAAGCCATGATCGAAGATGACAATTACACAATATATTAAACAATACCCGAACAAGAAATTGATGATAGTTTCTTTTTGTTTACATGGATGATTTCCAAAAACGATGTAAACACGTGCATATAAGACGCTGAAAGCGAAAATCGCACAACAGCTCATGACGTCACACATGACCACGCGAGAGTGAATCCGATGAGTATTGAGTATGGAAAGCCGTTGGTATGAACCAATGGCCTCTGTTACTAATTATAGGCATTTAAGGATATTTGTGGAGATTTCATAGTTTATTTTGTTCAGGTTAGGTTTCAACTGTTTTATGTATATAACTTGAAGAATTTTTAGTTTTTGTTTATTGTTTTCATGTTTAATTATAGTTGTGTTTTCGACGAGAATTTTCCGGAATTGTGTATGCGGTCAGGCATGTTTTTTTAAATGCCTAAAAATCTTAGAGTTATCATTCAAATGTAGTGTCAAGCTTATGTAAGCCAAAAGCTTAGATTGGATTAAAAAATATGTATCAATATTGTGATTTTCTTTCTTCATTTAATGATAATGTTATTAAGCTTATCAGACGATATGAAAAGAACTTACATAAAATATATAGACAACACTTATCTATATTGTTTAATGAAATATATATATATATATATATATATATATATATATATATATATATATATATATATATATATATATATATATATTTCTTTGCAAAAACATTTAAAGGACTTTGATGCTATATTTAGATTTATTTATTTGGGGCTTCAACTCATTTATATAAAGCGCTTGAAGGATTTTTGTTTTTTGCTTGTTATTGTTTTTATGTAATATAGATGCATTTTCAACTAATATCCCTCTAATCTGTGAGTGTGGACATAAGTGTTGCTTTGTGCTTATATATTGAGCTATGGAAATGTTAGTCTTTTTGTTAGCATCGTCGTAGTAAAGCCGACATACATATTGACATTTTTTCAGAGTACTTGGGAAAATAAAGACTATTTATCAGGGTAATTTTAAAGATAAGAAATATTCGAAAGAAAATTTTGTTATTTTTCTTACTCAATTTTCTATATCTACCAAAAATATGAATCCGCGAACTTGAAATGAATCAATATATATATATATATATATACTTTATTAAATTATTTTTTGTATGAATGATTCATTGTAATATAAATTGAACTGCACCACGTATTTGATTTAAAAGAACTGATCTGACGTGCAAAGTTTCAGGATAACAACTGAGACATTACTCTATTTATTGAACTATTTAGTTCATACCACATTGACTGATAAACTCCTACCTGCAAAAAATCACAAATTACCATAATAGTAAAAAAACGCACTCACTTAAATTTAAAAAAAATTTCAACCTTACCGTTGCGACTGCATGCACCCAAAGTTTGTATCCGTTATCAATAACACATTAAAAAAATCAGAATTCGCATTATATTTTTTCTTCTCGGATGCTACCTGAATTTTACCAAATACAAAATGATTTTCGCTGCCTGAAGATGATTGAATGTACAGTCGAAAGAAAGAACTTATACAGTTTATAATTTAAAAAACAAAACAAAACAAGGATCTCAACATTCATCGAGTGATTTGTAGGTTAATGCAGCTTTAAAATTTTGTCAGCGAAGAGATTTCGCCATTTTATATCATTATCTTTACTAATTTAATTTTGGATGAATGATTCATTGTAATATATATATAATTTCTCGTGCGATCTAATAAAGTTTATAAAAAACTAAATAAAAGCACCTTGTCAGTCGTTTTTAATGAAATGTGCTTAAAAGAAGGAGTGCTGCCTAAATACACAAATATATATATATATATATATATATATATATATATATATATATATATATATATATATATATATATTATAATGTTGAATGTCGTTCAGTGAAAATTATGTTCAGTTGATATAATATTTCGTTTTGCATAAGTTTATGTCAAGTGATTGCTTGAATTTTGGCAAAATCTACAATTTTGAATGTTGATATTAAAAATTCATATGGTGTATTATTAGAAGAGTGTTACAGTAGATTGTCTGCGTCTCGGTGGCTTTATTGTCTTACTGGGAGGAAATTATTAAAAAAATTCATTTTTTTTCATTTTCCTTAAAACTTTTCGTTACTCACGTGTGCAAACGACATCATTCCTGACATTATTTTAAAGATTACTTTTCAGTTGCCTCATATTTATACCTCATCTGTGACGAGATTGGTCAGCATTCTCTCTAATATAGAAAAAAAAACAATGTTACATGACAGCTCAGCACATTTCTCGTTGTTTCTAATGAAATTCTTATAAATCTTCATACACTGTTTAGCTTTTGGAACACATCTTTCGCGATTCAAAACCCTTTTCGGATTCCTTTGGGTCCTTGTCCGTAATCTCTTAAAGCATTTTCTAGATATGTAAATGTTAGTACTTTGTAGATTTTAGCATCTCCAATTCTTACTTTGCATCTTGGACTCTCCCTGTTACTGAAAACTATATATGTCATATTCTTACTTTACTACCTTCACTAGGTTTTCCTGAAGTTCCTTTTCTGCCATCAGCATTGTGTCATTTATCTATCTTATACTATTTCGATTATTTCCATCAAAAATAAATCATGGTAATTAGTCGGTACCAGTGGCTATCCACAATATCTTATCTTATGGGCCACTTAAATTTTGTTGTATTGTCGCTATATATCCTAATTCTCTTTCTGCGACCCCTTTATACAAACACGTTAGTTAATTTACTTACTGCTTTCGTCCGTCCTTCGTATCTTCAGTATGTGAGAGTTTGATATTACTCACTATGTGCCTAATGCGCCAAGGAAATGTGTCGTTACTCACATGTTCAGTCTAGGATATTCTCAGTAACTTTCTCTAGATCAACATATTTGGTGTTTTGATTTGATTTCTTTCTTCATCTTTGAACATTGTCCAACATTCATTGAGACCTGATATTTCATAACATGCAGAAAGGGAATTAAGAGATATTGCGAAAGGACTGGACTTACTTAGCTACAATGGGCAGGAAGTTATGAAGGATCATGTTCACCTACATCCTGAATGGACCCGGCATATAGAAGAAGAAGCAATGTTTTGAAACCGAAAGCTTCCATTGTCATCGATTGATTTGCTAATATAGACGTGTGCTACTGATCGCTAACCTCAAAAACACTTCGCGAATCAAACGCCAGTCATTTTAATAATATCACATGTTTTCGGCTTTATCCGCCTCAAGATTCCTTTCAAAATATGATTTTTATATATTCTGAAATCTTTAAAACATTTATGTGTCGCCGGTTTGATGTGATCTTTTCGGGGGTGCGGGGTTGAATTCGGGTGTAAAAATATCGTAAACTGCTAATAGATTTTATCCCGAGAAATATTTACGCACGTAGAATGATGTCATCTATCATTTTAAAATCTTTATAGCCTGTTACATATGACTCATAATCTGTGCTTTCCTACCGGACAAGCAATGAAAGGAATTTCAAAATGTCAATACTGTTCAGTCGGTGGTTCATTATTGTCAAAAGATTGTATCATGCAATCGTAATAGTATGGTGTATTCGCCATAAAACTAGACATTTCATACAAAGTTTTAGACATAAAGATGAATAAATAATGTTGGCAAAACAAGTGTTTCCGGATCCGACATAACATATTTACGCTGTGTACATTTTCCTCACTGTTATCATAATCTTTACTGTCACATTCACGAGGTTTAAGCCGTTGAACGCCCAGGCCTCCTTCATGTGTTACTTGTTACTATTCAGAAGCAAACGCTGTATATAGTACGCAGGGCGGGGTAGGTTTTTTCTTATTCCACGTACCATGCTTTTGGAGATCTCAGTTTTAGTTAATTCACCTTGATTTCTCCCCATGTTGAACGCACAATTGTTTGGGTCAAGTCACTTTTGGGATACATGTCTCACTGAACTGAAAAGCATTGGTTTATTGTTCCAAGTAACTTGATCAAACGAATTGTGAATTCAAAACCTGGCCTCAGCTGATGATAACTCCCAGTAGAGTGAATTGTGTCTTCTCGAGTTAACATTCTCGATTGACACGAATTGGAAATACTCTATTGAGTCCATTCCTCGGTATGTTGGTAAGAATGTTGGTTCACTGTGTCGTGTTAGACAATGTTTCTCTCCAGAATCCATATTACTTATATATATATATATATATATATATATATATATATATATATATATATATATATAGTCAAACCTAATGAGCCAGACAAACCTACCAAGGTTTCACTTAGGCAGATCGTCAGGGTCTGTCTAAGTGAAAGCTTGGTAGGTTTGTCTGGCTCATTAAGTTTTGACTAGGTCCGCTCTAAGTTTGTATCGAGCTCTTAATTAGTTGTTTACTAGTATCGGGTTTTTTTTCTTTGGGCCTTGAACCTGTATCTGTGCGATTATTTTCGACAGACTTTCATGTTCCTGGCTCTTTCTTTTTTAAAACCTATTTGTTCCTTTCGAGATGGATTTGGCTATTGTTAAATCAAGTATTCGAAGGTTTTTCGACACGAGTATAGTTACCTATATATATATATATATATATATATATATATATATATATATATATATATATATATATATATATGCGTTTGTTATTCGTCCATGATTTGAATATTGTTGTCACATATAGCTCGACGCTCTAGCTATAAATTTCGAGATTCTTCATAAAATCCCAAGAAGAATCAGCATTATTCTGGGTTGTGAAGAGGCCCCTTGGCTTCAGTTAGTTTCCCACCACCGCAAAGTTGCTTCCTTGTGCCTTTTCGTGATGAGCTTTTCCATCTGATAGCTAGTCATTGTGAATTTAAACGCTGAACTCGCCTGACGCCAAGGCCTCATCGATTAAAAGATAAATTGGCTTCATGTAACCGTATGTCTTATGCTAACTATCTCGTTTGTGGAACTCTCTTCTGGCTTCTGGCTTTCCAGGCAACTTTGAGATTATAAAAAAATATATGCAATATCAGTCGTTATATACTGTCTCTCCTGATTATTCTTATATGTTTCTTGCTTATTAAAAATGTTTCTGTTTTCTAACTCTTTCAGACTCAGTAACCCCATGTGTCATAGTGGCCTTACTGCCTTTCATCAGGTGAATATGATTTTTTTTTTAAATCCTTAAAAAAATTCGCACATTTAATTAGTAGTAATATGAGGAGATTGTGATAATTTGTGTTACTGAAAGCAAATTTACCGTACTGTATTCTGAAATTTGAAACTATTTGGTTAGAAAATACAATATGCATAATTAAATACATTAATATTATGGCTCCTTCATGTTGTACAGGCTTTTTATCAATCCATTAAATATTGATTTTCTGAAATTTCGTTTCGACGTTAAAATTACTTGCGGTAGTTGTCATTGTTTCTTATAGAACTTTACATAAATAGTATTTCGCGTATTGGCATAAAACCGATATATTGCTGGACCATTAATTTTTAATGAATGAACATGTGGTGGAGAAACATCGCATTAATTGCGTGTCTCTGAAGCTTTTAAGCAATTTGGGCAATATTGAAAGTTGCAGACCGTGGCTTAACAAGGATTACATAAATATGACCCTTTATCAGTAAAAATAAAAAATAAATAATTTGTACGAGAATATATATATATATATATATATATATATATATATATATATACATATATATATATATATATATATATATATATATATATATATATATATATATATATATATATATATATGCACATTTCATTAAAAACGACTGTCATTGGTACTTTTATTTAGTTTTTTTATATAAGTTCTCGTGCGATCTAATAATGTTTTTCTTTTCAGATGATAAATTATATAAAAACTGTTCGATGTTCTTTTCATCCGAGCGCTTTCGGCTTTCGGCTATACATTTAGCCATTTTCAACGAATATATTTCAACTGTTAGAATTAGAAAAGAAAAACATTATTAGATCGCACGAGAAATTATGTAAAAAACAAAATAAAAGCACCTTGTCAGTTGTTTGTAATGAAATGTGCATGAAAGAAGGACTGTTGCCTAAATACACAAATATATATATATATATATATATATATATATATATATATATATATATATATATATATATTACCATACAACGGAAAATTAGTTGATACACACAAACACACACGCACAAATACATACAAACATATATATATATATATGTATGTATGTTTCTTTGTGTGTGTATATATATATATACAAATATATATATATATATATATATATATATATATATATATATATATATATATATGTATATATATATATATATATATATATATATATATATATATATATATATATATATATATATATATATATATATATATATATATACTTTCCTGAATGGACGTTAAATAGATATGAAGAGAAATACAGACAGCGATCAAATGAGACCAACCAAGAGAAGGAGCGTCAAAACAAAGAAACACCAACCAATATTGCTGCTGAACCATAACTTTTTGTATCTAAACAGGCAATAAGAAATAAAAACGGAAGTCGTCTCTGAACGTGTCTAAACGAGTGGCAAGTGATTCAATTTGTTAGGTATAATAGCTCCGTTATCAAAGCCAGGACGGGCAATGTTTATAGCAAAAATGCATTAGATTTAATACCCTGATGAACCGAGACAATAAAACGAGATTAATGCAATATGCCAAACTCTCCCATCTTGCAAATTATTTTTGGGCCTGCGTTTACAAGTGGGCTACTTTTATCGCTTACCATAAACCGCAACTCTCTTTTCAACGCGCATGCTGTAGTTAATCACAAATGAATTTGCGAATTCATGCAACTGAAGACCTGGTCCAACTTTTTCATAATTATTCGTTTGAATCCGTTGAAATAACGTTGATTACATAAACGTGTTTGGAGTGCAGAACTTGGATCACGCGTTTATAATTCCACGCTCTAGTCGTGAGGCTTGTACTTGGCCAAATATGTTTTCTATTTGATTAAACTGTTAACTGTTTTCGCCAAATGGGATATTTATTAAAGGAATTAAAATAGAAACTTGGTATTAACTCTAGACTCATAAAAATATCTGATATTCGCTTATCATACCAAATACTCGACGTACCGAAGAGAGGAAAATTGAAAGAAACAATAAACTCGACATTTTTATTTTGGTAAATCGCTTTGTAAGGGGCACTTTAATAATGCTTGTCAATATTTGATAGATATTCACATAGGTTTGACAACATCATGAACAGATTAAACTTTTATACTTAGAATCTACTAAAATTCAAAGGGACAAGTTATTATTGAAAAAAAGGTGGTTTATACAAGCATAATTCCAACAATACAATGCCTTTACGTATTCGGTTAATTTCAAAAATATAAAACCTTCTATAATTAGGTGATTTCCTAGAAACCCAAAATTAGATTAGTTCTTTATATTAAACCTATCGAATTAAGTTAATTCCAAGAATAAAAAATAGGTTAATTACAAGAAGAAAAAAAAGGGTAATTCCAAGAATAAAAAATTAGCTTAATTCCAGGAATAAAAAAAAATAGGTTAATTCCAAGAATAAAAAAAAAGGTTAATTCCAAGAATAAAAAAAATAGGTTAATAAAAAGAATAAAACAAAATGTTAATATCAAGAATAAAAATTAATAGGTTAATTCCAAGAATAAAGAAATAGGTTAATTCCAAGAATTTAAAAAATGGTTAATTCCAAGAATATAAAATAGGTTAATTCGAAGAATAAAAAATAGGTTAATTCGAAGAATAAAAATATGTAAATTCCAAGAATAAAAAATATGTAAATTCCAAAAATAAAAATAGGTTAATTCCAAGAATAAAAAATATGTTAATTTCAAGAATAAAAAATTGGTTAATTCCAAGAATGTAAAAATAGGCTAATTCCAAGAATGAAAAAATAGTTTAATTCCAAGAATAAAAAAATAGATTAATTCCAAGAATAAAAAAATGTTAATTCCAAGAATAAAAATATAGGTTAATTCCATGAATAAAAAATAGGTTAATTCCAAGTATAAAGAAATCGGCTGATTCCAAGTATAAAAAATAGGTTACTTCCAAGAATAATAACATAGCTTAATTCTAAGAATCAAAAATAGGTTAATTCCAAGAATGAAAAAATCGGTTAATTCCAAGAATAAAGAAATAGATTAATTGCAATAATATAAAAATATTTTAATTACAAGAATAAAACAAATATGTTAGTTCCAAGAATAACAAAATAAGTTAATTCAAAGAATAAAGAAATAAGTTAATTCCAAGAATACAAAAATAGGTTAATTACAAGAATATAAAAATGAGTTAATTCCAAGAATAATAATAATAGGATAATTCAAGAATATAAGAATAGGTTAATTCCAAGAATATAAGAATAGGTTAATTCCAAGAATAAAAAAATAGGTTAATTGCAATAATATAAATTATCAAATATATTTTTAAGTGTCAATTATAGATTAATTTTTTTCCCTTTATGTAACTGTCCTATGTCAGGCGATTAAGTACGTCCAACGGCAAGGCCTCTAGTCAGGAGGTTTTGCGAAGCGTGGAACCACAACTTATTTGCTAGTGTTACCAGGTCCATCCTGATCCGGAGTGGTAGAACCTGTTAGGATCCCACATATGGGTAAATAATTAACCCCTAAACTGTGGTCAAAATACTATCAAAATGTAAATATGATTTTTAATAACAGAAATGCTTTGTAAAATTTATTACCACCAATAAATCTTTGAAGAAAAATTATTATCAGCAATACATTCTTACCAGTAATACATTTTTGAAAAAAAATATTATCAGCTATACATTTTTGAAAACAAGAATACTAGCTATACATTTAAAAAATATGTCCACCGATAAAAATCTTGTCGGCACAAAATTAAATGTCGGCGTTGAGGTTGATAACCAACCAAACCAAACCATACTTTTATGTAAAATACATATGAATTATTTTTTTATCTAGTGAAAATAAAAGGCTCCAAAACAAAGCGATATGTAACATTAGCTTCAGTCTTACATTTTTTCATTTCAGTCTCAGTTTCGATTTCAAGAAGAGTTTTAAAATAAATATGTTTCTACAAGTATATTTTTACAAATTATGAATCGAATGAGGAAAATGTAAGATCACATGAAGAATACGTTATTTACACGAAAGAAAAAGATTTCGAATGTTTTAATAAAAAACATTTAATGAAAAAATCCGTTCGACAAGTAGGAAATATTTTCTGGAATACCAAAACATTTCTCTTGATATTTATAATCCACTTAAATCTGACTTTCAAATTGTAGTTATATATATATATATATATATATATATATATATATATATATATATATATATATATATATATATATATATATATATGACTGGAAGGGATAATACCGAGTACTATATAAATCCAGGGAAAGTTCAATGTAGCCTACAGAGCATCATAATTATAATAAGAAGACGGAGACTTTAATTATCCATTTCGTTTATAATGTTTATTTCGTGAACATCAAGAATTTCAACTCATTAGAACGAAACCTGTTCCGCAACACACACATATATATATATATATATATATATATATATATATATATATATATATATATGCGTGTGAGTTTGTGAGTGTAATCAAACTATAATGATTTCTCCAGCTTCGTAAGTTTTTTAATACATGCTGATATTTCTCAATTTTCTCAATAATATATATATAGAATATAATATGTATGTAGAAAATACTAAAATTATAGATAAACATACAGACATTAGACGCCTTAAAATCTTAGAGGCATTACATATTAAAAGAAAAAGACCTCTTATTAATCGTATAGATTATAATATATCTGGTAATATATTGCAATGTTTATAATATATTTAAATTTTGTAGACTCGATATAGCGCCGCTCACTCACATTATTCCGTGGCGGAACCCAACTGAGATTCTATATACTTATATATCACCGCTTGATCCAGCTTAACTGCTCCAGTTGGGGCGGCTTGGTGATAGTAGTCGTGGCTCCTGGGGACACACTCCTATGGTTACAGAGAATCTCAGTTGGGTTCCGCCACGGAATAATGTGAGTGAGCGGCGCTATATCGAGTCTGATTTGCTACCTCTTCGTCACCGAGGCCCGTAGAACAGTTGGTAGGGTGTTCGCTTGACAACCTAACTGTCCGGGTTTCAATTCTCGGTAGTGGATGCGCACTGCTGATGAGTCCCAAATATAGGACGAAACGGCCGTCCAGTGCTTTCTGCATTCTGTGACAGTGCTTACAGCATTCTGTTGAGGTTTCAGACTCGATGAATTACTTAATTACATATATATATATATATACATATGGTGTGGGTGTGAGTATTTCTTATAGTGTACATTTTTTTACCCAAAAGTGTAGCATACTTTAAAACCACACACACACACACACACACACACACACACACACACACACACACACACACACACACACACACACACACACACACACACACACACACACACACATGGGTGTACCTCTGTATTCTCCCCGTCTTACCGTGTTAAAGTGTTGTGCTACAAAATAAGACTTCATAGCATCTACAATCCACTTAAAATATTGTTTCTGAGTGAAAATGAAACAATTACGTTTTGGATGGATCCATTCTGTTCCTCTGAATTGTACATAGCAATGTGTAGGTGTGGATCCCTTGAACAGATGGAATCTTACTAAACACTTCTCATCAGGACTAGTTTCGGGGAGCATATGTCAGCAGAAAGTGGGTTCAAGTTACGAACCTGGTTCACATTGATTCAGTCCTCTGGCAAAAGTCAGCGGCCTTTGTCATTTTTGTGAGTTGGATGGATATTCATTATCACAGATTTAATTTCTTATAAATGTTTAGTCTATCTTCTATTTTGATTAAATGTGTTCACCCATCCTCTTTCACACCAATACTTATAAGAATTATTTTTGGGTGGGGCGTTGGTGATTTATAAGCTCCCCTGCGAAAGTGCAGTTTTTTGAGTATATGTTTGCATGAATGGAGAGTGACGAGTCCCTGCGATGATTGTATCATTTGTCAGAATGAATGCATTGTAAATTGGATTAGCTAGGAGTTGAATATAATGTGTTGACCAGCCTTTACCCCTCCACACTTCGGCCTTGTACCACAAACAATGTATCCACTATTAAAGAAAGACATTATATATTGTGTATGTTCCGAGCTCAACACTCTTCGAATAATTTGACCAAATCCCCAAAGAAAAGATTTGCTAGGGAACGGTTATTTGGTCGACCTGAAATTTTCAACTCACATTTCTCGCGCGCAAATGCATTTTCCACGTTTTTCTGTAGTCACTTCAACATTGCAAGATTAATGATTTTATGGCAGATCGTATTCTATGGAGGCCAATGTTTCAAGAACAATCTATCTGTAAGATGACTTCCCAATCAACTCTAATTCAGCATTTCTTTCGTTCGTTCTTCTTTTTCTTCTTCTACTTCTCTTTTTCGACGGACGCAGCGTTAATATCATTCAATCTCTTAGAAACAAGGGACTTTGTACTTAGTTGATCTTCAGCGAAATTCTGGCAATATAGGCGGATCGTTTTATTTAAACTACCATTTGACAGCCAGGAAAGTAGTGGACTCTTATAAATGGCTTACAGATATGACTGACGGCCATTATTTTCGTCAGTGCCGGCTCCTTGTGGCATCGAATTTGGGATCACGTAATTTAGTTTCCTTGGACCAAAAACCGTCGCTGTGAAGATGCACGTATGAGATGTTGATAGATAACCAGGAGAGCTTGCTGTAATTACAGTTAGACATCAGAGATTTATCAGAAGAGCATGGCTTGACAAGTCGCACTGTATTTACTCTACCTGGTCAAATCGAACTGGATATTTATTCAAGACACTAAATTTAGCATGCAACGAGAAGGTCCTAAGAAAATGAGAAGAAAATATACACTTATACTTGGAATCAGAAAGCAACACGTTTCTAGGATAAATAAGGCTTGGCAAATTTGACAGTCATAGGTTATACTGAGGGCAGAAGGGAGAGAGAGTGGGCAGCGAGTAACCTAACGAGATTCTAAGGAAATCCCCATAAATGTTAGAAAAAGCGATAACAACTCCTGGAATTGGGAAACACCTTTTTTCTGAACGATTGTTTTAAGAGAAAGATTTTTATACATTTCAACCGAAAAAAGTACTGGCTGCTTGATCATTTACTGTAAAACGGTTTCTTGTAGCGTAACCCGTAATATTACCATTACCATTTAAATAGATTGGAGTGACAAGGTGAATAAAATAAATGTTACTAAGAACTAAGAACGATGAGGTTTGGTTGATTTTGTTTAGAGGCATATCAAAATCTTTGCGTCATTTAATGCTGAAATCTAATTGTTTTGAACTCAATTACTATAGATAAAATGTATCGTTATTAATTCTACTTTAAAATGTATTGCCGTTCATTTTACTATATAAAAGTATTTTTATACTTTCATAGTGTTCTATTCTTGTTTAGGGGCTTAATATTCACCATTAGCTTAATCCCTAATAAGTGTCTTTTTACACCGGATCAAAGTTGACCAAGGAGCAACAGCAATTAAGAGGTGGTTTTACGCTCCTCAAAACCTTCAGCCTGCCGATCGGGGCCTTGCTAACGGATATAATTTATTGCCATCCCCATGACTCAAAATAATGTGAAGTTGTTATCAGCCATTATCGTCTATGTCCTAAAAAGAATAAGGCACATGTTTTATTCATTAGTTCAGATATGAGCCAAAATTGAGCAGAACATTGCTAAACAAGGTAACCATAAAAGTTCTGTCCATTTTTAAATGAAAAAAAGAAAACGCTTCACAGTATGTCTAACTTATATTTAATCTTCGAAGTAATCGGCATCGGCATCCAGCACCTTCTGCCAACGTGTCTCCAGATGTTCAATGCCCTTGCGGTAGAACTCTGGGTGGGGGTGACGCAAAGAAGTCCGTGAGGGCTTTGCGCAAGTCAGCTTCATTGGTGAAGGATTTCCCACGAAGATGATTATCCAGGGAGTGGAAGAGTTCGTAATCAGATGGCGCAAGGTCAGGTGAATAAGGTGGATGGCACAAAGTCTCCCACCCAAGTTGCTGTATGGTATCCCTGGCCACTCGCGCGACATGCAGTCTGGCGTTGTCACGGAGGAAAAGCACACCTTTGCGATTCACCAGTGCTGGCTCCTTCTGGCGCAATGCCTGTTGCACACGTTTCAAGGGCTGCGAGTATAGGTCTCCAGAGACCGTTTGACCCGTTGGTAGCAGTTCATAATGTACCACTTGACGACCTGTCCACCAGAAAAAAAGGCATAATCTTGCGTGGGTGTATAGGCGGTCTTGCGCTGTGGGGGAGAGCATCTTGAGGAGACAACCAATGTCTGGAACGCTAAGGCGTTTCGTACAGAACCCACTTTTCATCACTGGTAAGCACTCGATTGAATAAGGATGCGGTACGGTGGCGAGAAAGCAGTGATACGCAGGCTGTCACTCGTTGTCTCTTGTGAACTTCCAACAGCGTTTGCGGAGCCCACTTGCTCAGTTTGTACGTCTTACCTAGGCGGTGCAGATGAAGTCTAACTGTTTCGTCGGAAATGTTGAACTGTATTGCAAGTTCACTACACGTTAGACTACTGTCCTCTTCAATGACTCTCTTCAGGACTCCGTCATGCAAGACCTGTGGTCGTCCACTGCGAGGCTCATCATGGAGTGACAAATCTCCCGACTTGAATTTTCTAAACCAACGCCTTGCAGTACGTTCATCCACAGTACTATCCCCAAACGCTTGACATATGTGGAGACTTGATACAGCTGCTGATAAGTCCACTTTGAAGTCGTAAAGCAAAGAGCCCCGAACGAGATCTCTAGACACTTCCATACTTCTCAAAGCTGTCCGGCTTATAACTGATGTTCGGGAACCGTGTGCGTGTTTTTTATAACGTCTGATGTTCCTACTTCCGGCTGTCCGAATTTGAAAACAATTGCTACACGCATTTCGTATATATTTCAGCTTCATTCAATGACTAATCAAAAAACGGACATAACTTTTTTGGTTACCTTGTATTAATTCGGTTGACTCCGTTTTGACACTATGCCATCACACACATGCAGGTTCCATTTAATTATTATAACAATAATATATGTGACTTTTTTTCTTTAGAAAAACGCTTTGCAGAATATGCTATTGATGACTTCAGGATTCAAGACTAAGTAATTCCCACCGTCCCTAAAATAAAACTGCAGCGATTATTGGTTTAATTTAATATAAGTCGGAAACGAAAAAATTCTAATAGAAAGTCTAATGTTTTCCAGTGTTGGAGGGACTTATTGTTTTGAAAGTCAGCAATCAATGCCTTAGCCTTTAACAGATTCCAAACCAGAATGGTGGCATATATACAGGGATTTTGAATTGAACCATTTATTTGATCTACAGATGTAGAGTTTTCTCGTCTCACCGCTGATACTTAGTGAGAAAACCCTCAGTTATTATTTTAGTACTGCACAGTTATGGCTGGTTCCGTTTCCAATGAGTCCAAGTACACAGTAACCGGCCCAGGAATTGAACGCAAAATGACCGTCATGAACCGAAGCTTTAACCTACTAGGCTAATATTTTAAACCTAACCTAAGTTGTTGTGTCTCATTTGTCATGTTCACTACACTAAATTAAGTTTCTCTTTTGTTGTTCCAGGCCTCGTGTTACTGATCTTTCATTCTTTATTTCCTTCCATATCGTATCTATTTCCATGTAGTGACTAGTAAGGAGGTCATCGTGGTTTTTCTTCTAACACGGTTGCATTAACAAAGAGTAACTGACCAAATCGCCCTATTTTTTTATTTACGGAAGTTGCAATTCATATTCTATATTTTCCCAGAATAGCTGCTACCCACAGCTGCTACCCTGACATTTAACCCATAGGTCCAAGAAGATAGATACATTCCTTTTTAAAGCGGCTGTATTTGAAGTGAACGAAACTCATCCGGCCAGATTCTGTATACGAAAGGGTGATATCACTTACCACGTCGGTAACAGTTATGCTACCCGATGAAAATGAAAAATTCAGCCTCATAAACTTCACAGAAATGACTCATTAATCTTGGAAGTCTTTCTTTTCTTATTCGGCAAACCTAGTACATTCCGATTTTATTTACCACACGAACATCAACGTCACAATAGAACATTTTGAAGTAAACAACTTATCGTGTAGATCTTGTATACCGGGTATAACTGCAAAATTATCCAAACCGTGTAAAACCAAAATTGTCCAATTGTTAGATTAAGCTCTGAACCGTTTTATCTTAGAATGATTAAAGGTGTCTCATTGGAATTCTCTGACGTTTTTATAACACAATTTGACACTACTTTGAACAATAAGAATGTATGGATACTCTCCAAGCTTAACAGAAAAATCATGACGAAATCGATCATAAACGAAAATGACATATTCATTAATTAATCATAGCTAAGGATTGGAAACTAATGAAGGTTAGAAATAAAGTCCAAATATTTTTCCAGGATCATTTTTCAACTTATTATAGATGATCTTCACCCTCTCTAACATTCTGACATTCATTCCTTGAGTCACAAGTTGCCACATACTTTTTACGTACGATTTCATTTTCACGTCTTTTATCATTGCTCTTTGAACTGTCATTACTGAAAATCATCTCTCACGTACCAAACGTCTTATGGATTATTCTAATTGATCTATTTAGCACTGAGTTGAAATGATGATCTCTCTTGCTGTTGTAATCTCCTGATCCAGTTTTTCTCTCTATTGTTGCCTCTTTTTAAAACTTATTCACCGTTCTCTTGATGGCCCTTGAATGGTCTTTGAAGATGGAAGTATAAATGTTGGTATCATTACTGGAAGCCTAAATGATCTTTTCCTCTCGCCATTGCTCATTTGGTCAGATACTGGGTCTTACACAAAACAGTTTATCCTGTTCTCTTTATAGCTGAATAACTGAAAGTGTTCTTCAGTGATTCCTACAACAAATAGTATCAAGATAGCTAAAGGTCTTATTTGAAAACCTGGAAAAATTAAACTGAATTAGTTTAGTGTTTTTTTTTTTAGATATTAAAGATTATGTGGGATGGACAATTATGCAGTTACACGATTTGGACAATTGCACTGTTTCCCCGGGTAATTTGTTTAAATTTAAGGCATGAACTGAAGAATTCTGTTTCTGTAACATTCTTATACATATTTACGAAATGAATATTGTCTCTTGTCTACCGGTATATACGGTTTTAAGACACTGTAAACTTCAATAACACCGTGTGTATTATTAACAATAAAGTTCTTATTTCTCTGCGTAAACCAATGTCATCAGCATCAGATAATACTGCTTGCATCGATTTCCGTGACTCTCAGTCGCCCTCCATTTCTGCTCGTCGTAACATTTCATCAGTTCAGAGTGATTACAGTTCATGTCGTCTCAGGTATGCTTAATATAATTTTTTGCTATTCTACCTCTGCTGGTGTTTCCTTGTGTAGGCTCCTATAAAAGAACCCCACTAAATATTTCGTCTTTAGATCTCCATCTATAGCCTGCAAATCGGCCTCTACGTTCCTTGAGTCAGTTGAGTGCCGTACGTGATGCACGCATTCGATTCAGGAGTAATTAGGCAGAATTTTTTCCGCAGTAGTTTGCTGTTTCTTTCTTCGGTAGACTTGTTGCCATCCAATGGCAATATGTCCTCCTATTCAGCCCAGAGTTGAGAGAAGAGAAGGATGCATATTTTTCTCAAGTTTATTTGTGCGTAAGTGAATATAACAAACCCGACTGACATCCGAACACGGCTCTCAGATTTCTCATTCCGTGTCGTTGTCACCACATCACACATCCGCACAGAATGCATAAAAGTAAATCAATATTGAACAATCATAACAGAAATTGCTACACCTCATAATTGTATAGCATAATTTACTTATCAAGGTAGTAAAATCTCTAGCTACAGAAACGATGGAAAACTCATGAGGTAAGCCCAGGGATACCTTCGACAATTTAACTTTAGTGTCGAGGTCTGGACGACGAGACAACATGGAAAATAGCATCTTTCAAACAAACTGGTATAGGCACAAATTTAGGGAAATTAAAATATGGTTTATAACGTATTTATTCTATTGTTTAGGTTGTATTGCAGAATATCCGATCAAACCAAAATGGCAGCCCGCATTGAAATTCACTGTCAATGGCTTCACGATCATTTCTAATGACGAATATTATGCAGTTTTAATTAATTATATTTATATTCCTTTTAATTAAAATTTCTTTTCTTCTTCTTTTTATTATGGGCCATGTTCTTTCAGGATGTAGACAACCATGGCTCTCCACATCCCCCTATAGAGCCCTTGCAGCTCTCAACAAGTTCATTCCCACTGTTTCATCCCCCATACAACGTTCTGTCATCCACTTGCTTAAGTCTGCCAGGTATGGCACGCCTTGTTTTCCCTTGTCTCTTTTACCCTGTATTCGACCCGTTAGTATCAGATTCCCCAGGCCCTCCTTACTCATTGTGTGTCCATGAAAATTCAGCTCCCTCTTCTCCCTTGTTTGGAACCTCTCTTAGATCTCATTGTTTCTCACACGCTCGGTCCATGATATCCTAAGCATCCTTCTGTAGAACCACATCACTGTCGTCTTGAGACTCTTCTTCATCTTCGAGGAAATCTCCCACATTCGCTGCCGTAAAGAAGGAAAGATGTCACGTAACACTTCAGTATTCTTTACTTTGTTACCAAAGATATATTCCTGTCTCGTCGTACACTACCCAATTTTTTGAATGTGTCCTTGTCCATGCCTATACGCCTACAAATCTCAGTGTCTCTGTCAAGACGCTTCCCAAGTATATAAACTTCCGCGTTGGCTTGATTCTCGTGTTCCCGACCATTAGATCGCATTTCGGGCTCATCCTCTTACTGACGATCATACACTCCGTCTTCTAGTAGTTTATGCTTAGTCCCGTCTTCTCACTCTCCGTCGCTAACTTCTGTAGGAGATGTGGTAATTTCATTTCCGTGTCTTCTATAATTACTGTGTCATCTGCGCATCTTATGCTGTTAAGATTGTGGCCGCCAATGCTAAATCCAAATAGGGTTCCAATTCTCTCAGGATTGCTTCGCTGTATAGGTTGAACAGGTCAGGTGAGAAGACGCATGCTTGCCTTACGCCCCTTTCTATCTTTGTATAGTCATTGAATTCGTTCCCTATGGGCATGCATGCTGTTTGCTGCCAGTATAGGTTCTTGATTATTCTGATATCTCTCCCGAATATATCAAGGTTGCTGAGCAGTTCCATAAGATCCTTGTGGCGTACATTGTCGAAAGACTTTGCTTAGACTATGAAACATAGGTAACTAACGCCTATATGTGTTTAATCATATCAATATCATTTTTCTTTTAATTTCTAAATAGAAAGCAGGTCTGTCATAAATTACTATGCGTTTTTCCCATCTTGCTCAACAAACCATCAGAGGCTTGCGTGAAGTTTTCCAGTGATTCGCCACAGATTGCTAAGAGAAATATAATAATACATGTGACTCGACACTGTAACGGGTGGTGTTGCCTTTTGAAGCACACATTTTGTCTCGGTCAGATAATTTCTGAGTTGCAAGCAAGCTACTAAAATGAGATTAGGAGCCTCACTTGATATAAATCAATTGATTTATTGTCTATGTCTCTTTCTTACAAGACAAAAAGACCGTCTTTCTCTCTCCGAATTACCAAATCTTTGGTGGAACAGACCAGCGCCGTCTAGACGCTTGAATAAATTTAGTGGAACAAGTTAACAATAAGACCTGAGGAAATGATAACTTATAGATTACATCGAAATAGATAATATCTTATGGGCCGCTCCAGTGGACCGGGAGCGAGTTAGTTTTTATTTTCACTATCATTAACACAAACGATGGCTGGTAATATATCGTAACTGTTTACATGAAAAATATACTAATGTTATGCCGTCTTCCTTTTATGTGGCAATATTCAAACTGTCCATTACTACTTAGATAAAAGATAAGATCTATAATATAATATTCAAGCTAGATTACATGGAAGACCCTAGATACTATGGACAATCTTCTACATATTTGTATCAACCAATCACCTCACATCAAAAAATTATAAAATTAAGTAACCAATTTCAGTCTTTTTTTTAACTAGATTTTTTTGCAACACACTGACGCAGGTTGAGAATCTTGCAATATTAAATATATTTAACGTCATCGCTAGCATTTTTCTCGACATTTACAAACTCTACGGTTCATTCGAATTTCCTTTTCCAAATTATTCTACTAAGATACACACTCTAGTAAAACCAACAGTACTTTGTACCGCTTTACATTTTTACACTTCTCCCAAAAATTTAGATTCGATCGATCGATTTATGTCAACTTTAGAGGGTATGACGGATAGACGAACGGCCGCCCAAGCCATAATTTTATATATAGATAAAAATAAAATAGAATAAAAACAAATATAACTGAATAAAAATGAATTTTTAAAAATATATAATTTAAAATCATTTTCACATATAAAATGTTTTCCGACAAGTTATCCCCCCTTGCAATCGGTCAAGCGATATTTCTGTGCAACATAATTCTGTGCATTCGGCGTAATTTCACTTTGAAAACAATTGGCACCATTTGCGGCCGACTAAGTCATATAAATTCTTATATCTATTAAAAAATTATTTGTTATTAAACAACACCGAGATGGAAATTCAAAATCTTAAATCATTTATTGTTTAATATTTAATGAATTTCAATGAAAAAAATCTCCAAATATACTGTCTTGATATCTCTCGAGAAAGAAAATCTGTTTTCCAGGCTTTTCCGATAAAAACCAACATACCATCTATTTCAAAATGTAGCTAAATTAACCTGATGCACCTTTAACTAAACTTGAAAAGCTTATAATATCTAATAAAATGATTAAATGTTATTTGGCCCAAATAATAAGAGAGAATTTGAAAAATGACAAACACATCATGATTTTTAAAATGCAAAATACTTCAAGGACTTGACCAGGCATCTCGACATCAGTCACATTCTCATTGATGCGACGTGTCTCATTTCTTTATTATCTACAGTATTTTGATGGCAACTGTTCTGACGAGATTTTCTTTCTTTGGTTGCGCGATGACAGGAATTTAAACGTGCTACTAGATTAACAACAATGTCACAGCGGCTTAAAGTTGAACATTATACTTCTCTTCTATTCTAACAGTTACTTTTCGATTTGTTGCTTCCCAGTTAAAAACAATATTAAAACGTTAAATCCCGACTTCAATTGCCAGATTCCGTTTAATTGAACCACGTTCCTTTTGACACATTCCTCAATGCTCCCCATTCCCAGTCTTCTCGTTCTCTTTCACTTTTACTCATCATAACCCGCTGCATTCTAGTACAATTATCGCCTTGCTTGGGGTGAAACGATGAAAAAAAGCCATTATCACGGATGATTTTCAAATCTGCGCCTTTACGGATAGCCGGACACATTTCCGTCTTAATCCGAAGTAGCCAGCCATGGAATCAAAAGTAGCCTGCGAAGGAATCAGAAGTAGCCTGTGATATTATCAGAAATAGCCTGCGATGGGATCAGAAGTAGCCTGCGATGGAATCAGAAATAGTCAGCGATGTTATCAGAAGTAATCTGCGATGTTATCAGAAGTAGTCTGCGATGATGTCAGAAGTAGTCCGCAATGGAATCAGAAATAAGCTGCGATATTATCAGAAGTAGACTGCGATGTAGTCCGATGTAGACTGCGATGTTGTCAGAAGTAGTTTGCAATGTAATCAGAAGTAGCCTGGGATGTTATCAGAAGTAGCCTGCGATTGAATCAGTAGTAGCCTGTGATTGAATCAGAAATAGTCAGAGATGTTATCAGAAATAGTCTGAGAGGGAATCAGAAGTAGCCTGCGATGTTGTCAGAAGTATTCTGCAATGGAAACAGAAGTAGCCAGCGATGTAATTAGAAATCGCCTGCTATGTTATCAGAAATAGTCTGCGATGGAACCGGAAGTAGCCTGCGATGTTGTCAGAAGTAGTCAGCAATGTAATCATAAGTAGTCTGCGAAGATATCAGAAGTAGCCTGCGATGGAATCAGAAATAGTCTGCGATGGAATCGGAAGCAGCCTGCCATGGAATCAGAAGTAGCCTGCGATGTTATCAGAAGTAGCCTGCGATGGAAGCAGAAGTATTCTGCGATGTTCACAGAAGTAGCCTGCGATGGAATCGGAAGTAGTCTGCGAGATTGTCAGAAGTAGTCTGCGATGGAATCAGAAGTAGCCTGCGATGTTATCAGAAGTAGCCTGCGATGTTGTCAGAAGTATTCTGCGATGTTATCAGAAGTAGTTTGCGATGTTGTCAGAAGTAGTCTGCGATGTTGTCAGAAATAGTCTGCGATGGAATCAGAAGTAATCTGCGATGTTATCACAAGTAGTCTGCGATGGAATCAGAAGTAGCCTGCGATGGAATCAGAAGTAGCCTGCGATGGAATCAGAAGTATCCTGCGAGGGAATCAGAAGTAGCCTGCGATGGAATCAGAAGTATCCTGCGATGGAATCAGAAGTATCCTGCTATGGAATCAGAAGTATCCTGCGAGGGAATCAGAAGTAGCCTGAGATGGAATCAGAAATAGTCAGCGATGTTATCAGGAATAGTCTGCGATGGAATCAGAAGTAGCTTGCGATGGAATCAGAAGTAATCGCGATGGACTCTGAACTAGTCTTCGATGGAGTGACAGAGCGACCCAATGTGTCTCACACACGAACTGTTTAGAAATCGTTAATCTCTTCATTGCTGAACCTTTGCTGTGTCCTATTTGGAATCAACGGGTCTCTTTATGCAAATGATTAAATGAATTATTATTTTCATCAGATTTTCGCGTCTAATATTTATCACCAAACAAATCGGATAGTTTCCGACCATGGCTAGTAGTTCTTTTCATTGTTACCGGAATCGAGCAGGAAAAGTCCATCTGTCATTCCCAAGGCAATCCTAAAATTATCTCAGGGACGAAACGGGCTGAAGATTTTAATAACAGCTGATGTGGCACAAGGCAAAGATTAAGAAGGATCCCGTGAGGATCGAACTCATAATTCGGTCGTAAATGATCGGATGGGACTAGCTTGTTAAATATTACGCTACGTGTTTAATAAGTTCAGTTTATCACATTATACGGACATGGAGAAAATGGAAAAAGGGCATTGTGTCAGTAATGAATTCAAAATGCTGCTTTGGCCTTGGGTTCGTGAAACGGTGATTTATATAATGATTTACTAAGCGAAGCTTCGTTCTGGTACAAGGCCGAAAATAAGAAGCACCTAATGAGAATCAAACTCACTGCTTAGTAATTATTGATATGGCGAGACAAACATGCTGAGCATTACACGACGTTGAATTGCTGTTAATTTACTTATCGGAGCTTACATGTGGCGTAATGACGAAAGTAGGTGTCAACCAGTGAGCAGCGAACTTATTGCTCAGGCGTAACTGATCTAGCGAGACAGGCTTGCTAAACATCGAAGTCTATGAAGGTGATATATGGATTCCGATGCAAAATCAAATAAAATGGACTCGTTTAATATACGAGTGTCGGAGTTTCAAATTGACGAATCATGACAATTCTTTTTTTTGTTTTTTTTCAATAAGTTTCACTCTAAGCTTTACAAAATGGTTCACTATCCTATTAAGAGAAATATAATAATCTAGATGTTTTGCAACACGCTGACTCGTGCTGAAAGCCTCAAAATATTTAGTATTTTTGAAGTTATAAACTCTGTTTACGTTAATTTCGCAAACCAATCGATGAAATTTGAATAAGCTGACTTATGTGGAAAATACTTTAAAAAAGTATTATTTCACAGTTTAATAGTTTCATCGATTTAATTTAATTTTATAGGACATCAGTATTTATAAGAAAACAAATATTTGTTCCTTTTTAACAGTGAAGAATAAATTCTTAGTTTTCTTTTTCTTTTCTGAAGCCAAATTCCAAATATTTGAAATGTTCGGACTGGTGATATGTTTACAGTTATTACAAAGGCAAGGTAAACTGGAAACTTGATTCTTTTATATAACAAACTTAAAGAAAAGATATGCAAAATCAATATATCATTTTTATTAAATAATCACTTGTTACTTTAATCATTAAATTCTTTTTAAAAACATTTTGTATGTTAAATAATAAAATTAATTTTCTCCCCCCCAAAATTAATGATAATTTATTGTTTTAAGCTACGAATCCACTTACCTGTGTGCACTTCTCCCCAAATTTTGGTTTCGGTCAATGTATTGCGATTTTAGAGGATTAACGGACAAACAGAAGTCACAGAATTATATATATAGAAGATATATTTTTCCTTAACACTTAGTAACTCTTTGTAAATGACATATAATTGTGGAGAGACATGGTCGCCAAACATCCTGAATTGACAAATAACGAAGAAGAAGCGGAAACGTTTATAATTTTCAAATAGAGTAAATGAGACGACCCTTCTTTTTTGAGGCTACATGGATGTAGTCTCAATATCCCCCTTTCAGATAGTACATTTATTAAAGGTTTGGTTAATAGCTTGAATTATGGGCCAGGTGGAATCGTCATGAATATATAATGAAAGGGATAGATGCAATAAGGATGTCCCGTGTGTATTTCTCTCTAAACATGTAATCATTTCGTCTAGTTTATTTGCAAATCAAAATTACTTAATAATTTTAACTTAATCAGACAGGGCCCAAATTCACAACAGACAAAATGATTACCAAAATAACACAAAAGAATTAAAGATTTTTAGTCCTTTCACTTTCAGACAGGGGCCAAATTCACAACAGACAAAATGATTAACACAATAACACAAAAGAATTAAAGATTTTTAGTCCTTTCACTTTCAGACAGGGGCCAAATTCACAACAGACAAAATGATTACCAAAATAACACAAAAGAATTAAAGATTTTTAGTCCTTTCACTTTCAGACAGGGGCCAAATTCAGAACAGACAAAATGATTACCACAATACTAAAAAAGAATTAAAGATTTTTAGTCCTTTCACTTTCAGGCAGGGGCCAAATTCACAACAGACCAAATGATTACCACAATAACACAAAAGAATTAAAGATTTTTAGTCCTTTCACTTTCAGACAGGGGCCAAATTCACAACAGACAAAATGATTACCAAAATAACACAAAAGAATTAAAGATTTTTAGTCCTTTCACTTTCAGACAGGGGCCAAATTCAGAACAGAAAAATGATTACCACAATACTAAAAAAGAATTAAAGATTTTTAGTCCTTTCACTTTCAGGCAGGGGCCAAATTCACAACAGACCAAATGATTACCACAATAACACAAAAGAATTAAAGATTTTTAGTCCTTTCACTTTCAGACAGGGGCCAAATTCACAACAGACAAAATGATTACCAAAATAACACAAAAGAATTAAAGATTTTTAGTCCTTTCACTTTCAGACAGGGGCCAAATTCACAACAGACAAAATGATTACCAAAATGACACAAAAGAATTAAAGATTTTTAGTCCTTTCACTTTCAGACAGGGGCCAAATTCACAACAGACAAAATGATTACCAAAATAACACAAAAGAATTAAAGATTTTTAGTCCTTTCACATTCAGACAGGGGCCAAATTCACAAAAGACAAAATGATTAGCAAAATAACACAAAAGAATTAAAGATTTTTAGTCCTTTCACTTTCAGACAGGGGCCAAATTCACAACAGACAAAATGATTACCAAAATAACACAAAAGAATTAAAGATTTTTAGTCCTTTCACTTTCAGACAGGGGCCAAATTCACAACAGACAAAATGATTACCAAAATAACACAAAAGAATTAAAGATTTTTAGTCCTTTCACTTTCAGACAGGGGCCAAATTCACAACGAACAAAATGATTACCAAAATAACACAAAAGAATTAAAGATTTTTAGTCCTTTCACTTTCAGACAGGGGCCAAATTCACAACAGACAAAATGATTACCAAAATAACACAAAAGAATTAAAGATTTTTAGTCATTTCACTTTCAGACAGGGGCCAAATTCACAACAGACAAAATGATTACCAAAATAACACAAAGGAATTAAAGATTTTTAGTCCTTTCACTTTCAGACAGGGGCCAAATTCACAACAGACAAAATGACTACCAAAATAGCACAAAAGAATTAAAGATTTTTAGTCCTTTCACTTTCAGACAGGGGCCAAATTCACAACAGACAAAATGATTACCAAAATAACACAAAAGAATTAAAGATTTTTATTTCTTTCACTTTCAGACAGGGGCCAAATTCACAACAGACAAAATGATTACCAAAATAACACAAAAGAATTAAAGATTTTTAGTCCTTTCACTTTCAGACTGGGGCCAAATTCACAACAGACAAAATGATTACCAAAATAATACAAAAGAATTATCGATTTTTAGTCCTTTCACTTTCAGACAGGGGCCAAATTCACAACAGACAAAATGGTTACCAAAATAACACAAAAGAATTAAAGATTTTTAGTCCTTTCACTTTCAGACAGGGGCCAAATTCACAACAGAAAAAATGATTACCAAAATAACACAAAAGAATTAAAGATTTTTAGTCCTTTCACTTTCAGACAGGGGCCAAATTCACAACAGACAAAATGATTACCAAAATAACACAAAAGAATTAAAGATTTTTAGTCCTTTCACTTTCAGACAAGGGCCAAATACACAACAGACAAAATGATTACCAAAATAACACAAAGGAATTAAAGATTTTTAGTCCTTTCACTTTCAGACAGGGGCCAAATTCACAACGAACAAAATGATTACCAAAATAACACAAAAGAATTAAAGATTTTTAGTCCTTTCACTTTCGGACAGGGGCCAAATTCACAACAGACAAAATGATTACCAAATTAACAGAAAAGAATTAAAGATTTTTATTCCTTTCACTTTCAGACAGGGGCCAAATTCACAACAGACAAAATGATTACCAAAATAACACAAAAGAATTAAAGATTTTTAGTCCTTTCACTTTCAGACAGGGGCCAAATTCACAACAGACAAAATGATTACCAAAATAACACAAAAGAATTAAAGATTTTTAGTCATTTCACTTTCAGACAGGGGCCAAATTCACAACAGACAAAATGATTACCAAAATAACACAAAGGAATTAAAGATTTTTAGTCCTTTCACTTTCAGACAGGGGCCAAATTCACAACAGACAAAATGATTACCAAAATAGCACAAAAGAATTAAAGATTTTTAGTCCTTTCACTTTCAGACAGGGGCCAAATTCACAACAGACAAAATGATTACCAAAATAACACAAAAGAATTAAAGATTTTTATTACTTTCACTTTCAGACAGGGGCCAAATTCACAACAGACAAAATGATTACCAAAATAACACAAAAGAATTAAAGATTTTCAGTCTTTTCACTTTCAGACTGGGGCCAAATTCACAACAGACAAAATGATTACCAAAATAACACAAAAGAATTAAAGATTTTTAGTCATTTCACTTTCAGACACGGGCCAAATTCACAACAGACAAAATGATTACCAAAATAACACAAAAGAATTAAAGATTTTTAGTCCTTTCACTTTCAGACAGGGGCCAAATTCACAACAGACAAAATGATTACCAAAATAACACAAAAGAATTAAAGATTTTTAGTCCTTTCACTTTCAGACAGGGGCCAAATTCACAACAGACCAAATGATTACCACAATAACACAAAAGAATTAAAGATTTTTAATCCTTTCACTTTCAGACAGGGGCCAAATTCACAACATACAAAATGATTACCAAAATAACACAAAAGAATTAATGATTTTTAGTCATTTCACTTTCAGACAGGGGCCAAATTCACAACAGACAAAATGATTACCAAAATAACACAAAAGAATTAAAGATTTTTAGTCCTTTCACTTTCAGACACGGGCCAAATTCACAACAGACAAAATGATTACCACAATAACACAAAAGAATTAAAGATTTTTAGTCCTTTCACTTTCAGACAGGGGCCAAATTCACAAAAGACAAAATGATTAGCAAAATAACACAAAAGAATTAAAGATTTTTAGTCCTTTCACTTTCAGACAGGGGCCAAATTCACAACAGACAAAATGATTAGCAAAATAACACAAAAGAATTAAAGATTTTTAGTCTTTTCACTTTCAGACAGGGGCCAAATTCACAACAGACAAAATGATTACCAAAATAACACAAAAGAATTAAAGATTTTTAGTCCTTTCACTTTCAGACAGGGGCCAAATTCACAACAGACAAAATGATTACCAAAATAACACAAAAGAATTAAAGATTTTTAGTCCTTTCACTTTCAGACAGGGGCTAAATTCACAACAGACTAAATGATTACCAAAATAACACAAAAGAATTAAAGATTTTTAGTCCTTTCACTTTCAGACAGGGGCCAAATTCACAACAGACAAAATGATTACCAAAATAACACAAAAGAATTAAAGATTTTTAGTCCTTTCACTTTCAGACAGGGGCCAAATTCACAACAGACAAAATGATTACCAAAATAACACAAAAGAATTAAAGATTTTTAGTCCTTTCACTTTCAGACAGGGGCCAAATTCACAACGAACAAAATGATTACCAAAATAACACAAAAGACTTAAAGATTTTTAGTCCTTTCACTTTCAGACAGGGGCCAAATTCACAACGAACAAAATGATTACCAAAATAACACAAAAGAATTAAAGATTTTTAGTCCTTTCACTTTCAGACAGGGGCCAAATTCACAACAGACAAAATGATTACCAAATTAACAGAAAAGAATTAAAGATTTTTAGTCCTTTCACTTTCATACAGGGGCCAAATTCACAACAGACCAAATGATTACCAAAATAACACAAAAGAATTAAAGATTTTTAGTCCTTTCACTTTCAGACAGGGCCCAAATTCACAACAGACAAAATGATTACCAAAATAACACAAAAGAATTAAAGATTTTTAGTCCTTTCACTTTCAGACAGGGGCCAAATTCAGAACAGACAAAATGATTACCAAAATAACACAAAAGAATTAAAGATTTTTAGTCCTTTCACTTTCAGACAGGGGCCAAATTCACAACAGACAAAATGGTTACTAAAATAACACAAAAGAATTAAAGATTTTTAGTCCTTTCACTTTCAGACAGGGGCCAAATTCACAACAGACAAAATGATTACAAAAATAACACAAAAGAATTAAAGATTTTTAGTCCTTTCACTTTCAGACAGGGCCCAAATTCACAACAGACAAAATGATTACCAAAATAACACAAAAGAATTAAAGATTTTTAGTCCTTTCACTTTCAGACAGGGGCCAAATTCACAACAGACCAAATGATTACCAAAATAACACAAAAGAATTATAGATTTTTAGTCATTTCACTTTCAGACAGGGGCCAAATTCACAACAGATAAAAAGATTACCAAAATAACACAAAAGAATTAAAGATTTTTAGTCCTTTCACTTTCAGACAGGGGCCAAATTCACAACAGACAAAATGATTACCAAAATAACACAAAGGAATTAAAGATTTTTAGTCCTTTCACTTTCAGACAGGGGCCAAATTCACAACAGACAAAATGATTACCACAATAACACAAAAGAATTAAAGATTTTTAGTCCTTTCACTTTCAGACAGGGGCCAAATTCACAACAGACAAAATGATTACCAAAATAACACAAAAGAATTAAAGATTTTTAGTCCTTTCACTTTCAGACTGGGGCCAAATTCACAACAGACAAAATGATTACCAAAATAATACAAAAGTATTAACGATTTTTAGTCCTTTCACTTTCAGACAGGGGCCAAATTCACAACAGACAAAATGGTTACCAAAATAACACAAAAGAATTAAAGATTTTTAGTCCTTTCACTTTCAGACAGGGGCCAAATTCACAACAGACAAAATGATTACCAAAATAACACAAAAGAATTAAAGATTTTTAGTCCTTTCACTTTCAGACAGGGGCCAAATTCACAACAGAAAAAATGATTACCAAAATAACACAAAAGAATTAAAGATTTTTAGTCCTTTCACTTTCAGACAAGGGCCAAATACACAACAGACAAAATGATTACCAAAATAACACAAAAGAATTAAAGATTTTTAGTCCTTTCACTTTCAGACAGGGGCCAAATTCACAACGAACAAAATGATTACCAAAATAACACAAAAGAATTAAAGATTTTTAGTCCTTTCACTTTCAGACAGGGGCCAAATTCACAACAGACAAAATGATTACCAAATTAACAGAAAAGAATTAAAGATTTTTATTCCTTTTACTTTCAGACAGGGGCCAAATTCACAACAGACAAAATGATTACCAAAATAACACAAAAGAATTAAAGATTTTTAGTCCTTTCACTTTCAGACAGGGGCCAAATTCACAACAGACAAAATGATTACCAAAATAACACAAAAGAATTAAAGATTTTTAGTCATTTCACTTTCAGACAGGGGCCAAATTCACAACAGACAAAATGATTACCAAAATAACACAAAGGAATTAAAGATTTTTAGTCCTTTCACTTTCAGACAGGGGCCAAATTCACAACAGACAAAATGATTACCAAAATAGCACAAAAGAATTAAAGATTTTTAGTCCTTTCACTTTCAGACAGGGGCCAAATTCACAACAGACAAAATGATTACCAAAATAACACAAAAGAATTAAAGATTTTTATTACTTTCACTTTCAGACAGGGGCCAAATTCACAACAGACAAAATGATTACCAGAATAACACAAAAGAATTAAAGATTTTTAGTCCTTTCACTTTCAGACTGGGGCCAAATTCACAACAGACAAAATGATTACCAAAATAACACAAAAGAATTAAAGATTTTTAGTCCTTTCACTTTCAGACAGGGGCCAAATTCACAACAGACAAATTGATTACCAAAATAACACAGAAGATTTAAGATTTTTAGACCTTTCACTTTCAGACAGGGGCCAAATTCACAACAGACCAAATGATTACCACAATAACACAAAAGAATTAAAGATTTTTAGTCCTTTCACTTTCAGACAGGGGCCAAATTCACAACAGACCAAATGATTACCAAAATAACACAAAAGAATTAAAGATTTTTAGTCCTTTCACTTTCAGACAGGGGCCAAATTCACAACAGACAAAATGATAACCAAAATAACACAAAAGAATTAAAGATTTTTTGTCCATTCACTTTCAGACAGGGGCCAAATTCACAACAGACAAAATGATTACCAAAATAACACAAAAGAATTAAAGATTTTTAGTCCTTTCACTTTCAGACAGGGGCCAAATTCACAACAGACAAAATGATTTGCAAAATAACACAAAGGAATTAAAGATTTTTAGCCCTTTCACTTTCAGACAGGGGCCAAATTCACAAAAGACAAAATGATTAGCAAAATAACACAAAAGAATTAAAGATTTTTAGTCCTTTCAGTTTCAGACAGGGGCCAAATTCACAACAGACCAAATGATTACCAAATTAACACAAAAGAATCAAAGATTTTTAGTCCTTTCACTTTCAGACAGGTGCCAAATTCACAACAGACAAAATGATTACCAAAATAACACAAAAGAATTAAAGATTTTTAGTCCTTTCACTTTCAGACAGGGGCCAAATTCACAACAGACAAAATGATTACCAGAATATCACAAAATAATTAAAGATTTTTAGTCCTTTCACTTTCAGACAGGGGCCAAATTCACAACAGACAAAATGATTACCAAAATAACACAAAGGAATTAAAGATTTTTAGCCCTTTCACTTTCAGACAGGGGCCAAATTCACAAAAGACAAAATGATTAGCAAAATAACACAAAAGAATTAAAGATTTTTAGTCCTTTCACTTTCAGACAGGGGCCAAATTCACAACAGACAAAATGATTAGCAAAATAACACAAAAGAATTAAAGATTTTTAGTCTTTTTACTTTCAGACAGGGGCCAAATTCACAACAGACAAAATGATTACCAAAATAACACAAAAGAATTAAAGATTTTTAGTCCTTTCACTTTCAGACAGGGGCTAAATTCACAACAGACTAAATGATTACCAAAATAACACAAAAGAATTAAAGATTTTTAGTCCTTTCACTTGCAGACAAGGGCCAAATTCACAACAGACAAAATGATTACCAAAATAACACAAAAGAATTAAAGATTTTTAGACCTTTCACTTTCAGACAGGGGCCAAATTCACAACAGACAAAATGATTACCAAAATGACACAAAAGAATTAAAGATTTTTAGTCCTTTCACTTTCAGACAGGGGCCAAATTCACAACGAACAAAATGATTACCAAAATAACACAAAAGAATTAAAGATTTTTAGTCCTTTCACTTTCAGACAGGGGCCAAATTCACAACAGACAAAATGATTACCAAAATATCACAAAAGAAATAAAGATTTTTAGTCCTTTCACTTTCAGACAGGCGCCAAATTCACAACAGACAAAATGATTACCAAAATAACACAAAAGAATTAAAGATTTTTATTCCTTTCACTTTCAGACAGTGGCCAAATTCACAACAGACAATATGATTCCCAAAATAACACAAAAGAATTAAAGATTTTTAGTCCTTTCACTTTCAGACAGGGGCCAAATTCACACCAGACCAAATGATTACCAAAATAACACAAAAGAATTAAAGATTTTTAGTCCTTTCACTTTCAGACAGGGGCCAAATTCACAACAGACCAAATGATTACCACAATAACACAAAAGAATTAAAGATTTTTAATCCTTTCACTTTCAGACAGGGGCCAAATTCACAACAGACAAAATGATTACCAAAATAACACAAAAGAATTAATGATTTTTAGTCCTTTCACTTTCAGACAGGGTCCAAATTCACAACAGACAAAATGATTACCAAAATAACACAAAAGAATTAAAGATTTTTAGTCCTTTCACTTTCAGACAGGGGCCAAATTCACAACAGACAAAATGATTACCACAATAACACAAAAGAATTAAAGATTTTTAGTCCTTTCACTTTCAGACAGGGGCCAAATTCACAACAGACAAAATGATTACCAAAATAACACAAAAGAATTAAAGATTTTTAGTCCTTTCACTTTCAGACAGGGGCCAAATTCACAACAGACAAAATGATTACCACAATAACACAAAAGAATTAAAGATTTTTAGTCCTTTCACTTTCAGGCAGGGGCCAAATTCACAACAGAAAAAATGATTAGCAAAATAACACAAAAGAATTAAAGATTTTTAGTCCTTTCACTTTCAGACAGGGGCCAAATTCACAACAGACAAAATGATTACCAAAATAATACAAAAGAATTAACGATTTTTAGTCCTTTCACTTTCAGACAGGGGCCAAATTCACAACAGACAAAATGGTTACGAAAATAACACAAAAGAATTAAAGATTTTTAGTCCTTTCACTTTCAGACAGGGGCCAAATTCACAACAGACAAAATGATTACCAAAATAACACAAAAGAATTAAAGATTTTTAGTCCTTTCACTTTCAGACAGGGGCCAAATTCACAACAGACAAAATGATTACCAAAATAACACAAAAGAATTAAAGATTTTTAGTCCTTTCACTTTCAGACAGGGGCCAAATTCACAACAGACAAAATGATTACCAAAATAACACAAAAGAATTAAAGATTTTTAGTCTTTTCACTTTCAGACAGGGGCCAAATTCACAACAGACAAAATGATTAACAAAATAACACAAAAGAATTAAAGATTTTTAGTCCTTTCACTTTCAGACAGGGGCCAAATTCACAACAGACAAAATGATTACCAAAATAACACAAAAGAATTAAAGATTTTTAGTCCTTTCACTTTCAGACAGGGGCTAAATTCACAACAGACTAAATGATTACCAAAATAACACAAAAGAATTAAAGATTTTTAGTCCTTTCACTTGCAGATAGGGGACAAATTCACAACAGACAAAATGATTACCAAAATAACACAAAAGAATTAAAGATTTTTAGTCCTTTCACTTTCAGACAGGGGCCAAATTCACAACAGACAAAATGATTACCAAAATAACACAAAAGACTCAAAGATTTTTAGTCCTTTCACTTTCAGACAGGGGCCAAATTCACAACGAACAAAATGATTACCAAAATAACACAAAAGAATTAAAGATTTTTAGTCCTTTCACTTTCAGACAGAAGCCAAATTCACAACAGACAAAATGATTACCACAATAACAAAAAAGAATTAAAGATTTTTAGTCCTTTCACTTTCAGACAGGGGCCAAATTCACAACAGACAAAATGATTACCAAAATGACACAAAAGAATTAAAGATTTTTATTCCTTTCACTTTCAGACAGGGGCCAAATTCACAACAGGCCAAATGATTACCAAAATAACACAAAGGAATTAAAGATTTTTAGTCCTTTCACTTTCAGACTGGGGCCAAATTCACAACAGACAAAATGATTAACAAAATAGCACAAAAGAATTAAAGATTTTTAGTCCTTTCACTTTCAGACAGGGGCCAAATTCACAACAGACAAAATGATTACCAAAATAACACAAAAGAATTAAAGATTTTTATTCCTTTCACTTTCAGACAGGGGCCAAATTCACAACAGACAAAATGATTACCAAAATAACACAAAAGAATTAAAGATTTTTAGTCTTTTCACTTTCAGACAGGGGCCAAATTCACAACGAACAAAATGATTACCAAAATAACACAAAAGAATTAAAGATTTTTAGTCCTTTCACTTTCAGACAGGGGCCAAATTCACAACAGACAAAATGATTACCACATTAACAAAGAAGAATTAAAGATTTTTAGTCCTTTCACTTTCAGACAGCGGCCAAATTCACAACAGACAATATGATTACCAAAATATCACAAAAGAATTAAAGATTTTTAGTCCTTTCACTTTCAGACAGGGGCCAAATTCACAACAGACCAAATGATTACCACAATAACACAAAAGAATTAAAGATTTTTAGTCATTTCACTTTCAGACAGGGGCCAAATTCAAAACAGACAAAATGATTACCAAAATAACACAAAAGAATTAAAGATTTTTAGTCCTTTCACTTTCAGACAGGGGCCAAATTCACAACAGACAAAATGATTACCAAAATAACACAAAGGAATTAAAGATTTTTAGTCCTTTCACTTTCAGACAGGGGCCAAATTCACAACAGACAAAATGATTACCAAAATAGCACAAAAGAATTAAAGATTTTAGTCCTTTCACTTTCAGACAGGGGCCAAATTCACAACAGACAAAATGATTACCAAAATAACACAAAAGAATTAAAGATTTTTATTCCTTTCACTTTCAGACAGGGGCCAAATTCACAACAGCCAAATGATTACCAAAATAACACAAAAGAATTAAAGATTTTTAGTCCTTTCACTTTCAGACAGGGGCCAAATTCACAACAGAAAAAATGATTACCAAAATAACACAAAAGGATTAAAGATTTTTAGTCCTTTCACTTTCAGACAGGGGCCAAATTCACAACAGACAAAATGATTACCAAAATAACAGAAAAGAATTAAAGATTTTTAGTCCTTTCAATTTCATACAGGGGCCAAATTCACAACAGACCAAATGATTACCAAAATAACACAAAAGAATTAAAGATTTTTAGTCCTTTCACTTTCAGACAGGGGCCAAATTCACAACAGACAAAATGATTACCAAAATAACACAAAAGAATTAAAGATTTTTAGTCCTTTCACTTTAAGACAGGGGCCAAATTCACAACAGACAAAATGATTACCAAAATAATACAAAGGAATTAAAGATTTTTAGTCCTTTCACTTTCAGACAGGGGCCAAATTCACAACAGACAAAATGATTACCAAAATAGCACAAAAGAATTAAAGATTTTTAGTCCTTTCACTTTCAGACAGGGGCCAAATTCACAACAGCCAAATGATTACCAAAATAACACAAAAGAATTAAAGATTTTTAGTCCTTTCACTTTCAGACAGGGGCAAAATTCACAACAGAAAAAATGATTACCAAAATAACACAAAAGGATTAAAGATTTTTAGTCCTTTCACTTTCAGACAGGGGCCAAATTCACAACAGACAAAATGATTACCAAAATAACAGAAAAGAATTAAAGATTTTTAGTCCTTTCAATTTCATACAGGGGCCAAATTCACAACAGACCAAATGATTACCAAAATAACACAAAAGAATTAAAGATTTTTAGTCCTTTCACTTTCAGACAGGGGCCAAATTCACAACAGACAAAATGATAACCAAAATAACACAAAAGAATTAAAGATTTTTTGTCCATTCACTTTCAGACAGGGGCCAAATTCACAACAGACAAAATGATTACCAAAATAACACAAAAGAATTAAAGATTTTTAGTCCTTTCACTTTCAGACAGGGGCCAAATTCACAACAGACAAAATGATTTGCAAAATAACAAAAAGGAATTAAAGATTTTTAGCCCTTTCACTTTCAGACAGGGGCCAAATTCACAAAAGACAAAATGATTAGCAAAATAACACAAAAGAATTAAAGATTTTTAGTCCTTTCAGTTTCAGACAGGGGCCAAATTCACAACAGACCAAATGATTACCAAATTAACACAAAAGAATCAAAGATTTTTAGTCCTTTCACTTTCAGACAGGTGCCAAATTCACAACAGACAAAATGATTACCAAAATAACACAAAAGAATTAAAGATTTTTAGTCCTTTCACTTTCAGACAGGGGCCAAATTCACAACAGACAAAATGATTACCAGAATATCACAAAATAATTAAAGATTTTTAGTCCTTTCACTTTCAGACAGGGGCCAAATTCACAACAGACAAAATGATTACCAAAATAACACAAAGGAATTAAAGATTTTTAGCCCTTTCACTTTCAGACAGGGGCCAAATTCACAAAAGACAAAATGATTAGCAAAATAACACAAAAGAATTAAAGATTTTTAGTCCTTTCACTTTCAGACAGGGGCCAAATTCACAACAGACAAAATGATTAGCAAAATAACACAAAAGAATTAAAGATTTTTAGTCTTTTTACTTTCAGACAGGGGCCAAATTCACAACAGACAATATGATTACCAAAATAACACAAAAGAATTAAAGATTTTTAGTCCTTTCACTTTCAGACAGGGGCTAAATTCACAACAGACTAAATGATTACCAAAATAACACAAAATAATTAAAGATTTTTAGTCCTTTCACTTGCAGACAAGGGCCAAATTCACAACAGACAAAATGATTACCAAAATAACACAAAAGAATTAAAGATTTTTAGACCTTTCACTTTCAGACAGGGGCCAAATTCACAACAGACAAAATGATTACCAAAATGACACAAAAGAATTAAAGATTTTTAGTCCTTTCACTTTCAGACAGGGGCCAAATTCACAACGAACAAAATGATTACCAAAATAACACAAAAGAATTAAAGATTTTTAGTCCTTTCACTTTCAGACAGGGGCCAAATTCACAACAGACAAAATGATTACCAAAATATCACAAAAGAAATAAAGATTTTTAGTCCTTTCACTTTCAGACAGGCGCCAAATTCACAACAGACAAAATGATTACCAAAATAACACAAAAGAATTAAAGATTTTTATTCCTTTCACTTTCAGACAGTGGCCAAATTCACAACAGACAATATGATTCCCAAAATAACACAAAAGAATTAAAGATTTTTAGTCCTTTCACTTTCAGACAGGGGCCAAATTCACACCAGACCAAATGATTACCAAAATAACACAAAAGAATTAAAGATTTTTAGTCCTTTCACTTTCAGACAGGGGCCAAATTCACAACAGACCAAATGATTACCACAATAACACAAAAGAATTAAAGATTTTTAATCCTTTCACTTTCAGACAGGGGCCAAATTCACAACAGACAAAATGATTACCAAAATAACACAAAAGAATTAATGATTTTTAGTCCTTTCACTTTCAGACAGGGGCCAAATTCACAACAGACAAAATGATTACCAAAATAACACAAAAGAATTAAAGATTTTTAGTCCTTTCACTTTCAGACAGGGGCCAAATTCACAACAGACAAAATGATTACCACAATAACACAAAAGAATTAAAGATTTTTAGTCCTTTCACTTTCAGACAGGGGCCAAATTCACAACAGACAAAATGATTACCAAAATAACACAAAAGAATTAAAGATTTTTAGTCCTTTCACTTTCAGACAGGGGCCAAATTCACAACAGACAAAATGATTACCACAATAACACAAAAGAATTAAAGATTTTTAGTCCTTTCACTTTCAGGCAGGGGCCAAATTCACAACAGAAAAAATGATTAGCAAAATAACACAAAAGAATTAAAGATTTTTAGTCCTTTCACTTTCAGACAGGGGCCAAATTCACAACAGACAAAATGATTACCAAAATAATACAAAAGAATTAACGATTTTTAGTCCTTTCACTTTCAGACAGGGGCCAAATTCACAACAGACAAAATGGTTACGAAAATAACACAAAAGAATTAAAGATTTTTAGTCCTTTCACTTTCAGACAGGGGCCAAATTCACAACAGACAAAATGATTACCAAAATAACACAAAAGAATTAAAGATTTTTAGTCCTTTCACTTTCAGACAGGGGCCAAATTCACAACAGACAAAATGATTACCAAAATAACACAAAAGAATTAAAGATTTTTAGTCCTTTCACTTTCAGACAGGGGCCAAATTCACAACAGACAAAATGATTAGCAAAATAACACAAAAGAATTAAAGATTTTTAGTCTTTTCACTTTCAGACAGGGGCCAAATTCACAACAGACAAAATGATTAACAAAATAACACAAAAGAATTAAAGATTTTTAGTCCTTTCACTTTCAGACAGGGGCCAAATTCACAACAGACAAAATGATTACCAAAATAACACAAAAGAATTAAAGATTTTTAGTCCTTTCACTTTCAGACAGGGGCTAAATTCACAACAGACTAAATGATTACCAAAATAACACAAAAGAATTAAAGATTTTTAGTCCTTTCACTTGCAGATAGGGGACAAATTCACAACAGACAAAATGATTACCAAAATAACACAAAAGAATTAAAGATTTTTAGTCCTTTCACTTTCAGACAGGGGCCAAATTCACAACAGACAAAATGATTACCAAAATAACACAAAAGACTCAAAGATTTTTAGTCCTTTCACTTTCAGACAGGGGCCAAATTCACAACGAACAAAATGATTACCAAAATAACACAAAAGAATTAAAGATTTTTAGTCCTTTCACTTTCAGACAGAAGCCAAATTCACAACAGACAAAATGATTACCACAATAACAAAAAAGAATTAAAGATTTTTAGTCCTTTCACTTTCAGACAGGGGCCAAATTCACAACAGACAAAATGATTACCAAAATGACACAAAAGAATTAAAGATTTTTATTCCTTTCACTTTCAGACAGGGGCCAAATTCACAACAGGCCAAATGATTACCAAAATAACACAAAGGAATTAAAGATTTTTAGTCCTTTCACTTTCAGACTGGGGCCAAATTCACAACAGACAAAATGATTACCAAAATAGCACAAAAGAATTAAAGATTTTTAGTCCTTTCACTTTCAGACAGGGGCCAAATTCACAACAGACAAAATGATTACCAAAATAACACAAAAGAATTAAAGATTTTTATTCCTTTCACTTTCAGACAGGGGCCAAATTCACAACAGACAAAATGATTACCAAAATAACACAAAAGAATTAAAGATTTTTAGTCTTTTCACTTTCAGACAGGGGCCAAATTCACAACGAACAAAATGATTACCAAAATAACACAAAAGAATTAAAGATTTTTAGTCCTTTCACTTTCAGACAGGGGCCAAATTCACAACAGACAAAATGATTACCACATTAACAAAGAAGAATTAAAGATTTTTAGTCCTTTCACTTTCAGACAGCGGCCAAATTCACAACAGACAATATGATTACCAAAATATCACAAAAGAATTAAAGATTTTTAGTCCTTTCACTTTCAGACAGGGGCCAAATTCACAACAGACCAAATGATTACCACAATAACACAAAAGAATTAAAGATTTTTAGTCATTTCACTTTCAGACAGGGGCCAAATTCAAAACAGACAAAATGATTACCAAAATAACACAAAAGAATTAAAGATTTTTAGTCCTTTCACTTTCAGACAGGGGCCAAATTCACAACAGACAAAATGATTACCAAAATAACACAAAGGAATTAAAGATTTTTAGTCCTTTCACTTTCAGACAGGGGCCAAATTCACAACAGACAAAATGATTACCAAAATAGCACAAAAGAATTAAAGATTTTAGTCCTTTCACTTTCAGACAGGGGCCAAATTCACAACAGACAAAATGATTACCAAAATAACACAAAAGAATTAAAGATTTTTATTCCTTTCACTTTCAGACAGGGGCCAAATTCACAACAGCCAAATGATTACCAAAATAACACAAAAGAATTAAAGATTTTTAGTCCTTTCACTTTCAGACAGGGGCCAAATTCACAACAGAAAAAATGATTACCAAAATAACACAAAAGGATTAAAGATTTTAGTCCTTTCACTTTCAGACAGGGGCCAAATTCACAACAGACAAAATGATTACCAAAATAACAGAAAAGAATTAAAGATTTTTAGTCCTTTCAATTTCATACAGGGGCCAAATTCACAACAGACCAAATGATTACCAAAATAACACAAAAGAATTAAAGATTTTTAGTCCTTTCACTTTCAGACAGGGGCCAAATTCACAACAGACAAAATGATTACCAAAATAACACAAAAGAATTAAAGATTTTTAGTCCTTTCACTTTAAGACAGGGGCCAAATTCACAACAGACAAAATGATTACCAAAATAATACAAAGGAATTAAAGATTTTTAGTCCTTTCACTTTCAGACAGTGGCCAAATTCACAACAGACAAAATGATTACCAAAATAGCACAAAAGAATTAAAGATTTTTAGTCCTTTCACTTTCAGACAGGGGCCAAATTCACAACAGACAAAATGATTACCAAAATAACACAAAAGAATTAAAGATTTTTATTCCTTTCACTTTCAGACAGGGGCCAAATTCACAACAGCCAAATGATTACCAAAATAACACAAAAGAATTAAAGATTTTTAGTCCTTTCACTTTCAGACAGGGGCAAAATTCACAACAGAAAAAATGATTACCAAAATAACACAAAAGGATTAAAGATTTTTAGTCCTTTCACTTTCAGACAGGGGCCAAATTCACAACAGACAAAATGATTACCAAAATAACAGAAAAGAATTAAAGATTTTTAGTCCTTTCAATTTCATACAGGGGCCAAATTCACAACAGACCAAATGATTACCAAAATAACACAAAAGAATTAAAGATTTTTAGTCCTTTCACTTTCAGACAGGGGCCAAATTCACAACAGACAAAATGATTACCAAAATAACACAAAAGAATTAAAGATTTTTAGTCCTTTCACTTTCAGACAGGGGCCAAATTCACAATGAAAAAATGATTACCAAAATAACACAAAAGAATTAAAGATTTTTAGTCCTTTCACTTTCAGACAGGGGCCAAATTCACAACAGACAAAATGATTACCACAATACTAAAAAAGAATTAAAGATTTTTAGTCTTTTCACTTTCAGACAGGGGCCAAATTCACAACAGACAAAATGATTAACAAAATAACACAAAAGAATTAAAGATTTTTAGTCCTTTCACTTTCAGACAGGGGCCAAATTCACAACAGACAAAATGATTACCAAAATAACACAAAAGAATTAAAGATTTTTAGTCCTTTCACTTTCAGACAGGGGCTAAATTCACAACAGACTAAATGATTACCAAAATAACACAAAAGAATTAAAGATTTTTAGTCCTTTCACTTGCAGATAGGGGACAAATTCACAACAGATAAAATGATTACCAAAATAACACAAAAGAATTAAAGATTTTTAGTCCTTTCACTTTCAGACAGGGGCCAAATTCACAACAGAAAAAATGATTACCAAAATAACACAAAAGAATTAAAGATTTTTAGTCCTTTCACTTTCAGACAGGGGCCAAATTCACAACGAACAAAATGATTACCAAAATAACACAAAAGAATTAAAGATTTTTAGTCCTTTCACTTTCAGACAGGGGCCAAATTCACAATAGACAAAATGGTTACCACAATAACAAAAAAGAATTAAAGATTTTTAGTCCTTTCACTTTCAGACAGGGGCCAAATTCACAACAGGCCAAATGATTACCAAAATAACACAAAAGAATCAAAGATTTTTAGTCCTTTCACTTTCAGACAGGGGCCAAATTCACAACAGAAAAAATGATTACCAAAATAACACAAAAGAATTAAAGATTTTTAGTCCTTTCACTTTCAGACAGGGGCCAAATTCACAACAGACAAAATGATTACCAAAATAACACAAAAGAATTAAAGATTTTTATTCCTTTCACTTTCAGACAGGGGCCAAATTCACAACAGACAAAATGATTACCAAAATAACACAAAAGAATTAAAGATTTTTAGTCTTTTCACTTTCAGACAGGGGCCAAATTCACAACGAACAAAATGATTACCAAAATAACACAAAAGAATTAAAGATTTTTAGTCCTTTCACTTTCAGACAGGGGCCAAATTCACAACAGACAAAATGATTACCACATTAACAAAGAAGAATTAAAGATTTTTAGTCCTTTCACTTTCAGACAGCGGCCAAATTCACAACAGACAATATGATTACCAAAATATCACAAAAGAATTAAAGATTTTTAGTCCTTTCACTTTCAGACAGGGGCCAAATTCACAACAGACCAAATGATTACCACAATAACACAAAAGAATTAAAGATTTTTAGTCATTTCACTTTCAGACAGGGGCCAAATTCAAAACAGACAAAATGATTACCAAAATAACACAAAAGAATTAAAGATTTTTAGTCCTTTCACTTTCAGACAGGGGCCAAATTCACAACAGACAAAATGATTACCAAAATAACACAAAGGAATTAAAGATTTTTAGTCCTTTCACTTTCAGACAGGGGCCAAATTCACAACAGACAAAATGATTACCAAAATAGCACAAAAGAATTAAAGATTTTAGTCCTTTCACTTTCAGACAGGGGCCAAATTCACAACAGACAAAATGATTACCAAAATAACACAAAAGAATTAAAGATTTTTATTCCTTTCACTTTCAGACAGGGGCCAAATTCACAACAGCCAAATGATTACCAAAATAACACAAAAGAATTAAAGATTTTTAGTCCTTTCACTTTCAGACAGGGGCCAAATTCACAACAGAAAAAATGATTACCAAAATAACACAAAAGGATTAAAGATTTTAGTCCTTTCACTTTCAGACAGGGGCCAAATTCACAACAGACAAAATGATTACCAAAATAACAGAAAAGAATTAAAGATTTTTAGTCCTTTCAATTTCATACAGGGGCCAAATTCACAACAGACCAAATGATTACCAAAATAACACAAAAGAATTAAAGATTTTTAGTCCTTTCACTTTCAGACAGGGGCCAAATTCACAACAGACAAAATGATTACCAAAATAACACAAAAGAATTAAAGATTTTTAGTCCTTTCACTTTAAGACAGGGGCCAAATTCACAACAGACAAAATGATTACCAAAATAATACAAAGGAATTAAAGATTTTTAGTCCTTTCACTTTCAGACAGTGGCCAAATTCACAACAGACAAAATGATTACCAAAATAGCACAAAAGAATTAAAGATTTTTAGTCCTTTCACTTTCAGACAGGGGCCAAATTCACAACAGACAAAATGATTACCAAAATAACACAAAAGAATTAAAGATTTTTATTCCTTTCACTTTCAGACAGGGGCCAAATTCACAACAGCCAAATGATTACCAAAATAACACAAAAGAATTAAAGATTTTTAGTCCTTTCACTTTCAGACAGGGGCAAAATTCACAACAGAAAAAATGATTACCAAAATAACACAAAAGGATTAAAGATTTTTAGTCCTTTCACTTTCAGACAGGGGCCAAATTCACAACAGACAAAATGATTACCAAAATAACAGAAAAGAATTAAAGATTTTTAGTCCTTTCAATTTCATACAGGGGCCAAATTCACAACAGACCAAATGATTACCAAAATAACACAAAAGAATTAAAGATTTTTAGTCCTTTCACTTTCAGACAGGGGCCAAATTCACAACAGACAAAATGATTACCAAAATAACACAAAAGAATTAAAGATTTTTAGTCCTTTCACTTTCAGACAGGGGCCAAATTCACAATGAAAAAATGATTACCAAAATAACACAAAAGAATTAAAGATTTTTAGTCCTTTCACTTTCAGACAGGGGCCAAATTCACAACAGACAAAATGATTACCACAATACTAAAAAAGAATTAAAGATTTTTAGTCTTTTCACTTTCAGACAGGGGCCAAATTCACAACAGACAAAATGATTAACAAAATAACACAAAAGAATTAAAGATTTTTAGTCCTTTCACTTTCAGACAGGGGCCAAATTCACAACAGACAAAATGATTACCAAAATAACACAAAAGAATTAAAGATTTTTAGTCCTTTCACTTTCAGACAGGGGCTAAATTCACAACAGACTAAATGATTACCAAAATAACACAAAAGAATTAAAGATTTTTAGTCCTTTCACTTGCAGATAGGGGACAAATTCACAACAGATAAAATGATTACCAAAATAACACAAAAGAATTAAAGATTTTTAGTCCTTTCACTTTCAGACAGGGGCCAAATTCACAACAGAAAAAATGATTACCAAAATAACACAAAAGAATTAAAGATTTTTAGTCCTTTCACTTTCAGACAGGGGCCAAATTCACAACGAACAAAATGATTACCAAAATAACACAAAAGAATTAAAGATTTTTAGTCCTTTCACTTTCAGACAGGGGCCAAATTCACAATAGACAAAATGGTTACCACAATAACAAAAAAGAATTAAAGATTTTTAGTCCTTTCACTTTCAGACAGGGGCCAAATTCACAACAGGCCAAATGATTACCAAAATAACACAAAAGAATCAAAGATTTTTAGTCCTTTCACTTTCAGACAGGGGCCAAATTCACAACAGAAAAAATGATTACCAAAATAACACAAAAGAATTAAAGATTTTAGTCCTTTCACTTTCAGACAGGGGCCAAATTCACAACAGACAAAATGATTACCAGAATATCACAAAATAATTAAAGATTTTTAGTCCTTTCACTTTCAGACAGGGGACAAATTCACAACAGACAAAATGATTACCAAAATAACACAAAGGAATTAAAGATTTTTAGTCCTTTCACTTTCAGACAGGGGCCAAATTCACAACAGACAAAATGATTACCAAAATAACACAAAAGACTCAAAGATTTTTAGTCCTTTCACTTTCAGACAGGGGCCAAATTCACAACGAACAAAATGATTACCAAAATAACACAAAAGAATTAAAGATTTTTAGTCTTTTCACTTTCAGACAGGGGCCAAATTCACAACAGACAAAATGATTAACAAAATAACACAAAAGAATTAAAGATTTTTAGTCCTTTCACTTTCAGACAGGGGCCAAATTCACAACAGACAAAATGATTACCAAAATAACACAAAAGAATTAAAGATTTTTAGTCCTTTCACTTTCAGACAGGGGCTAAATTCACAACAGACTAAATGATTACCAAAATAACACAAAAGAATTAAAGATTTTTAGTCCTTTCACTTGCAGATAGGGGACAAATTCACAACAGACAAAATGATTACCAAAATAACACAAAAGAATTAAAGATTTTTAGTCCTTTCACTTTCAGACAGGGGCCAAATTCACAACAGACAAAATGATTACCAAAATAACACAAAAGACTCAAAGATTTTTAGTCCTTTCACTTTCAGACAGGGGCCAAATTCACAACGAACAAAATGATTACCAAAATAACACAAAAGAATTAAAGATTTTTAGTCCTTTCACTTTCAGACAGAAGCCAAATTCACAACAGACAAAATGATTACCACAATAACAAAAAAGAATTAAAGATTTTTAGTCCTTTCACTTTCAGACAGGGGCCAAATTCACAACAGACAAAATGATTACCAAAATGACACAAAAGAATTAAAGATTTTTATTCCTTTCACTTTCAGACAGGGGCCAAATTCACAACAGGCCAAATGATTACCAAAATAACACAAAGGAATTAAAGATTTTTAGTCCTTTCACTTTCAGACTGGGGCCAAATTCACAACAGACAAAATGATTACCAAAATAGCACAAAAGAATTAAAGATTTTTAGTCCTTTCACTTTCAGACAGGGGCCAAATTCACAACAGACAAAATGATTACCAAAATAACACAAAAGAATTAAAGATTTTTATTCCTTTCACTTTCAGACAGGGGCCAAATTCACAACAGACAAAATGATTACCAAAATAACACAAAAGAATTAAAGATTTTTAGTCTTTTCACTTTCAGACAGGGGCCAAATTCACAACGAACAAAATGATTACCAAAATAACACAAAAGAATTAAAGATTTTTAGTCCTTTCACTTTCAGACAGGGGCCAAATTCACAACAGACAAAATGATTACCACATTAACAAAGAAGAATTAAAGATTTTTAGTCCTTTCACTTTCAGACAGCGGCCAAATTCACAACAGACAATATGATTACCAAAATATCACAAAAGAATTAAAGATTTTTAGTCCTTTCACTTTCAGACAGGGGCCAAATTCACAACAGACCAAATGATTACCACAATAACACAAAAGAATTAAAGATTTTTAGTCATTTCACTTTCAGACAGGGGCCAAATTCAAAACAGACAAAATGATTACCAAAATAACACAAAAGAATTAAAGATTTTTAGTCCTTTCACTTTCAGACAGGGGCCAAATTCACAACAGACAAAATGATTACCAAAATAACACAAAGGAATTAAAGATTTTTAGTCCTTTCACTTTCAGACAGGGGCCAAATTCACAACAGACAAAATGATTACCAAAATAGCACAAAAGAATTAAAGATTTTAGTCCTTTCACTTTCAGACAGGGGCCAAATTCACAACAGACAAAATGATTACCAAAATAACACAAAAGAATTAAAGATTTTTATTCCTTTCACTTTCAGACAGGGGCCAAATTCACAACAGGCCAAATGATTACCAAAATAACACAAAGGAATTAAAGATTTTTAGTCCTTTCACTTTCAGACTGGGGCCAAATTCACAACAGACAAAATGATTACCAAAATAGCACAAAAGAATTAAAGATTTTTAGTCCTTTCACTTTCAGACAGGGGCCAAATTCACAACAGACAAAATGATTACCAAAATAACACAAAAGAATTAAAGATTTTTATTCCTTTCACTTTCAGACAGGGGCCAAATTCACAACAGACAAAATGATTACCAAAATAACACAAAAGAATTAAAGATTTTTAGTCTTTTCACTTTCAGACAGGGGCCAAATTCACAACGAACAAAATGATTACCAAAATAACACAAAAGAATTAAAGATTTTTAGTCCTTTCACTTTCAGACAGGGGCCAAATTCACAACAGACAAAATGATTACCACATTAACAAAGAAGAATTAAAGATTTTTAGTCCTTTCACTTTCAGACAGCGGCCAAATTCACAACAGACAATATGATTACCAAAATATCACAAAAGAATTAAAGATTTTTAGTCCTTTCACTTTCAGACAGGGGCCAAATTCACAACAGACCAAATGATTACCACAATAACACAAAAGAATTAAAGATTTTTAGTCATTTCACTTTCAGACAGGGGCCAAATTCAAAACAGACAAAATGATTACCAAAATAACACAAAAGAATTAAAGATTTTTAGTCCTTTCACTTTCAGACAGGGGCCAAATTCACAACAGACAAAATGATTACCAAAATAACACAAAGGAATTAAAGATTTTTAGTCCTTTCACTTTCAGACAGGGGCCAAATTCACAACAGACAAAATGATTACCAAAATAGCACAAAAGAATTAAAGATTTTAGTCCTTTCACTTTCAGACAGGGGCCAAATTCACAACAGACAAAATGATTACCAAAATAACACAAAAGAATTAAAGATTTTTATTCCTTTCACTTTCAGACAGGGGCCAAATTCACAACAGCCAAATGATTACCAAAATAACACAAAAGAATTAAAGATTTTTAGTCCTTTCACTTTCAGACAGGGGCCAAATTCACAACAGAAAAAATGATTACCAAAATAACACAAAAGGATTAAAGATTTTAGTCCTTTCACTTTCAGACAGGGGCCAAATTCACAACAGACAAAATGATTACCAAAATAACAGAAAAGAATTAAAGATTTTTAGTCCTTTCAATTTCATACAGGGGCCAAATTCACAACAGACCAAATGATTACCAAAATAACACAAAAGAATTAAAGATTTTTAGTCCTTTCACTTTCAGACAGGGGCCAAATTCACAACAGACAAAATGATTACCAAAATAACACAAAAGAATTAAAGATTTTTAGTCCTTTCACTTTAAGACAGGGGCCAAATTCACAACAGACAAAATGATTACCAAAATAATACAAAGGAATTAAAGATTTTTAGTCCTTTCACTTTCAGACAGTGGCCAAATTCACAACAGACAAAATGATTACCAAAATAGCACAAAAGAATTAAAGATTTTTAGTCCTTTCACTTTCAGACAGGGGCCAAATTCACAACAGACAAAATGATTACCAAAATAACACAAAAGAATTAAAGATTTTTATTCCTTTCACTTTCAGACAGGGGCCAAATTCACAACAGCCAAATGATTACCAAAATAACACAAAAGAATTAAAGATTTTTAGTCCTTTCACTTTCAGACAGGGGCAAAATTCACAACAGAAAAAATGATTACCAAAATAACACAAAAGGATTAAAGATTTTTAGTCCTTTCACTTTCAGACAGGGGCCAAATTCACAACAGACAAAATGATTACCAAAATAACAGAAAAGAATTAAAGATTTTTAGTCCTTTCAATTTCATACAGGGGCCAAATTCACAACAGACCAAATGATTACCAAAATAACACAAAAGAATTAAAGATTTTTAGTCCTTTCACTTTCAGACAGGGGCCAAATTCACAACAGACAAAATGATTACCAAAATAACACAAAAGAATTAAAGATTTTTAGTCCTTTCACTTTCAGACAGGGGCCAAATTCACAATGAAAAAATGATTACCAAAATAACACAAAAGAATTAAAGATTTTTAGTCCTTTCACTTTCAGACAGGGGCCAAATTCACAACAGACAAAATGATTACCACAATACTAAAAAAGAATTAAAGATTTTTAGTCTTTTCACTTTCAGACAGGGGCCAAATTCACAACAGACAAAATGATTACCAAAATAACACAAAAGAATTAAAGATTTTTAGTCCTTTCACTTTCAGACAGGGGCCAAATTCACAACAGACAAAATGATTACCAAAATAACACAAAAGAATTAAAGATTTTTAGTCATTTCACTTTCAGACAGGGGCCAAATTCACAACAGACAAAATGATTACCAAAATAACACAGAAGAATTAAAGATTTTTAGTCCTTTCACTTTCAGACATGGGCCAAATTCACAACAGACAAAATGATTACCAAAATAACACAAAGGAATTAAAGATTTTTAGTCCTTTCACTTTCAGACAGGGGCCAAATTCACAACAGACAAAATGATTACCAAAATATCACAAAAGAATTAAAGATTTTTAGTCCTTTCACTTTCAGACAGGGGCCAAATTCACAACAGACAAAATGATTACCAAAATAACACAAAAGAATTAAAGATTTTTAGTCCTTTCACTTTCAGACAGGGGCCAAATTCACAACAGACAAAATGATTACCAAAATAACACAAAAGAATTAAACATTTTAATCCTTTCACTTTCATACAGGGGCCAAATTCACAACAGACCAAATGATTACCAAAATAACACAAAAGAATTAAAGATTTTAAGTCCTTTCACTTTCAGACAGGGCCCAAATTCACAACAGAAAAAATGATTACCAAAATAACACAAAAGAATTAAAGATTTTTAGTTCTTTCACTTTCAGACAGGGGCCAAATTCACAACAGACCAAATGATTACCAAAATAACACAAAAGAATTAAAGATTTTTAGTCCTTTCACTTTCAGACAGGGGCCAAATTCACAACAGACCAAATGATTACCAAAATAACACAAAAGAATTAAAGATTTTTAGTCCTTTCACTTTCAGACAGGGGACAAATTCACAACAGACAAAATGATTACCAAAATAACACAAAAGAATTAAAGATTTTTAGTCCTTTCACTTTCAGACAGGGGCCAAATTCACAACAGACAAAATGATTACCACAATAACACAAAAGAATTAAAGATTTTTAGTCCTTTCACTTTGAGACAGGGGCAAATTCACAACAGACAAAATGATTACCAAAATAACACAAAAGAATTAAAGATTTTTAGTCCTTTCACTTTCAGACAGGGGCCAAATTCACAACAGACCAAATGATTACCAAAATAACACAAAAGAATTAAAGATTTTTAGTCCTTTCACTTTCAGACAGGGGCCAAATTCACAACAGACAAAATGATTACCAAAATAACACAAAAGAATTAAAGATTTTTAGTCCTTTCACTTTCAGACAGGGGCCAAATTCACAACAGACAAAATGATTACCAAAATAACACAAAAGAATTAAAGATTTTTAGTCATTTCACTTTCAGACAGGGGCCAAATTCACAACAGACAAAATGATTACCAAAATAACACAGAAGAATTAAAGATTTTTAGTCCTTTCACTTTCAGACATGGGCCAAATTCACAACAGACAAAATGATTACCAAAATAACACAAAGGAATTAAAGATTTTTAGTCCTTTCACTTTCAGACAGGGGCCAAATTCACAACAGACAAAATGATTACCAAAATATCACAAAAGAATTAAAGATTTTTAGTCCTTTCACTTTCAGACAGGGGCCAAATTCACAACAGACAAAATGATTACCAAAATAACACAAAAGAATTAAAGATTTTTAGTCCTTTCACTTTCAGACAGGGGCCAAATTCACAACAGACAAAATGATTACCAAAATAACACAAAAGAATTAAACATTTTAATCCTTTCACTTTCATACAGGGGCCAAATTCACAACAGACCAAATGATTACCAAAATAACACAAAAGAATTAAAGATTTTAAGTCCTTTCACTTTCAGACAGGGCCCAAATTCACAACAGAAAAAATGATTACCAAAATAACACAAAAGAATTAAAGATTTTTAGTTCTTTCACTTTCAGACAGGGGCCAAATTCACAACAGACCAAATGATTACCAAAATAACACAAAAGAATTAAAGATTTTTAGTCCTTTCACTTTCAGACAGGGGCCAAATTCACAACAGACCAAATGATTACCAAAATAACACAAAAGAATTAAAGATTTTTAGTCCTTTCACTTTCAGACAGGGGACAAATTCACAACAGACAAAATGATTACCAAAATAACACAAAAGAATTAAAGATTTTTAGTCCTTTCACTTTCAGACAGGGGCCAAATTCACAACAGACAAAATGATTACCACAATAACACAAAAGAATTAAAGATTTTTAGTCCTTTCACTTTGAGACAGGGGCAAATTCACAACAGACAAAATGATTACCAAAATAACACAAAAGAATTAAAGATTTTTAGTCCTTTCACTTTCAGACAGGGGCCAAATTCACAACAGACCAAATGATTACCAAAATAACACAAAAGAATTAAAGATTTTTAGTCCTTTCACTTTCAGACAGGGGCCAAATTCACAACAGACAAAATGATTACCAAAATAACACAAAAGAATTAAAGATTTTTAGTCCTTTCACTTTCAGACAGGGGCCAAATTCACAACAGACAAAATGATTACCAAAATAACACAAAAGAATTAAAGATTTTTAGTCATTTCACTTTCAGACAGGGGCCAAATTCACAACAGACAAAATGATTACCAAAATAACACAGAAGAATTAAAGATTTTTAGTCCTTTCACTTTCAGACATGGGCCAAATTCACAACAGACAAAATGATTACCAAAATAACACAAAGGAATTAAAGATTTTTAGTCCTTTCACTTTCAGACAGGGGCCAAATTCACAACAGACAAAATGATTACCAAAATATCACAAAAGAATTAAAGATTTTTAGTCCTTTCACTTTCAGACAGGGGCCAAATTCACAACAGACAAAATGATTACCAAAATAACACAAAAGAATTAAAGATTTTTAGTCCTTTCACTTTCAGACAGGGGCCAAATTCACAACAGACAAAATGATTACCAAAATAACACAAAAGAATTAAACATTTTAATCCTTTCACTTTCATACAGGGGCCAAATTCACAACAGACCAAATGATTACCAAAATAACACAAAAGAATTAAAGATTTTAAGTCCTTTCACTTTCAGACAGGGCCCAAATTCACAACAGAAAAAATGATTACCAAAATAACACAAAAGAATTAAAGATTTTTAGTTCTTTCACTTTCAGACAGGGGCCAAATTCACAACAGACCAAATGATTACCAAAATAACACAAAAGAATTAAAGATTTTTAGTCCTTTCACTTTCAGACAGGGGCCAAATTCACAACAGACCAAATGATTACCAAAATAACACAAAAGAATTAAAGATTTTTAGTCCTTTCACTTTCAGACAGGGGACAAATTCACAACAGACAAAATGATTACCAAAATAACACAAAAGAATTAAAGATTTTTAGTCCTTTCACTTTCAGACAGGGGCCAAATTCACAACAGACAAAATGATTACCACAATAACACAAAAGAATTAAAGATTTTTAGTCCTTTCACTTTGAGACAGGGGCAAATTCACAACAGACAAAATGATTACCAAAATAACACAAAAGAATTAAAGATTTTTAGTCCTTTCACTTTCAGACAGGGGCCAAATTCACAACAGACCAAATGATTACCAAAATAACACAAAAGAATTAAAGATTTTTAGTCCTTTCACTTTCAGACAGGGGACAAATTCACAACAGACAAAATGATTACCAAAATAACACAAAAGAATTAAAGATTTTTAGTCCTTTCACTTTCAGACAGGGGCCAAATTCACAACAGACAAAATTATTACCAAAATATCACAAAAGAATTAAAGATTTTTAGTCCTTTCACTTTCAGACAGGGGCCAAATTCACAACAGACAAAATGATTACCAAAATAACACAAAAGAATTAAAGATTTTTAGTCCTTTCACTTTCAGACAGGGGCCAAATTCACAACAGACAAAATGATTACCAAAATAACACAAAAGAATTAAAGATTTTTAGTCCTTTCACTTTCATACAGTGGCCAAATTCACAACAGACCAAATGATTACCAAAATAACACAAAAGAATTAAAGATTTTTAGTCCTTTCACTTTCAGACAGGGCCCAAATTCACAACAGACAAAATGATTACCAAAATATCACAAAAGAATTAAAGATTTTTAGTCCTTTCACTTTCAGACAGGGGCCAAATTCACAACAGACAAAATGATTACCAAAATAACACAAAAGAATTAAAGATTTTTAGTCCTTTCAGTTTCAGACAGGGGCCAAATTCACAACAGACAAAATGATTACCAAAATATCACAAAAGAATTAAAGATTTTTAGTCCTTTCACTTTCAGACAGGGGCCAAATTCACAACAGACAAAATGATTACCAAAATAACACAAAAGAATTAAAGATTTTTAGTCCTTTCACTTTCAGACAGGGGCCAAATTCACAACAGACAAAATGATTACCACAATAACACAAAATAATTAAAGATTTTTAGTCCTTTCACTTTGAGACAGGGGCAAATTCACACCAGACAAAATGATTACCAAAATAACACAAAAGAATTAAAGATTTTTAGTCCTTTCACTTTCATACAGGGGCCAAATTCACAACAGACCAAATGATTACCAAAATAACACAAAAGAATTAAAGATTTTTAGTCCTTTCACTTTCAGACAGGGCCCAAATTCACAACAGACAAAATGATTACCAAAATAACACAAAAGAATTAAACATTTTTAGTCCTTTCACTTTCATACAGTGGCCAAATTCACAACAGACCAAATGATTACCAAAATAACACAAAAGAATTAAAGATTTTTAGTCCTTTCACTTTCAGACAGGGCCCAAATTCACAACAGACAAAATGATTACCAAAATAACACAAAAGAATTAAAGATTTTTAGTCCTTTCTCTTTCAGGCAGGGGCCAAATTCACAACAGACCAAATGATTACCAAAATAACACAAAAGAATTAAAGATTTTTAGTCCTTTCACTTTCAGCCAGGGGCCAACTTCACAACAGACAAAATGATTACAAAAATAACACAAAAGAATTAAAGTATTTTAGTCCTTTCTCTTTCAGACAGGGGCCAAATTCACAACAGACCAAATGATTACCACAATAACACAAAAGAATTAAAGATTTTTAGTCCTTTCACTTTCAGACAGGGCCCAAATTCACAACAGACAAAATGATTACCAAAATAACACAAAAGAATTAAAGATTTGTAGTCCTTTCACTTTCAGACAGGGGCCAAATTCACAACGAAAAAAATGATTACCAAAATAACACAAAAGAATTAAAGATTTTTAGTCCTTTCACTTTCAGACAGGGGCCAAATTCACAACAGACAAAATGATTACCAAATTAACAGAAAAGAATTAAAGATTTTTAGTCCTTTCACTTTCATACAGGGGCCAAATTCACAACAGACAAAATGATTACCAAAATAACAAAAAAGAATTAAAGATTTTTAGTCCTTTCACTTTCAGACAGGGCCCAAATTCACAACAGACAAAATGATTACCAAAATAACACAAAGGAATTAAAGATTTTTAGTCCTTTCACTTTCAGACAGGGGCCAAATTCACAACAGACCAAATGATTACAAAAATAACACAAAAGAATTAAAGATTTTTAATCCTTTCACTTTCAGACAGGGGCCAAATTCACAACAGACAAAATGATTACCAAAATAACACAAAAGAATTAAAGATTTTTAATCCTTTCACTTTCAGACAGGGGCCAAATTCACAACAGACAAAATGATTACTAAAATAACACAAAAGAATTAAAGATTTTTAGTCCTTTCACTTTCAGACAGGGGCCAAATTCACAACAGACAAAATGATTACCAAAATAACACAAAAGAATTAAAGATTTTTAGTCCTTTCACTTTCAGACAGGGGCCAAATTCACAACAGACAAAATGATTACCAAAATAACACAAAAGAATTAAAGATTTTTAGTCATTTCACTTTCAGACAGGGGCCAAATTCACAACAGACAAAATGATTACCAAAATAACACAGAAGAATTAAAGATTTTTAGTCCTTTCACTTTCAGACATGGGCCAAATTCACAACAGACAAAATGATTACCAAAATAACACAAAGGAATTAAAGATTTTTAGTCCTTTCACTTTCAGACAGGGGCCAAATTCACAACAGACAAAATGATTACCAAAATATCACAAAAGAATTAAAGATTTTTAGTCCTTTCACTTTCAGACAGGGGCCAAATTCACAACAGACAAAATGATTACCAAAATAACACAAAAGAATTAAAGATTTTTAGTCCTTTCACTTTCAGACAGGGGCCAAATTCACAACAGACAAAATGATTACCAAAATAACACAAAAGAATTAAACATTTTAATCCTTTCACTTTCATACAGGGGCCAAATTCACAACAGACCAAATGATTACCAAAATAACACAAAAGAATTAAAGATTTTAAGTCCTTTCACTTTCAGACAGGGCCCAAATTCACAACAGAAAAAATGATTACCAAAATAACACAAAAGAATTAAAGATTTTTAGTTCTTTCACTTTCAGACAGGGGCCAAATTCACAACAGACCAAATGATTACCAAAATAACACAAAAGAATTAAAGATTTTTAGTCCTTTCACTTTCAGACAGGGGCCAAATTCACAACAGACCAAATGATTACCAAAATAACACAAAAGAATTAAAGATTTTTAGTCCTTTCACTTTCAGACAGGGGACAAATTCACAACAGACAAAATGATTACCAAAATAACACAAAAGAATTAAAGATTTTTAGTCCTTTCACTTTCAGACAGGGGCCAAATTCACAACAGACAAAATGATTACCACAATAACACAAAAGAATTAAAGATTTTTAGTCCTTTCACTTTGAGACAGGGGCAAATTCACAACAGACAAAATGATTACCAAAATAACACAAAAGAATTAAAGATTTTTAGTCCTTTCACTTTCAGACAGGGGCCAAATTCACAACAGACCAAATGATTACCAAAATAACACAAAAGAATTAAAGATTTTTAGTCCTTTCACTTTCAGACAGGGGACAAATTCACAACAGACAAAATGATTACCAAAATAACACAAAAGAATTAAAGATTTTTAGTCCTTTCACTTTCAGACAGGGGCCAAATTCACAACAGACAAAATTATTACCAAAATATCACAAAAGAATTAAAGATTTTTAGTCCTTTCACTTTCAGACAGGGGCCAAATTCACAACAGACAAAATGATTACCAAAATAACACAAAAGAATTAAAGATTTTTAGTCCTTTCACTTTCAGACAGGGGCCAAATTCACAACAGACAAAATGATTACCAAAATAACACAAAAGAATTAAAGATTTTTAGTCCTTTCACTTTCATACAGTGGCCAAATTCACAACAGACCAAATGATTACCAAAATAACACAAAAGAATTAAAGATTTTTAGTCCTTTCACTTTCAGACAGGGCCCAAATTCACAACAGACAAAATGATTACCAAAATATCACAAAAGAATTAAAGATTTTTAGTCCTTTCACTTTCAGACAGGGGCCAAATTCACAACAGACAAAATGATTACCAAAATAACACAAAAGAATTAAAGATTTTTAGTCCTTTCAGTTTCAGACAGGGGCCAAATTCACAACAGACAAAATGATTACCAAAATATCACAAAAGAATTAAAGATTTTTAGTCCTTTCACTTTCAGACAGGGGCCAAATTCACAACAGACAAAATGATTACCAAAATAACACAAAAGAATTAAAGATTTTTAGTCCTTTCACTTTCAGACAGGGGCCAAATTCACAACAGACAAAATGATTACCACAATAACACAAAATAATTAAAGATTTTTAGTCCTTTCACTTTGAGACAGGGGCAAATTCACACCAGACAAAATGATTACCAAAATAACACAAAAGAATTAAAGATTTTTAGTCCTTTCACTTTCATACAGGGGCCAAATTCACAACAGACCAAATGATTACCAAAATAACACAAAAGAATTAAAGATTTTTAGTCCTTTCACTTTCAGACAGGGCCCAAATTCACAACAGACAAAATGATTACCAAAATAACACAAAAGAATTAAACATTTTTAGTCCTTTCACTTTCATACAGTGGCCAAATTCACAACAGACCAAATGATTACCAAAATAACACAAAAGAATTAAAGATTTTTAGTCCTTTCACTTTCAGACAGGGCCCAAATTCACAACAGACAAAATGATTACCAAAATAACACAAAAGAATTAAAGATTTTTAGTCCTTTCTCTTTCAGGCAGGGGCCAAATTCACAACAGACCAAATGATTACCAAAATAACACAAAAGAATTAAAGATTTTTAGTCCTTTCACTTTCAGCCAGGGGCCAACTTCACAACAGACAAAATGATTACAAAAATAACACAAAAGAATTAAAGTATTTTAGTCCTTTCTCTTTCAGACAGGGGCCAAATTCACAACAGACCAAATGATTACCACAATAACACAAAAGAATTAAAGATTTTTAGTCCTTTCACTTTCAGACAGGGCCCAAATTCACAACAGACAAAATGATTACCAAAATAACACAAAAGAATTAAAGATTTGTAGTCCTTTCACTTTCAGACAGGGGCCAAATTCACAACGAAAAAAATGATTACCAAAATAACACAAAAGAATTAAAGATTTTTAGTCCTTTCACTTTCAGACAGGGGCCAAATTCACAACAGACAAAATGATTACCAAATTAACAGAAAAGAATTAAAGATTTTTAGTCCTTTCACTTTCATACAGGGGCCAAATTCACAACAGACAAAATGATTACCAAAATAACAAAAAAGAATTAAAGATTTTTAGTCCTTTCACTTTCAGACAGGGCCCAAATTCACAACAGACAAAATGATTACCAAAATAACACAAAGGAATTAAAGATTTTTAGTCCTTTCACTTTCAGACAGGGGCCAAATTCACAACAGACCAAATGATTACAAAAATAACACAAAAGAATTAAAGATTTTTAATCCTTTCACTTTCAGACAGGGGCCAAATTCACAACAGACCAAATGATTACCAAAATAACACAAAAGAATTAAAGACTTTTAGTCCTTTCACTTTCAGACAGGGGCCAAATTCACAACAGACAAAATGATTACCACAATAACACAAAAGAATTAAAGATTTTTAGTCCTTTTACTTTCAGACAGGGGCCAAATTCACAACAGACAAAATGATTACCAAAATATCACAAAAGAATTAAAGATTTTTAGTCCTTTCACTTTTAGACAGGGGCCAAATTCACAACAGACAAAATGATTACCAAAATAACACAAAAGAATTAAAGATTTTTAGTCCTTTCACTTTCAGACAGGGACCAAATTCACAACAGACAAAATGATTACCAAAATATCACAAAAGAATTAAAGATTTTTAGTCCTTTCACTTTCAGACAGGGCCCCAATTCACAACATACGCAAAAAATGATTACCAAAATAACACAAAAGAATTAAAGATTTTTAGTCCTTTCACTTTCAGACAGGGGCCAAATTCACAACAGACCAAATGATTACCAAAATAACACAAAAAAATTAAAGATTTTTAGTCCTTTCACTTTCAGACAGGGGCCAAATTCACAACAGACCAAATGATTACCAAAATAGAACAAAAGAATTCAAGATTTTTAGTCCTTTCACTTTCAGACAGGGGCCAAATTCACAACAGACAAAATGATTACCAAAATAACACAAAAGAATTAAAGATTTTTAGTCCTTTCACTTTCAGACAGGGGCCAAATTCACAACAGACAAAATGATTACCAAAATAACACAAAAGAATTAAAGATTTTTAGTCCTTTCACTTTCAGACAGGGGCCAAATTCACAACAGACCAAATGATTACCAAAATAACACAAAGGAATTAAAGATTTTTAGTCCTTTCACTTTCATACAGTGGCCAAATTCACAACAGACCAAATGATTACCAAAATAACACAAAAGAATTAAAGATTTTTAGTCCTTTCACTTTCAGACAGGGGCCAAATTCACAACGAACAAAATGATTACCAAAATAACACAAAAGAATTAAAGATTTTTAGTCCTTTCACTTTCAGACAGGGGCCAAATTCACAACAGACAAAATGATTACCAAATTAACAGAAAAGAATTAAAGATTTTTAGTCCTTTCACTTTCATACAGGGGCCAAATTCACAACAGACCAAATGATTACCAAAATAACACAAAAGAATTAAAGATTTTTAGTCCTTTCACTTTCAGACAGGGCCCAAATTCACAACAGACAAAATGATTACCAAAATAACACAAAAGAATTAAAGATTTTTAATCCTTTCACTTTCAGACAGGGGCCAAATTCACAACAGACAAAATGATTACTAAAATAACACAAAAGAATTAAAGATTTTTAGTCCTTTCACTTTCAGACAGGGGCCAAATTCGCAACAGACCAAATGATTACCAAAATAACACAAAAGAATTAAAGATTTTTAGTCCTTTCACTTTCAGCCAGGGGCCAACTTCACAACAGACAAAATGATTACCAAAATAACACAAAAGAATTAAAGTATTTTAGTCCTTTCACTTTCAGACAGGGGCCAAATTCACAACAGACCAAATGATTACCACAATAACACAAAAGAATTAAAGATTTTTAGTCCTTTCACTTTCAGACAGGGCCCAAATTCACAACAGACAAAATGATTACCAAAATAACACAAAAGAATTAAAGATTTTTAGTCCTTTCACTTTCAGACAGGGGCCAAATTCACAACGAACAAAATGATTACCAAAATAACACAAAAGAATTAAAGATTTTTAGTCCTTTCACTTTCAGACAGGGGCCAAATTCACAACAGACAAAATGATTACCAAATTAACAGAAAAGAATTAAAGATTTTTAGTCCTTTCACTTTCATACAGGGGCCAAATTCACAACAGACAAAATGATTACCAAAATAACAAAAAAGAATTAAAGATTTTTAGTCCTTTCACTTTCAGACAGGGCCCAAATTCACAACAGACAAAATGATTACCAAAATAACACAAAAGAATTAAAGATTTTTAGTCCTTTCACTTTCAGACAGGGGCCAAATTCACAATAGAACAAATGATTACCAAAATAACACAAAAGAATTAAAGATTTTTGGTCCTTTCACTTTCAGACAGGGGCCAAATTCACAACAGACCAAATGATTACCAAAATAACACAAAGGAATTAAAGATTTTTAGTCCTTTCACTTTCATACAGTGGCCAAATTCACAACAGACCAAATGATTACCAAAATAACACAAAAGAATTAAAGATTTTTAGTCCTTTCACTTTCAGACAGGGGCCAAATTCACAACGAACAAAATGATTACCAAAATAACACAAAAGAATTAAAGATTTTTAGTCCTTTCACTTTCAGACAGGGGCCAAATTCACAACAGACAAAATGATTACCAAATTAACAGAAAAGAATTAAAGATTTTTAGTCCTTTCACTTTCATACAGGGGCCAAATTCACAACAGACCAAATGATTACCAAAATAACACAAATGAATTAAAGATTTTTAGTCCTTTCACTTTCAGACAGGGCCCAAATTCACAACAGACAAAATGATTACCAAAATAACACAAAAGAATTAAAGATTTTTAATCCTTTCACTTTCAGACAGGGGCCAAATTCACAACAGACAAAATGATTACTAAAATAACACAAAAGAATTAAAGATTTTTAGTCCTTTCACTTTCAGACAGGGGCCAAATTCACAACAGACCAAATGATTACCAAAATAACACAAAAGAATTAAAGATTTTTAGTCCTTTCACTTTCAGCCAGGGGCCAACTTCACAATAGAACAAATGATTACCAAAATAACACAAAAGAATTAAAGATTTTTAGTCCTTTCACTTTCAGACAGGGGCCAAATTCACAACAGACAAAATGATTACCAAAATAACACAAAAGAATTAAAGATTTTTAATCCTTTCACTTTCAGACAGGGGCCAAATTCACAACAGACAAAATGATTACTAAAATAACACAAAAGAATTAAAGATTTTTAGTCCTTTCACTTTCAGACAGGGGCCAAATTCACAACAGACAAAATGTTTACCAAAATAACACAAAAGAATTAAAGATTTTTAATCCTTTCACTTTCAGACAGGGGCCAAATTCACAACAGACAAAATGATTACCAAAATAACACAAAAGAATTAAAGATTTTTAGTCCTTTCACTTTCAGACAGGGGCCAAATTCACAATAGAACAAATGATTACCAAAATAACACAAAAGAATTAAAGATTTTTAGTCCTTTCACTTTCAGACAGGGGCCAAATTCACAACAGACAAAATGATTACCAAAATAACACAAAAGAATTAAAGATTTTTAATCCTTTCACTTTCAGACAGGGGCCAAATTCACAACAGACAAAATGATTACCAAAATAACACAAAAGAATTAAAGATTTTTAGTCCTTTCACTTTCAGACAGGGGCCAAATTCACAACAGACAAAATGATTACCAAAATAACACAAAAGAATTAAAGATTTTTAGTCCTTTCACTTTCAGACAGGGGCCAAATTCACAACAGACAAAATGATTACTAAAATAACACAAAAGAATTAAAGATTTTTAGTCCTTTCCCTTTCAGACAGGGGCCAAATTCACAACAGACAAAATGATTAACAAAATAACACAAAAGAATTAAAGATTTTTAAACCTTTCACTTTCAGACAGGGGCCAAATTCACAACAGACAAAATGATTACCAAAATAACACAAAAGAATTAAAGATTTTTAGTCCTTTCACTTTCAGACAGGGGCCAAATTCACAATAGAACAAATGATTACCAAAATAACACAAAAGAATTAAAGATTTTTAGTCCTTTCACTTTCAGACAGGGGCCAAATTCACAACAGACAAAATGATTACCAAAATAACACAAAAGAATTAAAGATTTTTAATCCTTTCACTTTCAGACAGGGGCCAAATTCACAACAGACAAAATGATTACCAAAATAACACAAAAGAATTAAAGATTTTTAGTCCTTTCACTTTCAGACAGGGGCCAAATTCACAATAGAACAAATGATTACCAAAATAACACAAAAGAATTAAAGATTTTTAGTCCTTTCACTTTCAGACAGGGGCCAAATTCACAACAGACAAAATGATTACCAAAATAACACAAAAGAATTAAAGATTTTTAATCCTTTCACTTTCAGACAGGGGCCAAATTCACAACAGACAAAATGATTACTAAAATAACACAAAAGAATTAAGGATTTTTAGTCCTTTCACTTTCAGACAGGGGCCAAATTCACAACAGACAAAATGATTACCAAAATAACACAAAAGAATTAAAGATTTTTAATCCTTTCACTTTCAGACAGGGGCCAAATTCACAACAGACAAAATGATTACCAAAATAACACAAAAGAATTAAAGATTTTTAGTCCTTTCACTTTCAGACAGGGGCCAAATTCACAACAGACAAAATGATTACCAAAATAACACAAAAGAATTAAAGATTTTTAATCCTTTCACTTTCAGACAGGGGCCAAATTCACAACAGACAAAATGATTACCAAAATAACACAAAAGAATTAAAGATTTTTAGTCCTTTCACTTTCAGACAGGGGCCAAATTCACAACAGACAAAATGATTACTAAAATAACACAAAAGAATTAAAGATTTTTAGTCATTTCACTTTCAGACAGGGGCCGAATTCACAACAGACAAAATGATTACCAAAATAACACAAAAGAATTAAAGATTTTTAATCCTTTCACTTTCAGACAGGGGCCAAATTCACAACAGACAAAATGATTACCAAAATAACACAAAAGAATTAAAGATTTTTAATCCTTTCACTTTCAGACAGGGGCCAAATTCACAACAGACAAAATGATTACTAAAATAACACAAAAGAATTAAAGATTTTTAGTCCTTTCACTTTCAGACAGGGGCCAAATTCACAACAGACAAAATGATTACCAAAATAACACAAAAGAATTAAAGATTTTTAATGCTTTCACTTTCAGACAGGGGCCAAATTCACAACAGACAAAATGATTACCAAAATAACACAAAAGAATTAAAGATTTTTAGTCCTTTCACTTTCAGACAGGGGCCAAATTCACAACAGACAAAATGATTACCAAAATAACACAAAAGAATTAAAGATTTTTAATCCTTTCACTTTCAGACAGAGGCCAAATTCACAACAGACAAAATGATTACCAAAATAACACAAAAGAATTAAAGATTTTTAGTCCTTTCACTTTCAGACAGGGGCCAAATTCACAATAGAACAAATGATTACCAAAATAACACAAAAGAATTAAAGATTTTTAGTCCTTTCACTTTCAGACAGGGGCCAAATTCACAACAGACAAAATGATTACCAAAATAACACAAAAGAATTAAAGATTTTTAGTCCTTTCACTTTCAGACAGGGGCCAAATTCACAATAGAACAAATGATTACCAAAATAACACAAAAGAATTAAAGATTTTTAGTCCTTTCACTTTCAGACAGGGGCCAAATTCACAATAGAACAAATGATTACCAAAATAACACAAAAGAATTAAAGATTTTTAGTCCTTTCACTTTCAGACAGGGGCCAAATTCACAATAGAACAAATGATTACCAAAATAACACAAAAGAATTAAAGATTTTTAGTCCTTTCACTTTCAGACAGGGGCCAAATTCACAACAGACAAAATGATTACCAAAATAACACAAAAGAATTAAAGATTTTTAGTCCTTTCACTTTCAGACAGGGGCCAAATTCACAACAGACAAAATGATTACCAAAATAACACAAAAGAATTAAAGATTTTTAGTCCTTTCACTTTCAGACAGGGGCCAAATTCACAACAGACAAAATGATTACCAAAATAACACAAAAGAATTAAAGATTTTTAATCCTTTCACTTTCAGACAGGGGCCAAATTCACAACAGACAAAATGATTACCAAAATAACACAAAAGAATTAAAGATTTTTAGTCCTTTCACTTTCAGACAGGGGCCAAATTCACAATAGAACAAATGATTACCAAAATAACACAAAAGAATTAAACAAATTTAGTCCATTCACTTTCAGACAGGGGCCAAATTCACAACAGACAAAATGATTACCAAAATAACACAAAAGAATTAAAGATTTTTAATCCTTTCACTTTCAGACAGGGGCCAAATTCACAACAGACAAAATGATTACTAAAATAACACAAAAGAATTAAAGATTTTTAGTCCTTTCACTTTCAGACAGGGGCCAAATTCACAACAGACAAAATGATTACCAAAATAACACAAAAGAATTAAAGATTTTTAATCCTTTCACTTTCAGACAGGGGCCAAATTCACAACAGACAAAATGATTACCAAAATAACACAAAAGAATTAAAGATTTTTAGTCCTTTCACTTTCAGACAGGGGCCAAATTCACAACAGACAAAATGATTACCAAAATAACACAAAAGAATTAAAGATTTTTAGTCCTTTCACTTTCAGACAGGGGCCAAATTCACAACAGACAAAATGATTACCAAAATAACACAAAAGAATTAAAGATTTTTAGTCCTTTCACTTTCAGACAGGGGCCAAATTCACAACAGACAAAATGATTACTAAAATAACACAAAAGAATTAAAGATTTTTAGTCCTTTCACTTTCAGACAGGGGCCAAATTCACAACAGACAAAATGATTACCAAAATAACACAAAAGAATTAAAGATTTTTAATCCTTTCACTTTCAGACAGGGGCCAAATTCACAACAGACAAAATGATTACTAAAATAACACAAAAGAATTAAAGATTTTTAGTCCTTTCACTTTCAGACAGGGGCCAAATTCACAACAGACAAAATGATTACCAAAATAACACAAAAGAATTAAAGATTTTTAATCCTTTCACTTTCAGACAGGGGCCAAATTCACAACAGACAAAATGATTACTAAAATAACACAAAAGAATTAAAGATTTTTAGTCCTTTCACTTTCAGACAGGGGCCAAATTCACAACAGACAAAATGATTACCAAAATAACACAAAAGAATTAAAGATTTTTAATCCTTTCACTTTCAGACAGGGGCCAAATTCACAACAGACAAAATGATTACTAAAATAACACAAAAGAATTAAAGATTTTTAGTCCTTTCACTTTCAGACAGGGGCCAAATTCACAACAGACAAAATGATTACCAAAATAACACAAAAGAATTAAAGATTTTTAATCCTTTCACTTTCAGACAGGGGCCAAATTCACAACAGACAAAATGATTACCAAAATAACACAAAAGAATTAAAGATTTTTAGTCCTTTCACTTTCAGACAGGGGCCAAATTCACAATAGAACAAATGATTACCAAAATAACACAAAAGAATTAAAGATTTTTAGTCCTTTCACTTTCAGACAGGGGCCAAATTCACAACAGACAAAATGATTACCAAAATAACACAAAAGAATTAAAGATTTTTAATCCTTTCACTTTCAGACATGGGCCAAATTCACAACAGACAAAATGAATACTAAAATAACACAAAAGAATTAAAGATTTTTAGTCCTTTCACTTTCAGACAGGGGCCAAATTCACAACAGACAAAATGATTACCAAAATAACACAAAAGAATTAAAGATTTTTAATCCTTTCACTTTCAGACAGGGGCCAAATTCACAACAGACAAAATGATTACCAAAATAACACAAAAGAATTAAAGATTTTTAGTCCTTTCACTTTCAGACAGGGGCCAAATTCACAATAGAACAAATGATTACCAAAATAACACAAAAGAATTAAAGATTTTTAGTCCTTTCACTTTCAGACAGGGGCCAAATTCACAACAGACAAAATGATTACCAAAATAACACAAAAGAATTAAAGATTTTTAATCCTTTCACTTTCAGACAGGGGCCAAATTCACAACAGACAAAATGATTACCAAAATAACACAAAAGAATTAAAGATTTTTAGTCCTTTCACTTTCAGACAGGGGCCAAATTCACAATAGAACAAATGATTACCAAAATAACACAAAAGAATTAAAGATTTTTAGTCCTTTCACTTTCAGACAGGGGCCAAATTCACAACAACAAAATGATTACCAAAATAACACAAAAGAATTAAAGATTTTTAGTCCTTTCACTTTCAGACAGGGGCCAAATTCACAACAGACAAAATGATTACCAAAATAACACAAAAGAATTAAAGATTTTTAATCCTTTCACTTTCAGACAGGGGCCAAATTCACAACAGACAAAATGATTACTAAAATAACACAAAAGAATTAAAGATTTTTAGTCCTTTCACTTGCAGACAGGGGCCAAATTCACAACAGACAAAATGATTACCAAAATAACACAAAAGAATTAAAGATTTTTAGTCCTTTCACTTTCAGACAGGGGCCAAATTCACAATAGAACAAATGATTACCAAAATAACACAAAAGAATTAAAGATTTTTAATGCTTTCACTTTCAGACAGGGGCCAAATTCACAACAGACAAAATGATTACCAAAATAACACAAAAGAATTAAAGATTTTTAGTCCTTTCACTTTCAGACAGGGGCCAAATTCACAACAGACAAAATGATTACCAAAATAACACAAAAGAATTAAAGATTTTTAATCCTTTCACTTTCAGACAGAGGCCAAATTCACAACAGACAAAATGATTACCAAAATAACACAAAAGAATTAAAGATTTTTAGTCCTTTCACTTTCAGACAGGGGCCAAATTCACAACAGACAAAATGATTACCAAAATAACACAAAAGAATTAAAGATTTTTAATCCTTTCACTTTCAGACAGAGGCCAAATTCACAACAGACAAAATGATTACCAAAATAACACAAAAGAATTAAAGATTTTTAGTCCTTTCACTTTCAGACAGGGGCCAAATTCACAATAGAACAAATGATTACCAAAATAACACAAAAGAATTAAAGATTTTTAGTCCTTTCACTTTCAGACAGGGGCCAAATTCACAACAGACAAAATGATTACCAAAATAACACAAAAGAATTAAAGATTTTTAGTCCTTTCACTTTCAGACAGGGGCCAAATTCACAATAGAACAAATGATTACCAAAATAACACAAAAGAATTAAAGATTTTTAGTCCTTTCACTTTCAGACAGGGGCCAAATTCACAATAGAACAAATGATTACCAAAATAACACAAAAGAATTAAAGATTTTTAGTCCTTTCACTTTCAGACAGGGGCCAAATTCACAATAGAACAAATGATTACCAAAATAACACAAAAGAATTAAAGATTTTTAGTCCTTTCACTTTCAGACAGGGGCCAAATTCACAACAGACAAAATGATTACCAAAATAACACAAAAGAATTAAAGATTTTTAGTCCTTTCACTTTCAGACAGGGGCCAAATTCACAACAGACAAAATGATTACCAAAATAACACAAAAGAATTAAAGATTTTTAGTCCTTTCACTTTCAGACAGGGGCCAAATTCACAACAGACAAAATGATTACCAAAATAACACAAAAGAATTAAAGATTTTTAATCCTTTCACTTTCAGACAGGGGCCAAATTCACAACAGACAAAATGATTACCAAAATAACACAAAAGAATTAAAGATTTTTAGTCCTTTCACTTTCAGACAGGGGCCAAATTCACAATAGAACAAATGATTACCAAAATAACACAAAAGAATTAAACAAATTTAGTCCATTCACTTTCAGACAGGGGCCAAATTCACAACAGACAAAATGATTACCAAAATAACACAAAAGAATTAAAGATTTTTAATCCTTTCACTTTCAGACAGGGGCCAAATTCACAACAGACAAAATGATTACTAAAATAACACAAAAGAATTAAAGATTTTTAGTCCTTTCACTTTCAGACAGGGGCCAAATTCACAACAGACAAAATGATTACCAAAATAACACAAAAGAATTAAAGATTTTTAATCCTTTCACTTTCAGACAGGGGCCAAATTCACAACAGACAAAATGATTACCAAAATAACACAAAAGAATTAAAGATTTTTAGTCCTTTCACTTTCAGACAGGGGCCAAATTCACAACAGACAAAATGATTACCAAAATAACACAAAAGAATTAAAGATTTTTAGTCCTTTCACTTTCAGACAGGGGCCAAATTCACAACAGACAAAATGATTACCAAAATAACACAAAAGAATTAAAGATTTTTAGTCCTTTCACTTTCAGACAGGGGCCAAATTCACAACAGACAAAATGATTACTAAAATAACACAAAAGAATTAAAGATTTTTAGTCCTTTCACTTTCAGACAGGGGCCAAATTCACAACAGACAAAATGATTACCAAAATAACACAAAAGAATTAAAGATTTTTAATCCTTTCACTTTCAGACAGGGGCCAAATTCACAACAGACAAAATGATTACTAAAATAACACAAAAGAATTAAAGATTTTTAGTCCTTTCACTTTCAGACAGGGGCCAAATTCACAACAGACAAAATGATTACCAAAATAACACAAAAGAATTAAAGATTTTTAATCCTTTCACTTTCAGACAGGGGCCAAATTCACAACAGACAAAATGATTACTAAAATAACACAAAAGAATTAAAGATTTTTAGTCCTTTCACTTTCAGACAGGGGCCAAATTCACAACAGACAAAATGATTACCAAAATAACACAAAAGAATTAAAGATTTTTAATCCTTTCACTTTCAGACAGGGGCCAAATTCACAACAGACAAAATGATTACCAAAATAACACAAAAGAATTAAAGATTTTTAGTCCTTTCACTTTCAGACAGGGGCCAAATTCACAATAGAACAAATGATTACCAAAATAACACAAAAGAATTAAAGATTTTTAGTCCTTTCACTTTCAGACAGGGGCCAAATTCACAACAGACAAAATGATTACCAAAATAACACAAAAGAATTAAAGATTTTTAATCCTTTCACTTTCAGACATGGGCCAAATTCACAACAGACAAAATGAATACTAAAATAACACAAAAGAATTAAAGATTTTTAGTCCTTTCACTTTCAGACAGGGGCCAAATTCACAACAGACAAAATGATTACCAAAATAACACAAAAGAATTAAAGATTTTTAATCCTTTCACTTTCAGACAGGGGCCAAATTCACAACAGACAAAATGATTACCAAAATAACACAAAAGAATTAAAGATTTTTAGTCCTTTCACTTTCAGACAGGGGCCAAATTCACAATAGAACAAATGATTACCAAAATAACACAAAAGAATTAAAGATTTTTAGTCCTTTCACTTTCAGACAGGGGCCAAATTCACAACAGACAAAATGATTACCAAAATAACACAAAAGAATTAAAGATTTTTAATCCTTTCACTTTCAGACAGGGGCCAAATTCACAACAGACAAAATGATTACCAAAATAACACAAAAGAATTAAAGATTTTTAGTCCTTTCACTTTCAGACAGGGGCCAAATTCACAATAGAACAAATGATTACCAAAATAACACAAAAGAATTAAAGATTTTTAGTCCTTTCACTTTCAGACAGGGGCCAAATTCACAGCAACAAAATGATTACCAAAATAACACAAAAGAATTAAAGATTTTTAGTCCTTTCACTTTCAGACAGGGGCCAAATTCACAACAGACAAAATGATTACCAAAATAACACAAAAGAATTAAAGATTTTTAATCCTTTCACTTTCAGACAGGGGCCAAATTCACAACAGACAAAATGATTACTAAAATAACACAAAAGAATTAAAGATTTTTAGTCCTTTCACTTGCAGACAGGGGCCAAATTCACAACAGACAAAATGATTACCAAAATAACACAAAAGAATTAAAGATTTTTAGTCCTTTCACTTTCAGACAGGGGCCAAATTCACAATAGAACAAATGATTACCAAAATAACACAAAAGAATTAAAGATTTTTAGTCCTTTCACTTTCAGACAGGGGCCAAATTCACAACAGACAAAATGATTACCAAAATAACACAAAAGAATTAAAGATTTTTAGTCCTTTCACTTTCAGACAGGGGCCAAATTCACAATAGAACAAATGATTACCAAAATAACACAAAAGAATTAAAGATTTTTAGTCCTTTCACTTTCAGACAGGGGCCAAATTCACAACAGACAAAATGATTACCAAAATAACACAAAAGAATTAAAGATTTTTAATCCTTTCACTTTCAGACAGGGGCCAAATTCACAACAGACAAAATGATTACTAAAATAACACAAAAGAATTAAAGATTTTTAGTCCTTTCACTTTCAGACAGGGGCCAAATTCACAACAGACAAAATGATTACCAAAATAACACAAAAGAATTAAAGATTTTTAATCCTTTCACTTTCAGACAGGGGCCAAATTCACAACAGACAAAATGATTACTAAAATAACACAAAAGAATTAAAGATTTTTAGTCCTTTCACTTTCAGACAGGGGCCAAATTCACAACAGACAAAATGATTACCAAAATAACACAAAAGAATTAAAGATTTTTAATCCTTTCACTTTCAGACAGGGGCCAAATTCACAACAGACAAAATGATTACCAAAATAACACAAAAGAATTAAAGATTTTTAGTCCTTTCACTTTCAGACAGGGGCCAAATTCACAATAGAACAAATGATTACCAAAATAACACAAAAGAATTAAAGATTTTTAGTCCTTTCACTTTCAGACAGGGGCCAAATTCACAACAGACAAAATGATTACCAAAATAACACAAAAGAATTAAAGATTTTTAATCCTTTCACTTTCAGACAGGGGCCAAATTCACAACAGACAAAATGATTACCAAAATAACACAAAAGAATTAAAGATTTTTAGTCCTTTCACTTTCAGACAGGGGCCAAATTCACAATAGAACAAATGATTACCAAAATAACACAAAAGAATTAAAGATTTTTAGTCCTTTCACTTTCAGACAGGGGCCAAATTCACAACAGACAAAATGATTACCAAAATAACACAAAAGAATTAAAGATTTTTAATCCTTTCACTTTCAGACAGGGGCCAAATTCACAACAGACAAAATGATTACTAAAATAACACAAAAGAATTAAAGATTTTTAGTCCTTTCACTTTCAGACAGGGGCCAAATTCACAACAGACAAAATGATTACCAAAATAACACAAAAGAATTAAAGATTTTTAATCCTTTCACTTTCAGACAGGGGCCAAATTCACAAGAGACAAAATGATTACTAAAATAACACAAAAGAATTAAAGATTTTTAGTCCTTTCACTTTCAGACAGGGGCCAAATTCACAACAGACAAAATGATTACCAAAATAACACAAAAGAATTAAAGATTTTTAGTCCTTTCACTTTCAGACAGGGGCCAAATTCACAATAGAACAAATGATTACCAAAATAACACAAAAGAATTAAAGATTTTTAGTCCTTTCACTTTCAGACAGGGGCCAAATTCACAACAGACAAAATGATTACCAAAATAACACAAAAGAATTAAAGATTTTTAGTCCTTTCACTTTCAGACAGGGGCCAAATGCACAACAGACAAAATGATTACCAAAATAACACAAAAGAATTAAAGATTTTTAGTCCTTTCACTTTCAGACAGGGGCCAAATTCACAACAGACAAAATGATTACCAAAATAACACAAAAGAATTAAAGATTTTTAATCCTTTCACTTTCAGACAGGGGCAAAATTCACAACAGACAAAATGATTACTAAAATAACACAAAAGAATTAAAGATTTTTAGTCCTTTCACTTTCAGACAGGGGCCAAATTCACAACAGACAAAATGATTACCAAAATAACACAAAAGAATTAAAGATTTTTAATCCTTTCACTTTCAGACAGGGGCCAAATTCACAACAGACAAAATGATTACTAAAATAACACAAAAGAATTAAAGATTTTTAGTCCTTTCACTTTCAGACAAGGGCCAAATTCACAACAGACAAAATGATTACCAAAATAACACAAAAGAATTAAAGATTTTTAATCCTTTCACTTTCAGACAGGGGCCAAATTCACAACAGACAAAATGATTACCAAAATAACACAAAAGAATTAAAGATTTTTAGTCCTTTCACTTTCAGACAGGGGCCAAATTCACAATAGAACAAATGATTACCAAAATAACACAAAAGAATTAAAGATTTTTAGTCCTTTCACTTTCAGACAGGGGCCAAATTCACAACAGACAAAATGATTACCAAAATAACACAAAAGAATTAAAGATTTTTAATCCTTTCACTTTCAGACATGGGCCAAATTCACAACAGAAAAAATGATTACTAAAATAACACAAAAGAATTAAAGATTTTTAGTCCTTTCACTTTCAGACAGGGGCCAAATTCACAACAGACAAAATGATTACCAAAATAACACAAAAGAATTAAAGATTTTTAATCCTTTCACTTTCAGACAGGGGCCAAATTCACAACAGACAAAATGATTACCAAAATAACACAAAAGAATTAAAGATTTTTAGTCCTTTCACTTTCAGACAGGGGCCAAATTCACAATAGAACAAATGATTACCAAAATAACACAAAAGAATTAAAGATTTTTAGTCCTTTCACTTTCAGACAGGGGCCAAATTCACAACAGACAAAATGATTACCAAAATAACACAAAAGAATTAAAGATTTTTAGTCCTTTCACTTTCAGACAGGGGCCAAATTCACAACAGACAAAATGATTACCAAAATAACACAAAAGAATTAAAGATTTTTAGTCCTTTCACTTTCAGACAGGGGCCAAATTCACAACAGACAAAATGATTACCAAAATAACACAAAAGAATTAAAGATTTTTAATCCTTTCACTTTCAGACAGGGGCAAAATTCACAACAGACAAAATGATTACTAAAATAACACAAAAGAATTAAAGATTTTTAGTCCTTTCACTTTCAGACAGGGGCCAAATTCACAACAGACAAAATGATTACCAAAATAACACAAAAGAATTAAAGATTTTTAATCCTTTCACTTTCAGACAGGGGCCAAATTCACAACAGACAAAATGATTACTAAAATAACACAAAAGAATTAAAGATTTTTAGTCCTTTCACTTTCAGACAGGGGCCAAATTCACAACAGACAAAATGATTACCAAAATAACACAAAAGAATTAAAGATTTTTAATCCTTTCACTTTCAGACAGGGGCCAAATTCACAACAGACAAAATGATTACCAAAATAACACAAAAGAATTAAAGATTTTTAGTCCTTTCACTTTCAGACAGGGGCCAAATTCACAATAGAACAAATGATTACCAAAATAACACAAAAGAATTAAAGATTTTTAGTCCTTTCACTTTCAGACAGGGGCCAAATTCACAACAGACAAAATGATTACCAAAATGACACAAAAGAATTAAAGATTTTTAATCCTTTCACTTTCAGATATGGGCCAAATTCACAACAGACAAAATGATTACTAAAATAACACAAAAGAATTAAAGATTTTTAGTCCTTTCACTTTCAGACAGGGGCCAAATTCACAACAGACAAAATGATTACCAAAATAACACAAAAGGATTAAAGATTTTTAATCCTTTCACTTTCAGACAGGGGCCAAATTCACAACAGACAAAATGATTACCAAAATAACACAAAAGAATTAAAGATTTTTAGTCCTTTCACTTTCAGACAGGGGCCAAATTCACAATAGAACAAATGATTACCAAAATAACACAAAAGAATTAAAGATTTTTAGTCCTTTCACTTTCAGACAGGGGCCAAATTCACAACAGACAAAATGATTACCAAAATAACACAAAAGAATTAAAGATTTTTAATCCTTTCACTTTCAGACAGGGGCCAAATTCACAACAGACAAAATGATTACCAAAATAACACAAAAGAATTAAAGATTTTTAGTCCTTTCACTTTCAGACAGGGGCCAAATTCACAATAGAACAAATGATTACCAAAATAACACAAAAGAATTAAAGATTTTTAGTCCTTTCACTTTCAGACAGGGGCCAAATTCACAACAGACAAAATGATTACCAAAATAACACAAAAGAATTAAAGATTTTTAATCCTTTCACTTTCAGACAGGGGCCAAATTCACAACAGACAAAATGATTACTAAAATAACACAAAAGAATTAAAGATTTTTAGTCCTTTCACTTTCAGACAGGGGCCAAATTCACAACAGACAAAATGATTACCAAAATAACACAAAAGAATTAAAGATTTTTAATCCTTTCACTTTCAGACAGGGGCCAAATTCACAACAGACAAAATGATTACTAAAATAACACAAAAGAATTAAAGATTTTTAGTCCTTTCACTTTCAGACAGGGGCCAAATTCACAACAGACAAAATGATTACCAAAATAACACAAAAGAATTAAAGATTTTTAGTCCTTTCACTTTCAGACAGGGGCCAAATTCACAATAGAACAAATGATTACCAAAATAACACAAAAGAATTAAAGATTTTTAGTCCTTTCACTTTCAGACAGGGGCCAAATTCACAACAGACAAAATGATTACCAAAATAACACAAAAGAATTAAAGATTTTTAGTCCTTTCACTTTCAGACAGGGGCCAAATTCACAATAGAACAAATGATTACCAAAATAACACAAAAGAATTAAAGATTTTTAGTCCTTTCACTTTCAGACAGGGGCCAAATTCACAACAGACAAAATGATTACTAAAATAACACAAAAGAATTAAAGATTTTTAGTCCTTTCACTTTCAGACAGGGGCCAAATTCACAACAGACCAAATGATAACCAAAATAACACAAAAGAATTAAAGATTTTTAGTCCTTTCACTTTCAGACAGGGGCCAAATTCACAATAGAACAAATGATTACCAAAATAACACAAAAGAATTAAAGATTTTTAGTCCTTTCACTTTCAGACAGGGGCCAAATTCACAACAGACAAAATGATTACCAAAATAACACAAAAGAATTAAAGATTTTTAGTCCTTTCACTTTCAGACAGGGGCCAAATTCACAACAGACAAAATGATTACCAAAATAACACAAAAGAATTAAAGATTTTTAATCCTTTCACTTTCAGACAGGGGCCAAATTCACAACAGACAAAATGATTACTAAAATAACACAAAAGAATTAAAGATTTTTAGTCCTTTCACTTTCAGACAGGGGCCAAATTCACAACAGACAAAATGATTACCAAAATAACACAAAAGAATTAAAGATTTTTAATCCTTTCACTTTCAGACAGGGGCCAAATTCACAACAGACAAAATGATTACCAAAATAACACAAAAGAATTAAAGATTTTTAGTCCTTTCACTTTCAGACAGGGGCCAAATTCACAATAGAACAAATGATTACCAAAATAACACAAAAGAATTAAAGATTTTTAGTCCTTTCACTTTCAGACAGGGGCCAAATTCACAACAGACAAAATGATTACCAAAACAACACAAAAGAATTAAAGATTTTTAATCCTTTCACTTTCAGACAGGGGCCAAATTCACAACAGACAAAATGATTACCAAAATAACACAAAAGAATTAAAGATTTTTAATCCTTTCACTTTCAGACAGGGGCCAAATTCACAACAGACAAAATGATTACTAAAATAACACAAAAGAATTAAAGATTTTTAGTCCTTTCACTTTCAGACAGGGGCCAAATTCACAACAGACAAAATGATTACCAAAATAACACAAAAGAATTAAAGATTTTTAATCCTTTCACTTTCAGACAGGGGCCAAATTCACAACAGACAAAATGATTACCAAAATAACACAAAAGAATTAAAGATTTTTAGTCCTTTCACTTTCAGACAGGGGCCAAATTCACAATAGAACAAATGATTACCAAAATAACACAAAAGAATTAAAGATTTTTAGTCCTTTCACTTTCAGACAGGGGCCAAATTCACAACAGACAAAATGATTACCAAAATAACACAAAAGAATTAAAGATTTTTAATCCTTTCACTTTCAGACAGGGGCCAAATTCACAACAGACAAAATGATTACCAAAATAACACAAAAGAATTAAAGATTTTTAGTCCTTTCACTTTCAGACAGGGGCCAAATTCACAATAGAACAAATGATTACCAAAATAACACAAAAGAATTAAAGATTGTTAGTCCTTTCACTTTCAGACAGGGGCCAAATTCACAACAGACAAAATGATTACCAAAATAACACAAAAGAATTAAAGATTTTTAATCCTTTCACTTTCAGACAGGGGCCAAATTCACAACAGACAAAATGATTACTAAAATAACACAAAAGAATTAAAGATTTTTAGTCCTTTCACTTTCAGACAGGGGCCAAATTCACAACAGACAAAATGATTACCAAAATAACACAAAAGAATTAAAGATTTTTAATCCTTTCACTTTCAGACAGGGGCCAAATTCACAACAGACAAAATGATTACTAAAATAACACAAAAGAATTAAAGATTTTTAGTCCTTTCACTTTCAGACAGGGGCCAAATTCACAACAGACAAAATGATTACCAAAATAACACAAAAGAATTAAAGATTTTTAGTCCTTTCACTTTCAGACAGGGGCCAAATTCACAATAGAACAAATGATTACCAAAATAACACAAAAGAATTAAAGATTTTTAGTCCTTTCACTTTCAGACAGGGGCCAAATTCACAACAGACAAAATGATTACCAAAATAACACAAAAGAATTAAAGATTTTTAGTCCTTTCACTTTCAGACAGGGGCCAAATTCACAACAGACAAAATGATTACCAAAATAACACAAAAGAATTAAAGATTTTTAGTCCTTTCACTTTCAGACAGGGGCCAAATTCACAATAGAACAAATGATTACCAAAATAACACAAAAGAATTAAAGATTTTTAGTCCTTTCACTTTCAGACAGGGGCCAAATTCACAACAGACAAAATGATTACCAAAATAACACAAAAGAATTAAAGATTTTTAATCCTTTCACTTTCAGACAGGGGCCAAATTCACAACAGACAAAATGATTACCAAAATAACACAAAAGAATTAAAGATTTTTAGTCCTTTCACTTTCAGACAGGGGCCAAATTCACAATAGAACAAATGATTACCAAAATAACACAAAAGAATTAAAGATTGTTAGTCCTTTCACTTTCAGACAGGGGCCAAATTCACAACAGACAAAATGATTACCAAAATAACACAAAAGAATTAAAGATTTTTAATCCTTTCACTTTCAGACAGGGGCCAAATTCACAACAGACAAAATGATTACTAAAATAACACAAAAGAATTAAAGATTTTTAGTCCTTTCACTTTCAGACAGGGGCCAAATTCACAACAGACAAAATGATTACCAAAATAACACAAAAGAATTAAAGATTTTTAATCCTTTCACTTTCAGACAGGGGCCAAATTCACAACAGACAAAATGATTACCAAAATAACACAAAAGAATTAAAGATTTTTAGTCCTTTCACTTTCAGACAGGGGCCAAATTCACAACAGACAAAATGATTACCAAAACAACACAAAAGAATTAAAGATTTTTAATCCTTTCACTTTCAGACAGGGGCCAAATTCACAACAGACAAAATGATTACCAAAATAACACAAAAGAATTAAAGATTTTTAATCCTTTCACTTTCAGACAGGGGCCAAATTCACAACAGACAAAATGATTACTAAAATAACACAAAAGAATTAAAGATTTTTAGTCCTTTCACTTTCAGACAGGGGCCAAATTCACAACAGACAAAATGATTACCAAAATAACACAAAAGAATTAAAGATTTTTAATCCTTTCACTTTCAGACAGGGGCCAAATTCACAACAGACAAAATGATTACCAAAATAACACAAAAGAATTAAAGATTTTTAGTCCTTTCACTTTCAGACAGGGGCCAAATTCACAATAGAACAAATGATTACCAAAATAACACAAAAGAATTAAAGATTTTTAGTCCTTTCACTTTCAGACAGGGGCCAAATTCACAACAGACAAAATGATTACCAAAATAACACAAAAGAATTAAAGATTTTTAATCCTTTCACTTTCAGACAGGGGCCAAATTCACAACAGACAAAATGATTACCAAAATAACACAAAAGAATTAAAGATTTTTAGTCCTTTCACTTTCAGACAGGGGCCAAATTCACAATAGAACAAATGATTACCAAAATAACACAAAAGAATTAAAGATTGTTAGTCCTTTCACTTTCAGACAGGGGCCAAATTCACAACAGACAAAATGATTACCAAAATAACACAAAAGAATTAAAGATTTTTAATCCTTTCACTTTCAGACAGGGGCCAAATTCACAACAGACAAAATGATTACTAAAATAACACAAAAGAATTAAAGATTTTTAGTCCTTTCACTTTCAGACAGGGGCCAAATTCACAACAGACAAAATGATTACCAAAATAACACAAAAGAATTAAAGATTTTTAATCCTTTCACTTTCAGACAGGGGCCAAATTCACAACAGACAAAATGATTACTAAAATAACACAAAAGAATTAAAGATTTTTAGTCCTTTCACTTTCAGACAGGGGCCAAATTCACAACAGACAAAATGATTACCAAAATAACACAAAAGAATTAAAGATTTTTAGTCCTTTCACTTTCAGACAGGGGCCAAATTCACAATAGAACAAATGATTACCAAAATAACACAAAAGAATTAAAGATTTTTAGTCCTTTCACTTTCAGACAGGGGCCAAATTCACAACAGACAAAATGATTACCAAAATAACACAAAAGAATTAAAGATTTTTAGTCCTTTCACTTTCAGACAGGGGCCAAATTCACAACAGACAAAATGATTACCAAAATAACACAAAAGAATTAAAGATTTTTAGTCCTTTCACTTTCAGACAGGGGCCAAATTCACAATAGAACAAATGATTACCAAAATAACACAAAAGAATTAAAGATTTTTAGTCCTTTCACTTTCAGACAGGGGCCAAATTCACAACAGACAAAATGATTACCAAAATAACACAAAAGAATTAAAGATTTTTAATCCTTTCACTTTCAGACAGGGGCCAAATTCACAACAGACAAAATGATTACCAAAATAACACAAAAGAATTAAAGATTTTTAGTCCTTTCACTTTCAGACAGGGGCCAAATTCACAATAGAACAAATGATTACCAAAATAACACAAAAGAATTAAAGATTGTTAGTCCTTTCACTTTCAGACAGGGGCCAAATTCACAACAGACAAAATGATTACCAAAATAACACAAAAGAATTAAAGATTTTTAATCCTTTCACTTTCAGACAGGGGCCAAATTCACAACAGACAAAATGATTACTAAAATAACACAAAAGAATTAAAGATTTTTAGTCCTTTCACTTTCAGACAGGGGCCAAATTCACAACAGACAAAATGATTACCAAAATAACACAAAAGAATTAAAGATTTTTAATCCTTTCACTTTCAGACAGGGGCCAAATTCACAACAGACAAAATGATTACTAAAATAACACAAAAGAATTAAAGATTTTTAGTCCTTTCACTTTCAGACAGGGGCCAAATTCACAACAGACAAAATGATTACCAAAATAACACAAAAGAATTAAAGATTTTTAGTCCTTTCACTTTCAGACAGGGGCCAAATTCACAATAGAACAAATGATTACCAAAATAACACAAAAGAATTAAAGATTTTTAGTCCTTTCACTTTCAGACAGGGGCCAAATTCACAACAGACAAAATGATTACCAAAATAACACAAAAGAATTAAAGATTTTTAGTCCTTTCACTTTCAGACAGGGGCCAAATTCACAATAGAACAAATGATTACCAAAATAACACAAAAAATTAAAGATTTTTAGTCCTTTCACTTTCAGACAGGGGCCAAATTCACAACAGACAAAATGGTTACTAAAATAACACAAAAGAATTAAAGATTTTTAGTCCTTTCACTTTCAGACAGGGGCCAAATTCACAACAGACCAAATGATAACCAAAATAACACAAAAGAATTAAAGATTTTTAGTCCTTTCACTTTCAGACAGGGGCCAAATTCACAATAGAACAAATGATTACCAAAATAACACAAAAGAATTAAAGATTTTTAGTCCTTTCACTTTCAGACAGGGGCCAAATTCACAACAGACAAAATGATTACCAAAATAACACAAAAGAATTAAAGATTTTTAATCCTTTCACTTTCAGACAGGGGCCAAATTCACAACAGACAAAATGATTACTAAAATAACACAAAAGAATTAAAGATTTTTAGTCCTTTCACTTTCAGACAGGGGCCAAATTCACAACAGACAAAATGATTACCAAAATAACACAAAAGAATTAAAGATTTTTAGTCCTTTCACTTTCAGACAGGGGCCAAATTCACAATAGAACAAATGATTACCAAAATAACACAAAAGAATTAAAGATTTTTAGTCCTTTCACTTTCAGACAGGGGCCAAATTCACAACAGACAAAATGATTACTAAAATAACACAAAAGAATTAAAGATTTTTAGTCCTTTCACTTTCAGACAGGGGCCAAATTCACAACAGACAAAATGATTACTAAAATAACACAAAAGAATTAAAGATTTTTAGTCCTTTCACTTTCAGACAGGGGCCAAATTCACAATAGAACAAATGATTACCAAAATAACACAAAAGAATTAAAGATTTTTAGTCCTTTCACTTTCAGACAGGGGCCAAATTCACAACAGACAAAATGATTACCAAAATAACACAAAAGAATTAAAGATTTTTAAAGCCTTTCACTTTCAGACAGGGGCCAAATTCACAACAGACAAAATGATTACTAAAATAACACAAAAGAATTAAAGATTTTTAGTCCTTTCACTTTCAGACAGGGGCCAAATTCACAACAGACAAAATGATTACCAAAATAACACAAAAGAATTAAAGATTTTTAGTCCTTTCACTTTCAGACAGGGGCCAAATTCACAATAGAACAAATGATTACCAAAATAACACAAAAGAATTAAAGATTTTTAGTCCTTTCACTTTCAGACAGGGGCCAAATTCACAACAGACAAAATGATTACCAAAATAACACAAAAGAATTAAAGATTTTTAGTCCTTTCACTTTCAGACAGGGGCCAAATTCACAATAGAACAAATGATTACCAAAATAACACAAAAGAATTAAAGATTTTTAGTCCTTTCACTTTCAGACAGGGGCCAAATTCACAACAGACAAAATGATTACTAAAATAACACAAAAGAATTAAAGATTTTTAGTCCTTTCACTTTCAGACAGGGGCCAAATTCACAACAGACCAAATGATAACCAAAATAACACAAAAGAATTAAAGATTTTTAGTCCTTTCACTTTCAGCCAGGGGCCAAATTCACAACAGACAAAATGATTACCAAAACAACACAAAAGTATTAAAGTATTTTAGTCCTTTCACTTTCAGACAGGGGCCAAATTCACAACAGACCAAATGATTACCAAAATAGAACAAAAGAATTAAAGATTTTTAGTCCTTTCACTTTCAGACAGGGGCCAAATTCACAACAGACCAAATGATTACCAAAATAAGACAAAAGAATTAAAGATTTTTAGTCCTTTCACTTTCAGACAGGGGCCAAATTCACAACAGACAAAATGATTACCAAAATAACACAAAAGAATTAAAGATTTTTAGTCCTTTCACTTTCAGACAGGGGCCAAATTCACAACAGACAAAATGATTACCAAAATAACACAAAAGAATTAAAGATTTTTAGTCCTTTCACTTTCATACAGGGGCCAAATTCACAACAGACCAAATGATTACAAAAATAACACAAAAGAATTAAAGATTTTTAGTCCTTTCACTTTCAGACAGGGGCCAAATTCACAACAGACAAAATGATTACCAAAATAACACAAAAGAATTAAAGATTTTTAGTCCTTTCACTTTCAGACAGGGGCCAAATTCACAACAGACAAAATGATTACCAAAATAACACAAAAGAATTAAAGATTTTTAGTCCTTTCACTTTCATACAGGGGCCAGATTCACAACAGACAAAATGATTACCAAAATAACACAAAAGAATTAAAGATTTTTAGTCCTTTCACTTTCAGACAGGGCCCAAATTCACAACAGACGCAAAAAATGATTACCAAAATAACACAAAAGAATTAAAGATTTTTAGTCCTTTCACTTTCAGACAGGGGCCAAATTCACAACAGACCAAATGATTACCAAAATAACACAAAAGAATTAAAGATTTTTAGTCCTTTCACTTTCAGACAGGGGCCAAATTCACAACAGACCAAATGATTACCAAAATAGAACAAAAGAATTAAAGATTTTTAGTCCTTTCACTTTCAGACAGGGGCCAAATTCACAACAGACCAAATGATTACCAAAATAAGACAAAAGAATTAAAGATTTTTAGTCCTTTCACTTTCAGACAGGGGCCAAATTCACAACAGACAAAATGATTACCAAAATAACACAAAAGAATTAAAGATTTTTAGTCCTTTCACTTTCAGACAGGGGCCAAATTCACAACAGACAAAATGATTACCAAAATAACACAAAAGAATTAAAGATTTTTAGTCCTTTCACTTTCAGACAGGGGCCAAATTCACAACAGACAAAATGATTACCAAAATAACACAAAAGAATTAAAGATTTTTAGTCCTTTCACTTTCAGACAGGGGCCAAATTCACAACAGACAAAATGATTACCACAATAACACAAAAGAATTAAAGATTTTTAGTCCTTTCACTTTCAGACAGGGGCCAAATTCACAACAGACAAAATGATTACCAAAATAACACAAAAGTATTAAAGATTTGTAGTCCTTTCACTTTCAGACAGGGGCCAAATTCACAACAGACAAAATGATTACCACAATAACACAAAATAATTAAAGATCTTTAGTCCTTTCACTTTCAGACAGGGGCCAAATTCACAACAGACAAAATGATTACCAAAATAACACAAAAGACTTAAAGATTTTTAGTCCTTTCACTTTCAGACAGGGGCCAAATTCACAACAGACCAAATGATTACCAAAATAACACAAAAGAATTAAAGATTTTTAGTCCTTTCACTTTCAGACAGGGGCCAAATTCACGACAGACAAAATGATTACCAAAATAACACAAAAGAATTAAAGATTTTTAGTCCTTTCACTTTCAGACAGGGGCCAAATTCACAACAGACCAAATGATTACCAAAATAACACAAAAGAATTAAAGAATTTTAGTCCTTTCACTTTCAGACAGGGGCCAAATTCACAACAGACAAAATGATTACCAAATTAACACAAAAGAATTAAAGATTTTTAGTCCTTTCACTTTCAGACAGGGGCCAAATTCACAACAGACCAAATGATTACCAAAATAACACAAAAGAATTAAAGATTTTTAGTCCTTTCACTTTCATACAGGGGCCAAATTCACAACAGACCAAATGATTACCAAAATAACACAAAAGAATTAAAGATTTTTAGTCCTTTCACTTTCAGACAGGGGCCAAATTCACAACAGACAAAATGATTACCAAAATAACACAAAAGAATTAAAGATTTTTAGTCCTTTCACTTTCAGACAGGGGCCAAATTCACAACAGACCAAATGATTACCAAAATAATACAAAAGAATTAAAGATTTTTAGTCCTTTCACTTTCAGACAGGGGCCAAATTCACAACAGACCAAATGATTACCAAAATAACACAAAATAATTAAAGATTTTTAGTCCTTTCACTTTCAGACAGGGGCCAAATTCAGAACAGACAAAAGGATTACCAAAATAACACAAAAGTATTAAAGATTCTTAGTCCTTTCACTTTCAGACAGGGGCCAAATTCACAAAAGACCAAATGATTACCAAAATAACACAAAAGAATTAAAGATTTTTAGTCCTTTCACTTTCAGACAGGGGCCAAATTCACAACAGACCAAATGATTACCAAAATAACACAAAAGAATTAAAGATTTTTAGTCCTTTCACTTTTAGACAGGGCCCAAATTCACAACAGACAAAATGATTACCAAAATAACACAAAAGAATTAAAGATTTTTAGTCTTTTCACTTTCAGACAGGGGCCAAATTCACAACAGACCAAATGATTACCAAAATAACACAAAAGAATTAAAGATTTTTAGTCCTTTCACTTTCAGACAGGGGCCAAATTCACAACACACAAAATGATTACCAAAATAACACAAAAGAATTAAAGATTTTTAGTCCTTTCACTTTCAGACAGGGGCCAAATTCACAACAGACCAAATGATTACCAAAATAACACAAAAGAATTAAAGATTTTTAGTCCTTTCACTTTCAGACAGGGGCCAAATTCACAACAGACCAAATGATTACCAAAATAACACAAAAGAATTAAAGATTTTTAGTCCTTTCACTTTCAGACAGGGGCCAAATTCACAACAGACAAAATGATTACCAAAATAACACAAAAGAATTAAAGATTTTTAGTCCTTTCACTTTCAGACAGGGGCCAAATTCACAACAGACAAAATGATTACCAAAATAACACAAACGATTTAAAGATTTTTAGTCCTTTCACTATAGTAGACGCATTCATTTTCTTTAATTTATTCCGGAGTAAAGTTGATGTATTGGGTCAAATAGGTAGTGTTCTAATCTATTTTCCTAAAACATTAGTTTGCAAGAAAAAACATCGCCCTCTGTAAGCCCGTTTACAGTGGGTGTAGTTATATATCTTGCTAGTGCATGTGAGTTCTGTGTGAGTGTAATACGGTTTTTGGTGTCGGTTTGCGCATCTGAATGTGTGGCAAAACGATCATGGTAGTTGTGTGTGTGTGTGCGCGTGTGTGTGTGTGCGTGTGTGTTTAAACATATAAAATCCAAAAGAAATTTCACAGATACATTCTTTATGAAAGGGACAGCGTCAGTTAGCATTTCGATAAATAAATAACAGAAAACTGAAACGTTGTTGGTGCTAAATAAAGCGCTCATGAATATTGCAAACTTTTCAAACAACGGATCTCCCACAGACGACAGGAATACTAAGAGAACATTATGTAGTGATGTGAAGATTTCTTTGTGTCCATTTAAAATCACCAGGAAACCTTCGCTTGGAATGTAGAAAATACTAGTACTACTGCGATTTCTGCACTGGAAAATAACAATAAGATAACAAATGGGTGGAAGGTTTTCGGACCGACATATATCCCCTAATCAGCATTCTAATATTTGTTCAGAAATATAGATTTTGTTATATAATGTAATGACAAAAGTTCGCAGGTGTAGGCTTTAAGATAGCTGTATTCAACTGAGAATACAAGTTTTGCCTAAAGTGGACTTTTATAGTCCCAGTAAACAGAAAGAGCTCTCTCAAAGAGGAGAATAACAAAACAAATGAAGACCACTCTTGATTATTCATAACAATAGCTATGAGACAAAATTTACAGCTAAAATGAATGAAAAAATGGAGAATTTAAAAAAGTAAAACGACATCTAAAATGATATCTAACCATATCGTGTTGCATATAGAGGTCCTTACCCAAATTCGATGCTAACCTCCAGACGATATATATATATATATATATATATATATATATATATATATATATAGATAGATAGATAGATAGATAGATAGATAGATGTGTGTGTGTGTGTTACTTCATTTTATAAATATAGTTTGCAAAATAAAATCCCTGTATTTACCTGATAGATTCCACCGGAGGACGAAACGTGTCGGTAAAGAAATGTTTTCCTTTTTTCTTTATTCATTAATCTCGATATATAAACAATTTTCATTCAAAGATTTTAAGTTATAAATATCTGCAAAAAATACGGAATTTACAATTACATTTTAATACTCCGGTACATTCCAACTTAGCATAAATTTAAAACTAAACTATCAATTTTAAATTCTAAACCAGCTTGGTCATTGTCATATACTTGATGTTAAACCAAATCCACCATATTATACTACAAAATACAGTGCTACGGGTGTCATATTTGTAGAGATAACATAATTATGAATATAAATCGGATATTGGAATCCGATCACCGGAAGCCATGATGACTATTTTGTATTTGCAAATGGCAAGAATCCATCCAACAACAAATAATTTATATTCCTCACTTTAAAAAACATGGATATGTCCCGTTATTACAGAAAATAAATGTACATACTAGAAATAATAATAATAATAATAATAATAATAATAATAATAATAATAATAATAATAATAATAATAAATATAATAATAAGAAAAACAAGAATAAAAATAATAATAATAAGAATAAGAATAAGGATTGTAATAATAATAATAATAATAATAATAATAATAAGAAGAAGAAGAAGAAGAAGAAGAAGAAGAAGAAGAAGAAGAAGAAGAAGAAGAAGAAGAAGAAGAAGAGGAAGAAGAAGAAGAAGAAGAAGAAAAACAAGAATAAAAATAATAATAAGAAGAAGAATAAGAATAAGGATTGTAATAATAATAATAATAATAATAATAATAGTTTTTATTTATTTATTTTTTTTTTTGCATTGGAAAGTGTCATGATGCCATTTTTAACCTTAGGTCCCTGGGCGGAACCCGGAAAAGTAATGTGTAAACGCCAGATATCAAAGGAAATAATAATAATAATAATAATAATAATAATAAGAAGAAGAAGAAGAAGAAGAAGAAGAAGAAGAAGAAGAAGAAGAAGAAGAAGGTTTCAGTTAAGTATGTTAAAACTGTTGTTCACTACAGGTACAGCCAATGTCATTATGTCTAATATTATGTTTTGCGAATTCAGTTCCATATTTAACATGAGATGGAAACACATTTAGCATTTTTCTTACTTATGTTGTATTTCATCGCGGAATCCTCGGTATTTTGGGGGTTTTCTTGTTGCAGTTCCATAATCTTTGTGATCAAAATCAATATGTATTGAGTATATTTTTGTAATGCTCTCTTTCTTGAATGTTACTTTAGAATAGTTGATTAAACAATTTCTTGCTGATTTTTTATACATAGCAAATTACTATTTAGTTCACGCTAATGGAAATTAAGGATACAAAGAAGGGACGTCAGAGAGTCTCTTGGAAAGATTCCTTGTCGGATATTCAAGCAAATGGAAGTGGAAGTACCTTTGAAGTCATTTTGGGATAATGTGGATTTCCACAGCCTCTTTACGTATTTAAGGAAATTTACGATCACGACGAGATTTTTTACAATTCTACTTAAGGATTTAGGCGTGTTGTACACTATCAAATTGTTTAGGTGGTTGGAATGTCGAACTAAACCATTTGTTTCGCTCGCCGGGGTAGACTGTTCTAGTTCCACGTGCCGTGTTTAATGGATACCGGTTATCAGTTATCTCCTCTTAAATCCTCTTTCCAAGTTCTCCACCGCCTTAACCGGGTATTGAACACTACACTCTTTGGGTTCTGTCACTGGATCTAACTAACGCCTTTATCCACTGTGCCATGTGTCCTTGAGGACATTCCAACCACCTGAAGAAGGCCAAAAGCGTACAACGGCCGAAACGTTGTAATACATATGGCGACAAAAATGGAGACACAAGTCCAAATAATGAAAATAGTGTACATAATACCACATCTTAGAAATATTGACAGATTTTCAAGCAGTACTAAGATTTCTAATCTTTTTTTCCTGCAGTATTCCATGACCATTTTTTTATCAAGAATTAACTTTTGCCACCACATGAAGCTCTGCGATATCCCTTCTCTTCCAATGGAAAAATATCCTTTTTAGCGTAAAGTAAGTACAGTTCGTCAAGAGATACGTTAACTATTTATATGTGGGCTTCACATATGGAATTAGCCTATAATGTTAGGGATTATGTTTCACCTGCTTTTAGTACGATATATGAAATGCCTTCAATGAGCAATTTTGCATTTTCATTAAGATTATCAATTAGCATTGATAAAGTTTGCGCAAGAGGTTTATGAATTGATAACAGATAGTACAGACAACATTTGAGTACCTTGTCATTTCCTAGGGATTTCCATTTTGGGGATTTTGCCTGAGCATTTCATTATTCTTGGTTATATTTTTCCATTCTTGTACATGTTTTTTCTTTCATTTTTTCTTGTTCTCGTTTGACCTCATCGGCATTAGAATTATATCACATTGGGTTACTCAAATAGTCTCCCAAAACTCTTGCAATTCTTTAATAGATGTTGGCCTTTTGATTTCTATAACTGTTTTTCCAATTTCCCCGTAAAAACCACTTGAGGTTCGTTTGGAATATCTTATTTTGTCGATAGAAACTACAACGCTTTGCATATGGATTTCTTCTTGTCCTTTTATTGCAGTTGATGTTTATATTTCCGGTAGACCTTCCTGCTTTTCCATCTTTAAAAAACCCTTGGAACCTCGTCTAGTATCGAAAATTGACATACGATTTCTTTCATTCCTCATTTTCATTTTGAAGTAGGCGATTTCTGTCTATTGTTTGATGTTTTCTTTGTCTTGACATGAAGTCGTCCAGTAGCTGCTAAATCTGGTACATACGTGATATTAGGTTTTTATTTATCACGGGGGTGGGGTTGTCATGATGCTATTCCTGACCTTAGTTCACGCCGTATAATAATAAAGAGTTTATTGTTTGTTTCACTATGAGATCAAAAGTAATTATTTTAATAATGATATTTTAAATTAGCAACATAGGAAAACACAAAGCTCCAACATCATAATATGTTTATATGTATGCATATATTATGAACTGAGATTCAAGACAAAATACTTTTCCCAAAATAAATCAGATGTTTTCTGATTGGATCCCGGGAGGGAAGAAGAAGAAAGAAAATAGTAAAATAATAATGCGAAAAGAATAGAGAGCGGAATGCGTTTGATACTAGAATGCGAACTTAATGGGGTCAATAAAATGAAGGCTATCAACACCTTAGCTATACCCGTAGTAACATACAGCTTCAACATTATTAAATGACAGTAACAACAGACACAAAGACCTGACAAATGTTTACATATATGAGGATGCAACACCCGAAATCCGATGTTGATAGGATGTACCTTATAATATGTTAAGTAGACCGAGGTTTAATCCACGTTAAAATAACTCCTGCAAATAGTAAAATACCATATCCACTCCATCAACAAAGAATCTGTACTCTTCAAGAAACAGTTTAATATAAATAAAATCCTACCAAAAAAAAAGTGAATGACATCTACGCCAAACGAGTACAACGGAGAGCAGTACAGCATGGACAAATGACATTAAAAACAAAAACTAGGAATACAAGACTTTGAAAGGCAAATAACTAAAAAAGAAAGAAACAAGCATATGTGGATCAGCAAAAAGACAACATCAGTGGCTGAGGAGCACCAAGTGGAAAGCTTAAAATAATGCATACGTATTGCAGCAAAGGACCAAAGTCACGCAACCAGATCCTATCTCTGTCAAATAATAAAATATGAAACTACTCGAAATACAGGTTCTTCAGGAAATATGAAACTGTCGACCATATTGCTTCAGCATGTTCAGAACTTGAAGAAAAATTAATATACCCACAGATATAAGAAGGTAGGAACATATGTGCACTGGAAGATATGCAAGGAGCAAAAATTCGAAACTACTGAGAAATGGAATGACCACCAACCACACACAGTGACCGGAAATATGGTTATAACTACCTTTTGGGATAAGCCAATTCACACTGACAGGGAAATAAAAGCCAACAGACCTGATAATATCGTAAACGACCAGACATTCACGAAGTGTATGCTTATTGACATAGCAGTGCTATCTGAGAGGAAAACCTCCCTGAAAACTATCGAGAAATTGTCCAAGTACAACGATCTGCATGTCGACATTAACAGGATGTAGGGAATGAAGATTAAAACATTACTAATAGTCTAGTACTAATTACTCTAGTCCTAATAAGAAATGGAATGGACAATTATACTAACAGTGCCTCAGGTAACATCAACATACAATTTGCCCAGATGATCCCCCTACTAGGAACATCCCATGTACTAAGTAAAGTGGTATCCATTAAATGACACTTCTCCTACATGGCCTACGGGCCACAGTTTTGGCCCGGCTCTACAGGGTACAAAGCAGGGAACAACATACACAAATAATAATAATCATAAAAAAAAAAAAAAAAAATAATAATAATAATAATAATAAAGACTGTCCTGAAAGAACACCGGCCACGTATATAAGATTTCTTATCTTAACTAATTGGATGTTTTAACACACACACAAACACACACACACACACACACACACACACACACACACACACACACACACACACACACACACACACACACACATATATATATATATATATATTTTAAAATAGATACATAGATAGATGTAAAAGACAATAGGAAAACTGTAATAATTGCTGACGCGTTTCGTCCGATGTGGACTTTCTCAAGGCAAAACGAAATGAATTTAGCAAACGAAGTAACTAATAATAACAAAACAAAATGTCCTTAGCAACTGGAAGAATGACATTTTGTTTTGTTATTTTTAGTTACTTGGTTTATTAAATCCATTTCGTTTTGCCTTGAGTCCACATCGGACGAAACGCGTCGGCAATTATTACAGTGTTCCTATTGTCTTTTACATTTATAAATATTGTCTTTTTCTACAGGTTAACTCTGAGAAATTTCTCACACACACACACACACACATTTATATATATATATATATATATATATATATATATATATATATATATATATATATATATATATATATATATTGGTGAGGTAAGATTGTGTAGAGTAGGAATCTTTCCACTAACAGATTAGCTTGTCAGATCACTGGCACTAACCAGTGAGGTATATCACATAGTGAATGACGTACTGCTGCTCATCTTTGTTCATGAATTGGAGCGGCATTCTCTTCGGATGTCATACGAATTGATCACTTTAAGTTTAGCGTATGAGGCACAGCCAAGGGAATATGGAAAGGAGAAATTGACGAGAGGAAACACACTCAATCGGAGACCACCTTGGCAGATATGCTTCATCCGACCCCTGAAACTAGTTTCTAACTAGGCCCCAAAATGCATTCATAGGCAATGTGATTATCATAACGTGCCAACATATAGCGTACATTTGGCTGGGATGCGTCTACAATTTGGCTGTGAAAACTTGTCATTATGAATTTATTGGCTCTCGACTATTTTTAATCCAGTGACACTATATTGATATGCCCATCACTCACTCACTCACTCACTCACTCACTAATAATAATAATAATAATAATAATAATAATAATAATAATAATGAGCTATTGTCATTATCATAGTATTGAACATAATAGCAAAGTGAAAATCTTATGCGACATTCCTACGCAAGTAGATAACATAGTCTGGACAAACAGATGAAAATTTCTTAATTTATACATGTCTCCTGACCATTATTGAAAAAAAGAAATGGAGAAGAGCGGGAACTCTCTCTTCTATGTGTCACAGGATGTAGTTGATCATGGCTCTCCACAATTTCCTGCCCTTTGTAACTCTTAATAAATTCATTTACTTAAGCTCCCTAAACAGGTTTTGCATTGGTTTTATCTGTCTCTCTTGCCTTCAATCGTTCCTGTTAGTATTATATTTTCAGGGTTCACTTTCCTCATTATGCGCCCTGGAATTTGCAACTGTCTCTTCTTGACGTGAAGCATTTCCACTTTTGTTTCCATTTTCACTACAACGTCGTCGTTCCTCCAATGTTAGGTCCATGTCATCCACATCAATTTTCTGTAGAATCATATTTATGTTCCTTCAAGTTACATCCTCCTCTCTAAGGACATTTTGCAGCATTCAATTCCTTATATGGAGATATATATTACGTAACAGTTCAGTGGTCTTTTCATTGTTCTTAACGACTTTTTTTCTTAATGCTCTTTATAGTTTTCAAATTTATCATCGTGTATTCCTTCCTCTGTTAAAACATTTCCTAGATATTTAAATTGTTAGACGTGCTTGATTTTTACATCTAGAGCTGGTAATTTGTATGTTGGACAGTTCCGTTTCTTAGTAAGCAAATATTCCTTCTTCTTGCAGCTAATGATTATTACTTTCTTCTCGTTTGTATCACTACCTTAAGTAGTTGTTCTTGTAGTTTCCTTTAGGTGATTGCTATCAACACTTTGTCATCTGCATATATTATGGTGTTAAGATTGTGACCATCATTAATAAATGCTGGTAGGACTTTTAATTCTCTCAGAATCGCCTCACTATACAGGTTGAATAACTCAACCGAGAAGACAAGACCTTGTCAAACACCACCTACTGTTGTTGTATATGTACTGAACTAATTTTCTGTCTGTATGCAGGCACTTTTCGGTCGATATAGAATCTTCACTATTTTAATATCCGTCCCAAATATATCAAGGTTACTAAGCAGTACAAATGTTCTTTGAGACATACCTATCAGACGCTTTTGTATAATCTAGAAAACGGAGGTACACACATTGTAAGTTTGGGATAGACCAACAAAGAATGTAATCACTGGATTACTTGGACGTTGTACAAAGCCATGTGAAAATCTTTGTAGGTATTTGAATGTTATTTGGAAATAGTGCGATTACAAAAAAAATATACATTCTTGGAGCGGTAAGTATTCTTTGAAAAATATTGGATAGAGAATCTCAATGAAAAGTACAAACGTCCGATTTATTTTCTTACCTCGTGAGATGTGATCTTAAAATATACATATTAAGAGTAATCAACATTTTATGCTGTGTTGAAACAACAGCAACAACAATAACAATAATAATAATAATAATAATAATAATAATAATAATAATAATAATAATAATAATAATAACAAGATTAGGGAGATTTGTATATAGTTTCATATTATTGAACATAAGAAAGAAAATACCAAAGAAAATTCCGTTGAAAATACAAGTTAAGTCGGAGTCTGGTGAAGCACGTCGTGTCATTTTTGGGATATATGCTCTTATAAACAAAGCGGTTCATAACAGAAATAGTAAAGAAATCAATTAAATAAATAAATTATTTTAAAAAAATAGCTAGAGGAGCACTACCCCACTGAACGCGATGGTTTACCACGATATCGATATTCTCTGGCACCCACAAATCAACCCCCACGTATGGGTAATTACGAATATTTATAAACCGCATCGGTTGTCACGCAATTCAACACTGACTGCGATCTCCAGTGAGGAACCAAACGGAGGTTGAAAAGTCTGCAAAGGGGAAAAAAACAATCTCTATTCAATGAGAACTAGAGAAGAACTATGTCGAGTACAGTCGTCACAGAATCCCTCAGTATTCTTTAAAAGAAAATCCCACCAAAAGAAATGGACGTGGGAAGAGTATATTGAAGTAATGATAGCATTTTACACCACTACGATATATCCGACAAAGACAACAACGCCCAGTTTCAATATCTGAAATGTAAATTAAGCAATTTTTAACGAATCAATGGATCTTTATTAATTCAATATATTTTCATTAGTTTAAAAGAAGAACGATGCGTCTACTGAAATATGGGTTATATACACTGTTTAAATTAATAAAAAAAAAACAATGTTTCATGAAATATCATTTTTGTCTTTGCATTTTATGACAAGATTTTGGTTTGCTTTTTCAAAATATAAAGAGGCAGGAACATTAGAATACAAACAGTAAAATGAAGAAACTTAATCTAAAGGAAAAAAAAACAGTATAATATTATAATCTTATCACTGTACTTACAGCATATATTGAAATTAATTTTCTGCTCAATTGTTGCCTGGTTATTATGGTAGCAAAAATGTCCTGTGACGACATAAGAAATGGTAATATTAAAACCAATACTAATAAATATTCAATAATTTTGATACCACAAATTTTCCGGGTTTTTTTTAAATTTTAGTATAGGGTGGTCAGAGGGTCTTGTTACCCCTACATAATACAATTTTCTATTTCAGATGTCTGACAGGAAAATGATCGTATTCAGACTGACCTTATCGGTGTGCAACAGCGTCAATGAAAGTGAATAAACTGAATCCGGCGCATGTGCTTTGTATGTCTGTAGTATTTGTTCTGCTATTGTTCTTATTACATTTTGGTAGATGGAGACAAGACCTTCAGACCAGCCTATGTAATAGCTTTTATAATGCTCTCATATATGCTCGCATCATTTCTGTAGTATCATTTCTATCCCTTTTATTACTGTTCCCTTCTTACATTTCATGTATCCTCTCAAAGAATATATTTAATGTCCTATTATTTCTTTCTATCATTTTTTTTCATCATTTTCTGTCTCGTTGTTTTTAATTCTGTTATCTCGTTTTATGTATAAGTGGTATATCTAGGTTCTACAGTTTTTTACTGTCTGCATACATTACTCGTTGGGACATTCATTCCTAGCTTATATTTATTTCTTTTTATTTAATATCCTATTTTTTATTATTTCCCGGTCGTATTTGCCGCCTCACTTTCATTATTTCGTAAATTGTACCTTATCAATTTTTTTTGTCTCTCTTCACTTGAGGGAACGTTTCTACTTTCGTCAGTAGTTCTCATACGTTGTATCTTTAGCCAATCATGTGACCTTCTGTATTTATCTGCATATTTCATACGATTTTCTATTTCGTTGGATTCTAATGCCTCAGCTTAAAATCTGAAATAGCAGAAAATGAAGGATAATATTAATATAAATCTTTTTATATTATAGGGAAATATATTTCGAGATTAACAGTCGTCTTAAAATGTTGCGCCATAAGTAACGTCTGTTTTTGTGAACTAATTGTATTGACGGATGTATCATGCTAACTAACCGTAACATAAATATATTATAACAGCTAATGAAAATGATTTACGTCAAGCAATACTTAGAGTTCAGCAACACGAATGCAGGTATATCACATTGTAACCCATGTCAGAACACAGCAAGTACAACAAAGGAAATAATTTGAAATCCGTTTGTCTCTTTTGCCACATAAAACATATTTTTCTCATCTTGCACTAACCTGTTATAACCTTTATCGATCGCTGAAAGATGCTTTGACATAGAGAATCATGTCTAATAAAAGACTAAATTCACGGGCTCGTGAAAAATATCTTTATATTAAAAACATGCGGAATTTTGCTAGAATGGTGCCAGAATGTCATTTCAAATAATGGTTAATATATAATTGAATGAAGTATTATAGTTCCCTATTCCTTGAAGAATAAAGTTAATAGACAAAAAAGGAACCTGTTATTGACTCAACGTAATAAATTCAATCAAACCTTCTGGTCATTCTTTTTATCGCAACATTTTCCCTTTCTCCCTCTACCCTATGTAACAGCTAACAAATTGCAATAAAACTAAAAATGAGAGAAAGCTGATCAAAGTAAAAGAGAAAACTGAGTAATATTATCAAAATGTTATCCGATGAATTGAGACAAAGTTTAATATTAATTTTAACACATATTGCCCCGGCTTGGTCCGGTCCTCAATAATCCTTGTCTATGATTGATCCACTGCAAAAATGGATTGCCCCTGATTGGCCCGGTTCTCAATAATCATTGCCTTTGATGGTTCCGGTGTTAAACATAATTGTCGCTGATTGGTCTGGTGGCAAATATTGCGATAAAGACAATGACCAGAAGACTTGATTGGTCTGTCCCCCAATAAACATTGGCCTTGATAGTTTAGTGCTAAAAATAATTGCCCTTGATTAGTTTGTTCCCCAATAATCATTGGCCTTCATTAGTCCGGTGCTAAAAATCATTGTCCCCGATTAGTCTGGTCCCCTATTATTATTGGCCTTCATTAACCCCGTGTAAAAAACTCATCCCCCCTGTTTGGTCCGATGCCAAAAGTTATTGCTCCTGATTTGTGTCGGGCAAATAATGTGCTCTGACAACGAAACAACAACAATGATATTATTAATACCAGTAATAACCTTGATTATGCCGTTACAGTTATCGGCGTTTAAGTTACATTCGTTGAGCAAAGATTAAACCCAACTTATTCATCTGGATTCACTTTCACGGCAATACCCCTCGGAACGGTATGCATACATTTCGTCACTCTCATATCATGTGTTAAATAGCGGGATATAACGTCACTTAGGTAGCAGCTTTTGCAAGAGAAGTAATACCCTGAATTTGAAGCGGGGGATAAGTCAATGGAAACACCTCCACAATTTCTCGCAAATATATTGTTTGTTGTTTTAGTTTAAGGCATATCAATCTCCATAGGTTGTAAAATAGAGAGACAATTTATTAAGATAATGATAGACGTTCTAGCGACACAAGTCTAAATCCAAACCCGGGTAGAAAAAGAGGCGGATTCATACTTTTCTCAATGGTATTTTCGTGTAATTGAATACAACGAACCCAGCGGGAATTGGAAACCGGCTCTCCGATTAATAATTATGTGCCATTAGCCAGTACACCATCTGCACATCCAATCTTACAACACTTCGCATTCCCAAGTGGTTAACAATCAATCTATTGAGCAGACTCAACGTTGCTTAACTTCCGTTGTCATACGGCAGCCGGTGTTTCAACGTATTCTGGCTGTAAGCCTCCAAAAACTACAGCAATTAACAGATAATAAAAATAAATATTATTTTAAAATATTAAGGTTGGTAGCATAAACATAACCATCTGGCAAGATTATAATAATTAGATCTATTAATTATACTATATTTTTGCCAAACGTGTCAGCGTATAGAAATCCTCACAGTATTTAATGTTGCTAAAGTTAGCGCGAACAATTTTTGTCCAGATTTACAAATTCTTCGTTCCCTTCAATTTTGCAAACCAATCGATGAAATTTGAATGAACTGATACTGGTATTAGTCTGGAAAAAATCAGATATCGCGGTTTAATTTTTGCTTTAATTTAATTTAATTTTATATGTCTTCATGGAAAACAATACATTTATCCTTTTTCATTTTTAAAAACAAACAATAAATTCTTATCATTTTTTATTCTTGATCATACAACATACAACTGACCCTGAAGTAATATTTCTTTCTGGAGTCAAAAACGTTATTGCATTTGTATTAAATAAGTATTTATTATTTTAAGCATTAAATTGTTTTTACAGATAGTGGGAATATTTTGTATTTAAATAATAAATCTTTCATATTTTCAAAAAAATAAATGAAAATTTATTGTACTAAGATACTCACTCGGGTAAAAACTACTATACTTGCACCCCACTTACTTGTTTGCACTTCTCCCAAAAATGTGGCTTCTATCGGTCTATATATGCTTATTTTAGAGTCTGTGACGTACGGACTAATGGATGTCACAGAATTCTTTATATAGATACAAGACATAAAGCTGGTGTCTTTTAACAAAGCTAATGTTCGACTCGAAAACCGTGTCAGTTTCTTTAGATCTCATTTTACGTTAGTCTAGAAAACTTGTTTTTTCATTCATTGTTTCGTTTTTTCAAGTTTCTGAATTAAACTGCAGGCAAATAATAATTCAGATACTAAATAGCGCACATCAACTTACACTCTGTACAAGAGGAACATATCTACCGATACTTTCATGTGGAAATTGTAAAAAGAAAAATTAAAGTTTACAGATTTGAAATGTTCAAAAAGTATTATAAAGATACAATGAGATTGGAGGAATGAACTAAAATGATTATCGCTGATGTTTACATGGACATAATAATGAAGTCATTTACTTGATAAATCGATTATGAGATAATTTGAACTCAGGTTTCATGACTGGGTAGGTGATAGCATCATTGAGTACCATGGGACGTAGCTGACAAGAATAACTTCTGACTCAAAGTTTTGAGTCAAATATACGTGAGGAAACTGCTCTGGAGGAAATCACGGTGTCCTAGTTTTGAGCTTGTTGCCCTTGTTCCTTTACTGATCACGCAAGATTATTGCTCTCTCTCTCTGTGAATGCCTAACTAAGATCATCTCAGCTCATATGTTTTATGTCCAGGAATTTGACTTTGTTAGATTTTGAATAAGAACAAATGTAAGTGAGTAGGTGTCTGATACAAAGATTAGCAACAAAACGAACAGTCACCCATTCCTATAAGTGCATAAATACCGTGCAAATTATACATGCACTAGAATAATGTACAAAACCAAAACTACATCAGGTACAAACATCGATTCATTGTTACGATCCCAATATTATGTCATATTGTACAATAATTATTCAAAATTATTTACAAGATTTTACAAGAAAGTATTAGATATGTGTTCACAGTGACACAACATAGACTAAATGCTGGAAATAATACATTTTTTCCAGAAGATACAAACATTTTATTGATTGACTTTATTCATAAAATAAAGTAGCGTAATTTTCTGCCATGTTTGGATACAAGTTGTCATGGGGCAATGTTTAAGGATAACTTTTTATGAAACTTGTTAGAATGGTAATTGTTTTCATGAATTTTCATCTTTGGGACGTCGACTTTATGGATTTAAGAAGACTACTAGATTGGCGGTTAGGTCTCAGCAGTTTACAATTGAAATATCTAAATGTAACAGTTTCTTATTTCGCACACCTCGCATATGGTACTCTCTTTCAGCTCCTTGCTTTCCACTCAACTTTGATCTTCTGAAATTTAAATACACTGCCAATATTATGTCTTCTTGACACTTGTTTTTAAATAGTTCTTTCTCCTTGATAATGTTTCATTTTTCTTCTATTCTCTCATATTCTGTAATCCCTTGCGTGTTAGTATATGTTTTGCCTTGCTTGTGAAAAAATCATTAAATGCAAATTAATTCTATATAACGTCATAAAACATATAAAACACAGAGGACTATTTAGACTAAGTTGGCTTTATTGTCACAAAATATTATGAAAGCAAACAGTTAACACAGATTATTATGCTCAGATATTATAAGATCCGGTCTATAGAAGTAATATTAGTTTGTATTGTGTCTTTAACGTTTCCTGAGTATGTTACGATAATAAACTTAATTGAACAACTATTTTATGCAGGAAATTGTTGCCCTCTTGTCGCTGAAAAGATTTTAAACGTGAATAATTATTGGTAAATATATTCGAGATGTGCAATTTTCAATAAGCTGTAATTTATTTAAACTACTGTTCTCAGTTTGATTGCTATGGATGTTATCAGAGACAGCATTTCAGTCAATTGCCCTCTGACCATCTACAGGTGTCCATTCTTTGTTTGATATGAGATATCTTTTATTGCGTTCTTTGCCTCTGCGATCCCAGTTTTTGTTCATTCCTACTGAAGCAGCGTATAGTGTCAATCCAGGGATTGAACTCAAGAGGAAGGCTATTGAAATGTTAAGTAATCGAAGATCCACCAACCGTTGCTGAATACTTAGATGAGTGCTATCATTCACACTGAACTGCAAAGCACATAGTAGGTTTAATTAACGGGCAGAACTAGCAACATTCTTCGGAAGATTTGATAACAGAGAAATATTGCAGTTTTGCAAGAGGGCTTCAAATATCAGTCATGTTTATATGCAGAATTTTCATTATAATAGACAGGTTCTCACCCGAGGCAAAGAAGTTCATTTTACTCGGATATTTAATATATTTCTGGAGGAAAATGAACCCATGCCGTTTTAAGAGAATTAACGCAAAGCGAACGAAACTTAATCGACCGGAATTTGAACTGGGCTTGGCGATTCCCCTCGCCGTCTCTATTATCTTTACACAACCGGCATTGGCTTGTACGATTCTTTTACGGAAAAATTTTAAAGCGAGACTTTAATTTTTTATTTTACCCAATTAGCGAAAACAATAAATCTGTTTGAGTTTCTTTTACTGAATTGTTGGAATAGAAAAAATAACAAGTTTCACCAACTTCTTCCCAACGACTGAATTGAACGTTTAGAAATCCTATTGTTTTGAAGAGTTTACCTTTTTTTCACTGTAATTAACATTGGATACCCTTTTTTCGTAGAGTTTGAATAGAATTCCTTTCTTCACCACTGTTGTAGACACGGCAAAATTTTGTTTTTATGATTTAACGTGAAGTCCGTATCTTCGATTCCTTCGTCGCCAAGATGTTGTGACAAAGTAAATGGTTAAAGAAATAACAAAACAAGTGTTGCAGATATATCATACATTAAACAGTAAGTACAACAGAAGAACATTACACGACTAGTGAGTGTGTGTCTGTTGACCCAGGGTTCAATCTCTTCGACTGTTCCTCCTAGGTATTCTCTTCTACTATATACATATAGTAGGCGGAAGAGTCCAACAAAGACACTTTAGATAGAGGACACCACATAACCTTCCCTTTTCAACCTGACTCCGTATGGAGCCGTTTATTTATAATTACCGCACAATGCTTTTTATTCAACTAAAGAAACACTTTTTCACACAAAAACAAATCAGAAAGAACCACTTTGAAAAGTCTATATACAAGAATTACGTTCACATTTATTTTTAGATTTAAGACAAACATTTTACGTGTTAACAACAGTAAATGTTTATTAAGGTCTCTATTCATTATTCCTAAATAATGAAATATTGGATAATTTTAATGGTAAATTGTAATGTTAATAATTTCCAATAATCCAATGCGTATAATGCTTTTCTGGTAGTTCAAAGTTCATAAGTGAGGAGATTGTTTTTTACTCATTCTTTTCTTATTCTGTAGACATGGTATGAAATGAAAGATGTTCAATATCTTCTTCTTTTCGTGTCAATTTCTAAAGGTTCCGTAAATTTCCTATTTCTTTTGGACCTTCTGAGCTCTGGCACTGATTACAGTATTGGAAATTCAAATGTGTCAATGTCGACGTCCATAGTGTCATCTTCTGTGGGATCCCTGACGACTACGATTTCATAAGGTTTTCTAATTTGGTTTACATGACGTTTCTGTATAAACTTATGTCCTTAAAACATGCAAATCATGTTACCAATTCGTCTGTCTATTGTCCCTATATCCCAATCAGCTTTATTATTCGCAAATACACGCAAAAAAACCTTTTCTCCGATCTTAAAGCACTTTTTAAGCACTTAATTCATATTTCCCGTTTTCGTTTCTGTCGGAAGGAATTTTTCAAATGCCGATTTTATTTTCCTGGCAAACATGAACTCCGCTGGCGTCTTGGCAGATGGAGCACTGCTATTAGTGCATACCTTTCAGACCTGCAAAAACTACTGTACCTCTCGCCTTCCTGCGTGCTCTCTCGAAAGTGTCCACGAAACGCTCTGCCTGTCCATTACTTCTTGGGTGATATGGCGCCGTGGTAATATGTTCGATCAGGAATGACTGACAAAAATTATTTAAATTCACAGTATGTGAACTGTGTATCATTGTCTGTTACAATACAGTCAACAATTCCTTTGCTCATTCTGTGTTTAAGGGAGCATTTCTTCCAGATTCTGTTGTCTAAACTAGGTACAATTCCTCAAATTTCGTCTGGTATTCTGCTTTATCTCGCTGGAATTTCTCTTGATATTTCTGTTCCAACAGTAGATGTTGTTCCTTTTGGTGTTTCATCAACTCTAGCATTGCAATTTTAAATTCGCCCATTTTACTGCGGTAGTAGGTAAAATTAAGAAATGAGAGAGGGGAATGTTGTTCTCTTTACCTTCTTAACCAGCAATAAGCCTTTTTGACTTGTACGATTCTTTTACTGAAAAATTTAAAAGCGAGACTTTAAGTTTTTACTTTACCCAATTAGCGAAAACAATAAATCTTGTTGACTTTTACATTTCTTTTACTGAATTGTTGGAATAGAAAAAATAACAAGTTTCACCAACTTCTTCCCAACGCCCCATATTAACTTGTAGAAATCCTATTGTTTTGAAGAGTTTACCTTTTTTTCACTGTCAGTGTTGTAATTAACATTGGATACCCTTTTTTCGTAGAGTTTGATTAGAATTCCTTTCTTCACCACTGTTGTAGACACTGGTAAAATTTTGTTTTTACGATTTAACGTGAAGTCCGTTTCTTCGATTCATTCGTCGCCAAGATGATGTGAGCAAGTAAATGATTAAAGAAATAACAAAACAAATGTCACAGATATATCATATATTAAAAAGTAAGTACAACAGGAGAGTATTAAATGACTAGTGAGTGTGTGTCGGTTGACCCAGCGTTCAATCTATTTGACTGTTAATATTTAACAGCACCCACCACAAGGGATGTTTCTGGCACAAGGCCGAGTTTACCATGGTTTCTCCAAGCCCGTAGGCTCGGCCAAAAATATTTTCTTCGAACCCGTATAAACGGGTTCAGGATCTGTCTACCTCCCCGCACGTAACTTTGCCTTTCGGCAAAGACTCGTCCGGGTTCATCTCTGCTCAGGGCAGAGAGTTTGACAGTAATGAACAATCTATTCGACTATTCCTCCAAGGCCTCCTCTCCTACTAATCGTATAGTAGGTGGAAGAGTTCAACATAGATTATTTAGAGGGAGGACAGCACAATACATACATATAAAGATATATGACTGACTACTCGTTCACAAGCATATCGGTACTATAAATAGACTAGTAGATGCCTCGTATATATAGATGTATACAAGTATATATCTAACAACTTGTTAAACGGGTATGACTATCTCTGACAAGTTCCATAATTATTTTTCTTCTCCTGAGTAAGACAATGGCTCATGAAACCTGCAAGTGACTTTCAATTCTTATTTCAACTGTAGTAAAAACTAAGTTGTTACGTATAGAGGCGACTCTGTTTTATAAAGTCTGTTTATTTTGCTCATTGACGGATGATATTGACGCAGATTTTGAAGGTTTCCTGACAAACCATTCAATTATTATTTTTTCCACCATTGAAATGAAAATAGTTTTATGAAAGCTGTGGCAAAATGATTATTATTTTTGCTAACGTACCCTTCTTTGCCGAGACATTCTCTGACACATCAATTAATATAAAATTCTGAATTGATGGATTCCATTTTTAACTGATTTCTTGACATTTGCCCAAATTATTGTATGTATGTATGTTGCGGCATTCAACCTGGATCGGTTAAGCCGGCTCCTTCCAAGGAATTCACCGCGTCCGGAACGAAGGTCGACCAAGCACGGCGATCCGTCGCCAATGCTGAAACGCGCGACAGCCATTCCCGATTCCAACGGCGGTGAATTCTTGAAACGGAGTAACAAGGGAGTTTTAACTTCGCACGCGGTCCCCGCACCTCGCGTGCTATCCCAGTGGAGAGAGGAATATGCTCTTACTTGCCGCAGAATTTGCACAGACGCAGAGGCAGGAGTAACCAAGAGGCCGCCGGATGAATCTTGATTCAGAGTTGACCAGTTGCCATCCAAGAACTATTTACCCATAGTTGGAGGGAGAAGATTTACATTTCCCAAGCACGCAAGTGAATGTAACGGATTCGACTGGGATTCGAACTCGGCTCTACGATTCCTCAATCCGAGCCGTTTTCCATTACTCCACCGTGCCTCCTGTTATTGGATGCTCTTTGATAATCTTAGTACCTTCATGAATAGAACGCCTCCGTTTTGGTCGATAACTGTTGAGTCTTGACTCATTGTTGAATCTCGCCTAATGCATGGAATAATAATGCAACACAAAATGTACTTAGAACAAGAATGTATTATAACAAGAAAGTGTACACAATAAGTACATATAGTATTTCTGTATATTTCTGGGAAGACGTTCCTGGAGAATGTGTTGACTAGTCGCAGTCGATCAGAGTCTCTAGTTGGATCTCGTGATTCCACCTCTCTCGTCTTCCGGTACCAACCATTATTTATATAGTTGGTAGTCACCTATGCAGATTAGGTGGATCCTACCACAACAATAACAAAAAGCGGATTAAGGATTAAGGATTATCGGTGTGACACTCTGCAAGATGCATTCATACATACATGGTGAATATCCACTCGTGGCCGAGTAAGTCCATCTCTTGCTCTCACACATTCATAATCTTCCCCACACGAATAATATCATCACTTCGTCGCTGATGACATTTCAAATAGCTTTGAAAACCGGCAAGGGTCCGGAAATTCTTACCAATTTGCTGATATGTCAGTGTTCCTGCTGCAATATACCTTTCTGCATGCTGGCTGCGGAAATGTCTTGTGACTCCGTTGGCTGATCGACACAAATTATGACAGAGTGTGCATGTATGATCATCTGGGATGTCATATTGGGAGTTGACATCACGATGAAACCGTATCTTCATTTCTTCTCATGCTTTTGAAAAGCAAATGCGGTCATAATAATCAACCTTAAGAGAATCAATCGATCCTCGTTCTCGGAAAGGGTTGATGCCTCGCAATCATCTGCCTTCAGTTGTTTTTGTTCATATCAATCAGATTTTTCCATGTTTGCTGATCTGATGCGAGTTCTTCACAAGTATCTAAATCTATTGTGCATTTTTAATGTCTCCTTCAGACTGTCTTTGTAGCGCTGGCAGACTATACACTGCAGTCGTTTTACCTGTGCTAACTTAACATACATGACTTGTTTAGGCATGCGTGACTATTGTAGTCGGTCAAGGAGAGCAGATCATCTAAGATGATGTTTTCTAACCATGAATTCGCTGTTCTTGCCAAATGTAGCACTCTTGTATGAGGCACAGTGATCAGATAGCTATGAGATATTTAGAATATTACGCAGACAACGCAGATACTTACATACATACATAAAGGTTACTTTTATTCGATAAAGGTTATTTATTCGATAAAGGTTACTTTTATTCGATACACTAGACTGCGTTGAAAAAAATAAAAATATACAAGTAAACTCACTTGTTTGGTCATCGAAAATCAAATAACCGTATAAAAAATAAATTCCCATTTAAATAAGTATATTAATTGCTTATACATATAATTATACCTTTATGCTTGAATATATATGTGTAACACTATTTAGGAACGGAAGGGTTAATTAATCAATTAATTAACCACAGAAGTTAATTACGGGGATACTTAAACCGATAGATATAACGAAAGACATACTGAGCGATTACTTACACCGATAGATATAACGAAAGACATACTGAGCGATTACTTACGCCGGTGGATATAGCGAGAGACATACTGAGCGATTACTTGAACCGATGGATATAACGAAAGACATACTGGGCGATATTCTTTTTGTTTTGTTGTTTTCCCAAACAGAGTATCGGTGAAAAAAAAAAAGAAAAAAAGATTTTTTTTCTTTTGTTGTTTTCAAGTGCGAATTCAAGATGGCCACTTTACTTTCTCGCTGAAGTTTGATGCTGAGATATGCCAAATTCTCTTCGAGGACAAAGGAAGGAAAAAGAGAAAGAAACAGACGGACAGGGCTTAACAACTTAGATGATAAGTGAAGGAAAGAATGCCACCCACGAAAATTTTGATGGTCATTGTCGTGAAAATTAGTTGAGGGATACCAGAGCTCTGGGCAGATAAAACATTGGCTGTTATCAGTAGTTGATGGGTCGTCTGCCAAACGCACCCAGAGCCCTAGAATGAGACCGCCTGGACAGGACATCTGCATTTTGTTTTGGGTTCGTTTGTGATAACGAAGGCTATGTTAGGGTATTTTAATTAACCCAATTTCGCCAAAAAAGAATTTTCCACTTAATGTTGACGGATAAACCTGGTTGAAAAAAAAACATATCCCGTGAAGTTGGATAAAAATTGAGATTATCAGTTGACGCCTATTGGCCGAATAGCCAGGCGGAGATGATCATGTGACGCAGAGAGGAGGCCGCCACCGCCCATTGAGAGGATAGGTATGAGATGTTACTGCGAGGAAGTGGGAAAACCGTTGACGCCCTCTAAAGTATGGTGAGATACCCATATGAGAGCAGAAGAGGGTGGGAGTGGAATAAGATTTCCAAATACGGAAAATGATAATTATTTTTGGCCGAAAACAAAGAAAATCCTTATTGGGGATTTGAAATCAACGTGGTGGCCACACCACGTCCGACCCCACGCCAGGTTTTGATCGGCGTCCATATAAGCAAACATCTACGGGTGTTTCAGTTGAGTTCGTCGAGGAGACTTCGCAGAGTAGAGCAGAGTTCGGTCGAGGAGAGTTCGCAGAGAAGAGTACAGCCAGTACAGTAAGAGAGAGACGCGCCTCGCACAGGTGACCGCACGATTCCATGCCTTCCGACTTAGACTTCTAACAAGAACAGATTTGTTGAAGACCGACTTTAGATTTCCCATCAAAACAAGTTTCCGACTAGACTTCTAACCAAGAACAAATTATAGAAGTCTGACTAATATTCGCCATCTCGATATCCAGACCTAGTTAAGGAACGCAAAAGTGTTACAATCCACATTTTTTTCTTCGGGCTGGGAGAGAAGAGAGAGATTCACTCCTGTAAATCAACAAACCGACATAAAATTAATCACTATTCCTAACCAGTCGCTCGCCTTGAAGTTGTTGTTTGTGCTTTTTATTTTTTGTCTACATTATTGTGCAGTATCATCTTGACCCGGATTCGGCTGGCACTACGGCCCGACGTCTGATTGATCTCGTCAACCTAAGATCAAATCACAACGTGGGTAGGTTGAATCGAGATCAAAGCAGTTGCTTCGGTGACCAGGCGTTGGAAGCGAGCCGAGTACGACAAGTTGGTGCTAGAACCCAACCAGACTTCAACCGATGTCCCAGGGTTAGCCCGTCACAAAGGACCGACGTCACAAGTGCGCCGCGACCAGTACGGGTGCCACAAACGGTGCCCTGACCAGACGTAGAGGAGGGTTGGGTGTCACAAGTGGTGCCCTGACCAGGACAGAGGAGGGTTGGGTGTCACATATGCATGTGTATCGATAGCGTAAAAGTACACGGGGTTTAAAACTGTTTTTCTTCAAGGAGGACAGGGTTTCGAACTCTGACAGACGATACATTTTATTTATCAACATTCTTGAACGCACAGTTTGGTATTCGTACATTTACGCTATAACAGAATGGCTGTTGACAAAAACTTGTAACCATTGTATATAACTTTTATATTAAAATGAAATACACCATCAGGAAGGCAAACAAGTACAAAAGAGAATGGAACGATTATCATTATCGTAAATAATCCAACAAAAATTTTTGAATTCGACAGATATATTTCAAGTCTGAAATGAAGTGGAAAATGTTCACATTATATAGTTATCTGTTTATTGTTTTTAATCCACGTAAACAGAATATATTAATGAAAATTACGGATCTGGTATGAGATTTTGAATTGAAACTCGCGTCATTGCTTAATCTAAAATAAACATATTTCTTTCAAGATAACTATAAATATCAAATTGAAATAATAGTTATTGAAATCAGACATAGACTCGTGCAATGTGTTTATGAATTTCACCAATCACAGGAAATAAATATTTACTTTAAAATCTGAACATGAAAGTGAAAGTAAAAGTGAAAGTAGCCACTGCATTATCCATATTATTTGTTCCAATGTTTGAGTACATTTTTTTTAACCTATAATAAATATTCTTAGTATAGTTACACCGTTGTATGATAAAGAGTCTTACTTTCAATTGCAGAGATAAACGTTCCTCAGGAATATTGAAAAATTGTGAAAATTGAAAATTTTGAAGCTAAAGCTATTTACCATTATTTATTGATTACTTACGTTTTGGGCTGTTTGCAGCGGTGAACTTGAAAAATACTTTAATTCAAAAACGGGAATCTGTCAGCATATAGGTGACTAATTAAAACTGAAACGTCGAAGGTAATTTTTCTTTTAATAATAAATTTGTTCGCATCAGAAAAATATCAATTTTTTCGGAAGGTGTTAAAGCATACACTATATATATATATATATATATATATATATATATATATATATATATATATATATATATATATATATATATATATTAATTGTAAGGTAATCTTGTGTGCATTGTACGGAAAGACGAGGGTGATGACGGAAAAGAAGAGAATATACGATTCCTCGCAAAACTAATACATGAACCACACCAGCAAATGAATACTTCACTGATATAACAGAAAACAACTTGCTGTTTAAGTCATCCCTTTTTGCCTTCTATGAATATGACTGATGCTAATCTCCAGGAAAGCAACGCTATCTTTTTTCTCTGTCTAATGTTTTCACTAGCATAACGTGTAACGTGAGCTGACAATACTGAATTAAATTCTATGACTGCTGCTTCGAAGGTTGTTTGACCCGTTCATTACAGAAATCATTTTCGCCAGATTTATTTACATATTATTTAAACATAAAAAAACACTATTATTTAAAAGACAATCTAAACATATATATCTGTAAATAGTTTCCAATTTTGCATAAGTCTTTCTAAAGAAAAACTATTTCATTGTTTACTGTTTAATTAATTGTGACGGCTGAAACAAATTGTTGTACTGAAAAATGTTTTTTTTTTGTTTCGTTTGTTTAACGGCATATCAAACCCTTATAAATCATTTTATGCTGAAATTTAATTGTCTTGGGAGATTTGAAATAATAAAAATCTGATATATGTTATTCTGCTTTCACAATTGAATACATGGTAGATGATACTCAGCTTTTGTGCATATATGTGTTTATGGGGACATTATTACTAGAGGCGGTGATATGTGTGTTGTATGTTGTAGTTATTTAAAGATATATTTTGGAATACAGTTTGATTTTTTCAAGAAATAGTAGTATATTATAAGGATTAATGTCAAGAAAGAGTACTTAAGTGTTGGTTAGTACACTGATTTCATTTAGGCGCATATCAACATCTCTTTGGGTCATTTCTGCCGAAATCTAAATATTTTGTCCGGAATTGCATCCCTTCATATACAGATAAAATGATTTGCTGGTCATTTTATCATAAAAATATATTACTGGTAATTTTACTATAAAAGTGTATTTCTTTTGTTTTCATAGTCGTTTGTTTGTAGTTTTCCTATTTTCCATACCTGGGACACTAAAAGGGTGGATCTGGGAACAACAGCAATAGAGAGGTGGTAACATGTGCCACAAAACCGACACTCTCCTGATCAGAGGCCTTGCTGCCGGTGGTAGTTTACGGCCATACCCAGGACTTATTGAAAATGAATGGTATGGCTAGTTGTGATATTATAAACTAGTTCAATATTTTTAGAAAACTGTTCTTAATAAGAACATCCAATACCAGGATGAAACCATTCAGTTCGTCACAGGAGAAACATGGAAGGCTACAAGTAGAGGCTGAATACAAATTAATGAAGAAGAATAAAGCATATGGTAAAGTAACTGGACGTTTCTGATGGGTCTCTGAGGAGGACTCTTAAAGAGTATTTAAGGCTAGAGTCAAATCGATTCAACGACAACAGCGTCTCTTGGGAGCTTCTACGCAAAAACGAGTTAAGGGAATTTAGGGGGAGATCGGACTGACAAAGGCTTCGATTGGTCGGACGAGAAGTATTGCTCTGTGGAGCCTCTGACCAACTGTCAAAATGATAGAACTTACACCACTTAACTAGGAAAGATTACAGAGGGCTTCAGAGCACATAAACCAACTGGTATCATGGTTTAGGCTGCTGTTGCTACTGCTGATTCGAAATCGCTTTTGAATTCACCAGAGAAACCTTGAAAATGACTAGCGCAATTCAGCAGCAACTCTTAGACAGTGAGATTGTTTCACTCACGACGGTGGTTTCGGCACACGCGGCCAATTTGAGGGAGAACTTGTGCCAGCGAAATTTCCATGGATTTCTTTTACAAATAAATTTTGCCTGGCAAAATTCCTAAATATTATCCCATGGATTTTGTGATATGGGCCATACTAGAGAGCGATATTCCACGTATTTCATAAGACGTGTTAAAGAAGCTATGTAATTCAGTTAAGAAAAGATCATGGGATATCGTACGAGCAGGAGTTATCAGTTTAAATTGCTAATATACGTAAAATATTGTAATAAATATAACATACTACATTTATACTTTCGTTAACCAATATCTAAAACTTGTTATCTTCCGAGAAAATCAATAACGCGTAAATATCTATACCACACTCGGTAAATATAATTGACCTTTTTTTTTCCCCTTTTTCGTAAAACGTCTTCGCTACTACCATCTTCCATCTTTTAAATTTTCAGCATACTTCCGTACAACCATATACACTGTTAGGGCGGAGGACTAATGATATATAACATTTTACATGGATTATAATCTTCTTCAAATGGGGTATTTTTGTATCTATTAAAATAAAGACTGCAGATATAATTGTTTTTAAATAATTATATAATTATTTTAAACGTTAAATAATTCTAAAATTATTACATTTCTTTAAATATTTTAACTGCGCATGTCTTAGTTTTCCCAGTAACAATTTTATTATAATAATATTTTTTCATTTTAATTTGCTTTGGTAGAGATAAACACGTGGCGCCTTGTCATACGGATAATTTTCCGCAGGTCGGGAAGCCTTAATCGGTGCCATAGAGTAAAAGGCACGAAGAAAAAGAACTTGCTGTTATTGTGGATGGCAAGAAAGAAATAATATTAAATGCACACGTGAAATAATAAATGGCTTCCACGCATGCTTTTATCTTGGCTGTTATTACCTTGGGCCAATTAAGAACTCCTTTTCAAAAGATATGTCTAGCATTCTGCTCTATGGAAGGGAAGTTGAAATGTTTCGAGAGTTTTAATATTTGTGCATTCATGAAGCTGATTGGTGTTTAGAATTATTAAATATTTAAAGGAAATAAAAGTTTTCTCGCTTGAGATGTTAAAACTATTTCTAAAAGCAATATTTAAACTTGTACGTTTTTTAACAGTGGTTTTGTAATATAGTTCTTTTGAAAATCAATAACATTGTAATTGGTCACAGTTTATTGAATGATGTTATAAGTAATTCATGATGGGAACTATATGCTGGATAAAAGACGATATTTCGTTATTTGAAAAAGAAAATTTTGTCCTTGGTCCCTTATTTGAATTGATTTTAACGCTCCTAACAGTGTGACGTTCAGCGCTCATAAAATGAGGTTAAAATAACTGTCCGAATACTTACTATTTTATTAGTTACCTTCTCCACAACTTCATCTCTTTTGAGGCTCCTATCTGCGATTGTCTTTTTGCTATCATCCTATTTCTTTTCTGAAATCCGTTTACACAAGCTTTGGTACGGAGCTTAATCCTTTTTTTATTACTTCTGTCCTTCTTGTGTTCAAATTATGTAAAATATTCAAAACCTTTTTTTCCACATGATGATTCATAGAAATGTCAACTATTTTTTCGTATCCCAAATATGATCGTCCTATTTTACGATTCTCCGTAAAACACCTTCGTCGTTCACATGTCCCGTCCATGGTGTTGTCAGCATCCTTTTACAGAACTAGATTTCTCTTGCCTAAATTCTCCACTTCTACTCTGAGGAAATTGTCTAGCACCCACTGCCATATAAAAGAGTTGACATATAACAGGTGAGCACGCATATCTTTGTTTCTAAACACGTTTTCCCTTTTCTTAATATGATTAGCAATTGGTTGGTTGGTTGTTTTGTTTTATGGCATCTCAACCTCAGTGGATCATTTAATGCCAACAAAATCTTTGGAATAGATTCATAGCAATAGTTTGGTAAAATAAAAAAGGTGTTTATGTATACATATATATTTGAACCATTTTTCAAATACTCATATTTTTTGGTATGATCGCACGTATTGCTGGTCATATATATATATTTTAAACTGTTTTGCTGGTTATAGTTTTTCAAAAATACATCGCTGGTAATAGTTTTCTCGTCAAAAATGTATTTCTGGTAATAATTTTTACAAAGTATTTCTCGTATTAAAATCTATTTTTACACCTTTATAATGCTTTTTACCTCAGTTTCGGGGTTAACTATTTGCCCATAGCTGGGACCCCTAACAGGTGCTACCACCCCGAGTTAGGGTAGATCTGGGAACACCAGCAATTGAGAGGTGGTTCCACGCTCCTCAAAACTTCCTTATCACAGGCCTTGCTGTTGGATGTAGTTTATCGTCATACCCAGGACGTTTGCATCATTTGCTACATTCAATGGTCAAATATTCCGTCTATATTCCCAGTTAAGTGTATTCCTAGACTTGATTTAGTCACCACCAAATTGTAGAATGCCTCACCGGATATTCCTTTTAATAACAACCATAAGTTTTGTTTATATAAAAATTGATATTACTTCTCTCATCCAGCATTCATTTATTATATTATCAAAAAGTTCATGTAGTTTTGCTTTCTATCTGCTATCAATACGGTTTATCCTGCGCATCTTATATTCTAAAGATTGCATCCCAATAATAATTCCTGGAATAACTCGATGCCAATCTAGTACTCCGCTTAAATGCATGACAGTCAAGGTGCTAAAGAAGAGAGCTCATCTGAACAATCAGCGTCAAAATATTCTCTGTTCATCGTTTGCTTATTTTCCTGCATTCCTTGGTGCTATGGAAACTTACCTATAACGACTGAATGAACTCTTCCTGACACTATAAATCCTGCGCCTTTCAAGAGAGACATAAACAAGTCGAGACAGAATCGAGTCGAACCAAATAGTAGTTCACTCCAAACAAGACTGACAGTCATAATAACACCTTTCACATCTTGTATTAATATTCTGTGTAATATATATTTGTTATTTCTACTCTTGTGTTCGTGTTGTTCTTCCTTGGTCCTAACCTTGGACCAGAACAGTGGCGACGAGGATATTGGACCATAACAGTGGCGACGAGGATATTGGACCATAACACTTGGGATGATCTCGGCATTATTTATAACTTGAATTAGAAATCCCATGCAACTATATATTTGCTTTTATTTATTTCCGCAATTTAATCTGAACTTTCAGATGAATTATAAAGTTGCTGTTGCCCCATTCGGAACCTGAACATAGTTTACCGTGTAAAACTGCATCCCTTAATCTTTTATTTACTTTTTCGAACGTAGTTAACTTAAAAAAAGGTAAATCTTCTCAATTGACCTCAAAAAGGATCTGCATGAATGAAAGTTAATTTTACGCGTTTCGTGGAATTCATTTCTACTTATAAAAATGCAATACAAAATGTACGTTTATATGTCCAGCAGCTGCAACGTGTCCATAAATATTTTGTCGAGAAGCACCCTGAGAATGTCATTAAGAAATACAGCGATGTTCGATAAAAGTGACTCACCTGAATTTTTACTTAAAATTTTTTTCGTCTATTGTTTTTGGGGTTAAACTAATTTTTAATCTTACTAATATAAAGACCACCTAGTAAAATAAGTTTACTCAGGTTAGTAAGGTATTCTATTGATAATTATAATTATGGATATAAATGAGAATTAGGGAAAGATTGTGTGCAAATAAAGTGACTCACTTATTTCCTGCGACTAGTACTCAATAGAAAATTAACAGAACAGCTTTAAATAAAGAATAATAGAGGTATAATTTATTTATAATAGGTAGTATAGTTCGAAATATTTAATAATCTATGGGTCCTCCTTTATTTTGAATAACCTTTCCAACCCTTTTTAGCATTGACTTGATTAGGTTCTGGCAAATCTCATCTCCAAGCATTGAATTCCATTCGGATATGAAATTCACAATCTAATCCTCTTTGTTGCTCAACTGCTTTCTCGAGAGCCTGTACTTCAGAATGCTCCATAAGTTTTCTATGGGGTTCAGGTCAGGAGATTGGGGCGGCCATGTCATAACACTCACCTGCTTCTCATCAAAGTATTCCTTCATCAATTTTTATTTGTGACAGGGAGCATTATCCTGCATAAAAATGAGCTTCTACTGCTCGTTACTGTGACTCTTGCCGCTACGTTACTCTACTCCTCTAGTCGAACGACTTTTACTGTTCGGGTATTCACTGGCGGTAGTATATGTATACCCTGGGTGAGTCCATTTGTATAAAAAGGGGAGACCCCTCAACAATAAATAAAACAAATATTATTTCTGACTCAACAGCCATAGCCTATTTACATTGTTTGGACAGTTGTCATCATATGTGTTGTCATATTTTCAACGTTTCGGCAGTTGTATGCTACCTCCTTCTTCAGGTGATTTGAATTTCGATCCGAGTATATATTTCGTCCACCTGGGTAGATTGTTCTAGTTCCACGTACCGTGCCTTTTCTGTATATCTCAGTTTCAGTTATCTCTCTTTAGTAGATCTAATTTAAAAACTTTGTTTCGCCTCTATTGTCGACAGATATTGAACTCGAAAGACACATACCCCACTGGTTAAGAGCATCGGTTGAAGTAATTCAATTATTTGACCCGAACAGTTGTGAGTTCAATACATGGTCAAAGCAGAGGTGAAAAAAACATGGAGAGATGATTTCTTAAAGCGAAATAACTGAAGCTGAGATATCCAGAAAAGGCATGGCACGTGGAACAATCTACCTCAGTGGAGGAAATATAGGTTCAGATCGAAATTCTAATCACCTGAAGAAGGCCGGAGCGTACAAAGATGTAACGTCATGAATATGACACACATAGGTGAAGACCACAGTTCAAACAATGTAAATAATATACATAGTTACAATAAATCATGGCAGATATATATATATATATATATATATATATATATATATATAAATGTATGTATGTATGTATGTGTATATATATATATATATATATATATATATATATATATATATATATATATATATATATATATATATATATATATCCATAACCTAATTTATTCTTCATTAAGAAACTAGTTGGATGTATCAGAAATTTGATAATTATCGGTATATTCTGATTTTGATATTTTTACAACTGAAAATTTAGAGTGGGCTTTTGTATCTCGTAGGATTTTATCAGTTCAGAATACGAGAAATTTGCTGGCAGCAAAAATATTGTTTGCCTATTGTGAGCAATTACAGGCGCTAGTTTTAAATCTTGTTTTCTTTTCATAATAATTTGGCCGTTGTTCGTTTATTGATAATTACAAACAGCTCAAAGGCTTGTTTAATTCCATTGAAAACTTTGCAAAACTACCATCAGTAGCGCCGTTGGCGATTCTTCACTTTTAACTTTTATGCCAGGTTTATGGAATTGGCCAAAAGCGGAAAATGATTGTGAGTCGGTCTTTGAAGTCAGCCTCCTGGAGGTAGAGGCAGGTTTGGAAACAAAAATGGGCGTGTATCGCGATGCGATTGTATAATGATGCACATATCAGATTCTTTAGTGAAGAGGCGAAAGGTGAGAAGAAACTTTGAGAGAAGAAGAGGCTAAGGACGTGACTAAATTAAGGAAATATATGTAAAGAAAATAAAAGTTAAAAATGGCGAATAATTACAATTCGAAATAGGGCGAAAGTATTATATATATATATATATATATATATATATATATATATATATATATATATATATATATATATATATATATATATATATATGAATATCGGAAGAAGGTTAAAATAAGGCAAAGGAAATGGAATATAAAACTATAAGAACAGAAAAGGAAAGAGAAATTTTTAAAAAATACGTACAGTGAGTCTGACAAAGATATACGAAACAGGAGGGCAGATATGTGGGAAAAAATGATAAAGGGTAAATTGAGAATGAAGGAATGAACTTAGGAACAAAAACCTGATACAAAAATACGGTTATCTGATTAACAACAAGCGGAAAACAATAAATAGGTACGGAAAAATACAGAAACGCAATGTTGTTCTCTTCGACTGTGTAGAATCAAATGAGGCGTTGACGATAGAAAGAGGAAAGAAATTCCTGAATGAATCAGGAACGAATGCCGAAAACAATCATTAAAAACTGGACAGAATGAAAAGAATGAACAACAAACGCATATTGGGAAACCGCGAAGGAAATTAAAATAAACGAACCAGTTGAACGTAAAGAAAATATAATTGAAAGTGAACAAATAAAAGGCGGATGAAGATTAAAAAGAAAAAAGAACCGAAAAATGCATACATGTAAGAAAAAATAGGAAAACCGAAACCCGAAACGAAAGAATTATAGCAGAACAGCAAAGAAAAGACCTATTCTTTAAGGAATAACTTATGAAATAAATATGAGAAACGTTTTCAAAATGGGTAGAGTAAAAAGTGTAAACGGAAGCTGAAATGATGTGAAAGAGTGAGGAATCCAGAAAATTGAAAAGATCTATCAAAGTAAGAAAAAAAAAGAACTGAAGAAAAACGTATTTTTAATTTCTGAAGTCTAAGAAATTAAGATAAATGAATGAACGTAAAAAAGAAGAAAGAAAACGTATTTAAGGGAAGACTGATTGAAACAGGAAATAAAAGAAACAAGAAGATTAAGCAAATAATAAAAAAAGTAAATGGGAAACGAAATAGCTCTTCGTACTTGGTAAAGAGAGAAGAGGTGCTGTACAATTATTTGGCAAAAGATAATTTAAAAAGTCAATGAGAAAAAAAAAGACTACAGGAAGATGGTATTAACTTTGAATATTGCTGCCGCATCTTGCCTGGTTATTCCTCTATATATTTAGAGATTCTTGATAAATTTAAAAAGAATTCGGAATGTTATTCGTCAGGTACTGTCATCTCGGCTTCAGTGTAATTCCCACACACTAACGTAGCTTCCCTGCGCCTTATCTACAAATACTTTTATGGTAATTGTTCTGATGATCTTCCGTCGACAGTTGGTAGATTTGGTGAATTTGAGCGCAATATTAGATTGGCGGCAAGGTTTCATCATGCTACAGCTAAAACAAATAGATTCAGCCGTTAGTTTAAGTTAAAGCTTTCTTCTAACGCACTTCTCGCTTGTGGAACTCACTTCTGGCCTCCTACTTCCTAGTCAAGTTTCATCTTCAAAAATTGAAGTGTAATGTCAATCGTTATCTTCTATCTTATTAATTATATTCTATTGTCCTCTCTTTAATAGCTTTTTCTCATATTCTCATAACTCTTACGTCCTTATGGCTTTATTGCCTTGCTTGAGGTGAAGTGATATCTGTATAAATCTCTCGACCTGTGGATTCGAATAAGTGTAAAATGTCAACCTCATCATGAGACCTCGTGGATGTTTGTAAGAATAAAAGCGTTACGATCATAAGTTTTCTTATTGTGCTTTTTCATTATTAATCTGCTTTGATCATTATGTAGGAACTCTAATAGAAATTGTACCGATACAAAGCAGAGAATGTGACCTAAAACGAACGAATAAAGATCTTATATGACTACAACATCCAAACAGACCACACTGATGGAACCAAAAAACACAGGAAAATCTTTGACAGAACAAAACACAAATATAAAATCAATTCTCATCATGCTGTTTCTTGGAATGACCACATTGTTATGTTCAAAGAACTTGACAGGTTTAGGGAATACTCCTTCTCCCAAGATATTCACTTTACCTTTCAGTAACTCCTTGTGTCTTAATGGCATAATCGTCTTTCTTAGAGTCAAATGATTACATTAACGTTATTAGACACAAAGAAGTTAACTAAGACAAACTGATATAAACGTTTATTTATGCATAACAAAGCTTTAACTTCCATTAAATGAAGTTCTTGTTTAGGAAGGATGATGTCAACAATTAGCAACAACTGAAGTGTTAATTTTAGAAGTTAATGAATTAAATATCTGATCAGTAATGTGTAGAATTTATCTTCTTAAGCGGGAGAAATCTAAACCTTGCTAATCTGATAAAAATGCTATAAAAGCAAATTAATCATGTATTTTATAATCAGTTTAGTTGAATTTTAGATCTCTGAAGGTGACATTGCGAATTTTCGTCTATAGGCTGAAGTCTGTGTAGTGTAATAATCTAAAAAATAAAACAGCAAAATGGAAGATGAAACTGAATGTAGATTCGCTAAAACCCTGCAAAATATAGGTTGTTTAGTTTGTAAGGCAATGATATTTTGTCTGCTCACTTAAAATGATTGTTCAAGCTGTTTAGTTTATTGGCTGAAGCTATATTGCCTTGAAGAATCATATTCAAATTAAATGTAGCTATACATTACCTGCTGCGGCAATTCATTTCTTTATTCCCAGTGAATCGTTTTTATCGCTTATACGGCACTGTGTAATTCGTTTTCGTTTCAAAACGGCAAATAATGTTATTTAGTGTTAATTTTCATATTACCTATTTTATGCTTTACCCGAAGTCGAGACCACAAGTATTCCTTAACAACGGTTTCAAAGCACAGGATCATTCAAATAGGTTAACGGGAATACATAAATAACTACATTTATAACAAAAGTTCTATTTCTCTACTTAATATTGAAAGAAAATGTCTCATGCCACAGTTAAAAAGATCTACTATCAGATCAAATTATCTATCCTCCACATGATATAAGTATAACTGTTTTTAGAATTACTGCAGTTGATATGTTTACTTATTTTATATTTTGATTGTCCTCTTTAGAAGGTGAAATGTTATGGTATTTCTGGACGAATTTAGCGAATGATCGTGGGCGTGATATTCTGACGGTGATGGAATGTAACGGTTTGGGGCATAAGTCTAAAACGGCGCGAGGTCAACAGAGGGCTGCGGGAAAATGTTAGCGTCGATACAGGCTAAGAGCAAACGCGAACAGAAGTTAAGTATCTATGCGCTATCGTTGGGACCAATGACGAGACGAAAAGCAACTGATTATTTATAGATCATATCAACAACATACGATTTTTTCTTACTCGTTTCATTAGAGACTTTATTCTCTTGATTAGGGTGAAACGATCTTAAAACTAATTATTTCTTGCCGTTTCAGACTTTAGATGAACATAACTCTCCAAATAGTCCTGTCTTTTTGTCGCTCTACGTAACTTCTAATCTCTTTAAATAATATAGGTACTTGGACGTTTAGTCGACGGATATTTGAACCACGGGTATATGGCCGATGGACATTTAACCGAATGGCCAATTAGCGAAATCTTTGGGCGTACTTACATGTCACACTCTTTATCGTAATATGCTACATATATTTAAATTAATTTACTGTGTTATTTTATAATTTATCTTTTTTTACAGGCTTTTTTTAAAATCTATTCTGTATATATTATATTTTACTTCAAATATTACTGTAAGGTGATAAGATGATATTTTGAGAAAAAACACATTTTATTACAGCAAACTTCGTCAGCTTTTACGATATGAAAGATCTTTCAAATTCTTTTTTTAGGATCATTTTCTGAAAGGGGTGAAGTAGCTTATATCTTACTGTTAAATACGAATTTAAATAATTATATGATACTTTTTACCAAAATACATCCTACTAATTTTAAAAACAGTAATTTCAATAAAGAAACTTTTAACTTTAATTTTACATTTAGTAATTTAATCACTTGAAATTCAGTGGTAATTATTAGTCTTATTCTACCCTATAATACTGTTAATTAAAATACTTAAAGTATTACTTGTTACAATTTTTACTAGTATTTTTCCGGTAAAATGTCCGTTTGTCAAATGTCCTTTCGGCCAAATGTCCGTTAGTCAAATGTCCTTCGGCCAAATGGCGACGAAGATGAGATCATTGTTGAAACTTGACTAATGCATGGAATAATAATGCAACACAAAATGTACTTAGAACAAAATGTATTGAAACAAGAAATTGTACACAATATTTACATATAGTCTTTTGTATATTCCTGGGAAGACCGTTCCTGGAGAATGTGTTGACTAAGTCGCAGTCGGGCAGAGTCTCTAGTTGAATCTCTTGATTCGCCTTCTTGTCTTCCCGGTACCAACCATATTTATATAGTCGGTACTCCACTATGCAAAATAGGTGGATCCTACCACAACAATATGTCATTTACCTGTTCACTTGATCAAAACAGAATAATCAGTTATTTATTAAGTATTATCAGCAGACATTAAACAATTTTATCTTCCTTTTATTCTCTTTTTTTTTTACTGAAACCAAGTATCGTCAGTGATATCTTTTGTCTTTCCATACGATCGAAACAGAATCATCTAAACAGTAAATTGAATAGTACGTTACTGTAAGCATGGATTTATCAATCTAATATAACTAGATTTAAAGCATTAAAGTCAATTTGTAAGAGCATAAACTACCGAAATTTATTGTTTACTATGAGTTAGATTAATTATATTGTTTTTATAAACGAATGAAAATATTTATAAGATTTACTAATTACATCGTTGATAAGATCATACATTGCTTTCCTTGGCTTTGCAGATGTTTTTACCGGCTCCAAAAAAGTGTTTTCATTTAATCAACACAGAGAACCTTCAGTATCTGTCTATATATCTGAGGTATTATGTACATTATTTACCTTATTCGGACTATTGTCCTCATCTTTGCTGCCATATTTATTACAACGTTACAGCCATTGTACGCTCCGGCCTTCTTCAGGTGGTTGGAGTGTCGAACTGAACCCTTTATTTCGCTCACTGGGTTAGACTATTCTAGTTCCACGTGCAATGTTTAATGGATATCAGTTATCAATTATCTCCTGTTAATTTTCCCCTCGACATTCCAACCACCTGAAGAAGGCCGGAGCGTACAACGGCCGAAACGTTGTAATAAATATTGAGACAAAGATGAGGACAATTGCCCGAATAATGTAAATAATGTACAGAGAACCTTATCTGCTATCTCTCAACATGGCTGTCTCTAAACTTCAGACAAATAGCACTACTAAATTTTGGGGCGTTTTCCACTGCCATGAAGTACAGCGACTATATTGAATCAAATTGTACATCTACTGCAAGAAATGTTGATTCACTGTGATATGTTTGAAAATTCATCGTCTGAATCCACCTTTCACGTTTATAAATGTAACATTCTACCGTGTATTGAATACTGTTGCCAAATTTGGTCTGGCGTACAGCTCGGTATTCTTGACTCAATTCAGAGTAGCCTCTGTAATTTAGGAGTACTAGCAGAATATAATGGTCTTTTGTATTGTGGGACTAGCCCAATAATAATAATAATAATAATAATAATAATAATAATAATAATAATAATAATAATAATAATAACCTTCAATATCTGTCTATATTTCTGAGGTATTATGTACATTATTTACCGTATTCGGACTATTGTCCTCAACTTTGTCGACGTATTTATTACAACGTTACAGCCGTTATGAATGCTGTTAGTTATTTTAAGAAGTAAGGAGGTACAAATGAAAAGATTTGAAATTGACAACTTGTTCCATGTTACTTTTTTGATTTTTACAGAAACAGACCTCAAAGAGACACAAAAAATTGTTCTGACAAGTGCAGCCCACACTTTACGAAGGGCTTTATCTATGTAATTTAAAAAAAATATTTGCAGTGGAAAGTGTCATGATGCCATTTCTAACCTTAGGTCTCTGGGCGGGACCCGGAAAGAAATGTGTAAACGCCAGAAATCAAAGAAAATAAAAATAATAATAATTATTATTATTATTATTAGAATTATTAATATTATTATTATTATTATTATCATTGTTGTTGTGTGATTCCTTCGATTTCTGGTCTCTACACATTTCTTTCTAGGTCCCGCCCAGAGACGTATGGTCAGAAATGGCATCATGACGTTTTCCGCTGAGCAATTAGAAAAACACATATTTTACATAGATAAAGCTCTTCGTTAAATGTGGGCTGTACCCGTGAGAAATTTTTTTTTGCTTTTCATTAAGGTATGGGATTCCATCAATTCCTTCAATGTGTCTACTGGAATATTTTCCAACCAATCCGAGGACTCCAACTTCAACAGGGATTGTTGATGTTCCGATTTTTAAGATTTCGATTTGAAAGTCCTTGTATTTTGATATCATTTTGAAGATCTTCAAAGATACATTGCAGTCTGCAGGGAATACCATATGAATAAAGAGGCACTATTTTTTGGGTTGCGGGCTCTAATGCCAATGTCTGGGCGATTAGCTTTCATTGTTCTGTGTGTATTGTGTAGTCCCATAAAAATGTTACACGTCCTATCTCCGTAACCGGGTCGGGGTGGTGTTCATACTAATTGTTTTCAATTGCCTTCCCGTAGATGTTGCAGATTTCCCAAGGCAGATATTGGCCCAATCTGTCATGCTAGGTTTTATATTCAGTGGGTGCCAATATCGTGCAACCTGATACAAGATGATCAACTGTTTCTGGATATTTATCACATAATCTGCATTTTGGGCTAACAGAATATTTTATTATGCGGGATTAATAATTTCTAGTTAACAAGCATTGATCCTGTGCAGCAAGGATAAAATCCCTGGTTTCACCTTCTTTATTATAATTATTATTATTATTGTTATTGTTATTATCATCATTATTATTATTATTATTATTATTATTATTATTATTATTATTATTATTTGAATCATCCGTCTTTCAATTTTATACAGTGTGATCTCTAGTTGGTGTTTAGTTAGTTGGAACATTTAAATGATCTCATGATCAACGCTACTTTGTCGATTTGACACTGCGCAATGACATGTTCACGTACTCAAGAGTGATTTATTCAAACTTTGATCCACGCTTTGATCCGAGATTTTGATGCTTATTATCTTCATATATTTCGCTTTGTGAATCGAAAAGCAGTCACAAGGCAAGTTGAGTCTTACATATGTGGGAAGCAATAAAAGAAGCGAGTTTGGAAAGACATGTTTATTTCCGGGTTCTTGTAAATAAACTTCATTCGTTCTATCATAAGCGCTTCAGATCTGTTGGTTGAAACCAACATATCGCGAATCAGCCTTGAGGTGGTGACTTAAAATGCCATTCAGATCAGAGATCATCGAGTCAGTTTGCTCTTCAGGCATATTGCAGAGGTAGTCATTTCAACCTATATTGACTTGCGAACACACATAAACATACATGTACACACACACAGTCATATATATATATATATATATATATATATATATAAGAATGATAGATATCAAAAGTTGCAATACACGAGTGTATATTTATATGCGTATATATATATACATATATATATATATATATATATATATATATATATATATATATATATATATATATATAAAAATGTATGTATTTACAATATTCTGATAAATATACACATTTGTATTCTGTTTATATTGTATGAATTATCTGACACACGCACACATAATATATCACAGCATAGTTTAATATGCTTATATCGTATGAATTAATTCATATATATATATATATATATATATATATATATATATATATATATATATATATGAACACACTCACATGCATATAAATACAAACAAACACATATATAAATACAGAGAGCCACAAAAAATGAATACAAATGAATACAATATGAGAACCAGTAATATGGAGTGGCAGAGAAAAGTAATAATAACAACAAAAATTGCAATAAGAGCACTGGTAAAAATTCTTCCTGTAATGATGTCATCAAGGACACATGGCACAGTGGATAAAGGCGTTGATTAGATCCAGTGACAGGATCCAAAGAGTGTCAGTTCAATACCTAGTTATGGCAGTGGTGAACTTGGAGAGGTGAATTAGCAGGAGATCTCATTCGAATCATCCGTCTTTCAATTTTATGCAGTGTGATTTCAAGTTCAAGCTTTGTGTTTGTTAGTTGGAATGTTTAAATGATCGATTTGACACTGTGCAATGACACGTTCACGTACTCAAGAGTGATTTATTCCAACTTTGATCCACGCTTTGATACGAGATGATGATGCTTATTATCTTCATATATTTCGCTTTGTGAATCTGAAAGCAGTTACAAGGCAAGTTGAGTCTGATAAACGATTGAGTTTAGATAACTGATAACTGACATCCATTAAACATGGCACGTAGAACTAGAACAGTCTTTCCCAGTGAGCGAAATAAAGTGTTCAGTTTGACATTCCAACCACCTGAAGACGGCCGAAACGTTGTAAAAAATATGGCGACAAGAATGAGGGAAATGTTCCGAATAATGTAGTGTAAATACATAGAGAACTGTACATATGTACTAATAAATACACATATGCATCTATGTGTGTATATATATGCATATTCATACTTGCTTGCGTTTTTGGTCACTGAATGATAGCACATATACGCAAATAAACACGAGTACACACACACACACACACACACACACACACATATATATATATATATATATATATATATATATATATATATATATATATATATATATATATGAATGATATCAGGAAACGATGTAGCAGGTGATATAGTAATCGCAATCATAAAAGTAAAGCCAACACCAATGATTCCAGAAACGAGAGAAACTATTTAGCAGGAAAGTCTAGAGATATTCCCTTCATGTGTAAAGGCCCGTGCACAAGCTAGAAACAAAAAAGCTCAGGAAAATAACGAAAAGGATACTAGTTAACCTATTAACGAAACCATAGACCTTTTCGAGATATTTATGAGGAAAGATCATAGTCTCGAAGATATGGAAAAAAATGGAAGCTGATACCCTCGATTTGTCCCAGAAATCTTTTTTAACTATGATATGGTTAGCAAGATATTTCCTCAGGAATCATATATGCAGCTTGGACATAGAAATATAAATTATACGAAATATATCTCAGAGTAGAGATTAGATCCTGAAATAAATGCCTTAAACTATTATGCATTACTCAAGGAGGAACTAGATAAAAATCCCACGGGATATTTCCTCCAAGAAACAACCTAATGCAGAAATGGCAATCCCCTTTCATTTCTGCAGCCGAGGAGTGGTCCACGATTCGGCATCTAGTCTTACTAATACCGTATAGCGCTAAAGTGATCAAGACAGCCAACGAGAAACCGACAGGCGGCCTATAACAAAATTTTCAGACATTTTTATTGGTCAGTAATCAAACGTGATGTGGCCAAATATTCCCGAACATATAACCCTACGAAGTAGTGGGCAACCAAAGACGAACAATTCCTTTAGCCCCATTATAACCCATCCGCGCATTCGAGGAACCATTTCATCGTGTCCAAGTAGATTGTGTAGGAGCGATGCCCAAAACAACAAAAAAGAATCAATGCTTTATAACCATGATGTTTGCTTCAACAAGATTCCTGGAAGCTATGCCCATCAGGACTATTTCGGCCAAGAATGTTTCTAATTTTTTAATTCAGTTGTTCACGGTGTTTGGGTTACCCCGGATAATACAAACTGACCAGAGAACCAATTTTACATCCAAGCCGTTAGTGTAAACCCTCAACATGAAATCCGTTCACTTGCGCGCGCACCATCCACAGTCCCGTGGGGAGCGTTGCAGGGATTTCACTCTATGCACAAAAACACGATTTGCACCTTTATGTTAGAAAATCAAAAGGATTGGGGCGAGGGTGTACCAGTTTAAATGTTCGCTGCTAGAGGGGCCGTGCAGAAGTTGACTGGATTTAGTCCATTCGAACTTGTGTTTGGACATTCGGTCTGCGACCCATTGAAAGTATAGAGAGGTGACTGGATGCAAAAGGAAATGCAACCACCGTTCTAGTAAGAGATTATCAAATGACTGTGAATTAGAACGGGGAAAACTTAGAACCTCCCAATGCAAAATGAAACAAAGTTATGGTCAAAATGCAGACAAACAAATCTTTGATATTAGTGAGCAAGTCTTAGTGTTCTTACCAAAACCCAGAAACCTTTTTAAAATCAAATTCCATTACCCTTACAAGATAGTGGATAAAGTAGGTGATATCAGCTATGTCGTCCAAATACCTAACCGACGAAAGCCGGCGCATTTCTGCCTTGTGAATGTGTTAAAGCAATATTACGACCGAACTAAAGATGATCCAATAATTGTAATAAACTAGACTCTAAGTATAAATTAAGTAGACCTCCGAAAGATTTTGAAACGGCAGATAAACATCCCACCACTTTGTGCAATTCAGAAATACTAGCCAATTTGGATGGGACGTTGGCACATGCAAGCCCTGAGGGAAGGGAGTCTTTGACCGCCCTTATAGAAAATTTCCGAAAAGTTAATCCCTGATGTCTCTCTGCAAATAAATTAATTTCCCATGTTGTGTGGTTATGAAATGCAAACCCCATCAAGCAACATCCATACCGATTAAACCTTAAAAAATATGGCATCTAAAATAAGGAGATATCTTATATGCTTAAGAATAGCATAATTGAACCAAGCATGAGTTATTGGTAATTACCATGTGTACTAGTCAACAAACCAGGCGGGTCAGTGAGATACTGTACTGACTAACGAAAAGTAAATGTCATTACTAAAACAGACTTATTATCCCAACTCCTGTTAAACCTTGCGTAGATAAGATAGGAGAATCTACCTTTATCACGTAGTTAGAGCTTTTAAAGTGTTACAGGTGTGTACGTTTATCTAATCGCGTAAAGTTGTGACCCCGATCGCCATCTACTAATACATTGACATACAGTTTGGAATGAAAAACCCACAAGCTACATTCCAGCGGATGGTGAACCTATGTGCCGGAGACCAGTCAAATGTAAGCACTTATATAGACTACATTAATATGTACAATAATTCGTGGGAAGAATATTTAAAAACACTTCAAGAAGTATTTCCCCGCTGGAGGAAAGCTAATCTCATCTTAAGTCTGTCCAACAGCGAGTTTTGCCGAGCCAAAGTCACTTATTTTGGACATGTAGTAGGATATGATCGAATAACCCCAGTAAATTCCAAAATCCAGATCATTGTCCAGTACCCAGCCCTCACAAATGTGTAAACCCCCAGAAGATTTTTTTGGTTTGATTGGATACTATCGAAGATTTTGTCAAAACCTTTCACACATATCCATCATCTTACTAACCTCCTTGAAAAGGGACGAAATTCTGAATGATTTTTAAACTGTCCGCAAACTTTCGACCAAATCAAAACATTGCATTGTTCTTATCCTGTATTAAAAGCTTCTGACATTACAAACCAGTTTAGCTGATCTATAGATGCCGTGGAATTGGCGCAGTCATGTTGCAGGTGGATCGAAACACCCTCTTAGCTATTTTTCCAAGAAATTCAAAACCTATCAGAAAAGTACTCAACCGTAGAATAAGAAACTTTAGCTCTCTTGCTGAGCTTGCAACATTTTGAAGTTTTCGTATCCTTATCTCAGCAACCTATTATTGATTACACAGATCATAACCCCCTTACTTTCCTAGTAAAAATGAAAAACAAAAGTATAAGGTTTTATGTTAGAGTATAGTACTTTAAGAATATAACTTAATTATACGACATATACATGGCGTAGATAATATGTGCGCATACTCTCTTTCACGTCTCTAGAATGAAATTACAAATCAGAATAACACATTTTAATATTAGAAAAATGTAATCGATATCTCCATAGCCTTTTTCTTTTTCTTTTTTTTGTGAAGAAAGTGTTACGAATCGTCTGTTTTGGGTACCCTTATGTACTAGTGAGCCAACCAAAATTAGTTGATTCATTTTATAGTTGACCAAGAGAAGGTTTAACCAATCAGAAAGCTTAAAATATTCAATTCGACATGTTTTTTTCTTTCTCCAAATATTCACTGCCAACCTCTGATATCGAAGACTGAACAGCTGCTGCTAGTGGTATTGGCGTTGTTTCATTGAACAAATTACTTACTGTGCTGGAGTCTACATTCAAGAGACTACGGTGAACATGGTCAACACCGTCATCTAAAGTCATTATAGAATTAAAGCTTATATTTCAGAAGCATTCTAAATGAAATGCCAATACTCTCAAAAAGTGTGAAAAAATAGAATTGACCGGTAACAATTTTTTTAAAGCAATTCGCTCCAATCAAGGCGATAGTACCACTAGCACGCAAGGGGTTACAGAGGATTGAGAACAAGAGTAAAGAGGCGTGTTTCAGGAAAGAATACAGAGAAGGACGGGGAACAAGCTGAGGGTATCAAATGTCAATTCACATTACACTTGAATATTTGAAGATTATGGCCATCGCGGAAGCAAGTAAGAGGAAGCGAGTTCCACAGACAGGAAGTGCGAGAGAGGAAGCTGTTTGTGAAGAAGAGACAGTTACATTTAACCGTTTTGACAGTGAAAGATTAGGACCCAGATGCCAGCCTGGTATGTCGCTTAAATTCATGCAATTTGAGAACCAGCGAAATTAGCTCGCCCGAACAGTTGCCATGATAAAAAAACTTGTAGAAGAGACAGAGGGAAACCACAGCACATCTGTGGGAAAGTGAAATTAGACTAGATACCAGTCCAGGACCTATAATATTACGTTTCCATCTCTGTATTTTGTCGGGGGCAGCAGTATTCCATACAAGGACGGATGGTTGATTCACAGATTTGAAGGATGGACTCAGACGAGAAAAAAACTTGCTGGCACGACACAGAGAACCAACTTTCCTTGCGGTAAATGTAGTCATTGATTCACTGTATTTCTTCCACCTCATGTCAGCGGACAGCGTGAGATAAATCAGGTGCACCGATGCGCTCTCGTGGTGTTGGTCATCAGTCATTCTTATGGAAGGCAGGACGGGTTCAGTGTAGACGGTAAATGAGAGCAGTTTCGTTTTGGAGCCATTAAAGTTTACAAGCCATTTCCTGCCTCAGTCAACCACAGTTTGGAGTTCTTTTCGAGATCAGCAGCCATGTTAGTTTTGTCAACGATTTACTATTGAGCCAGGAGTAAATAGTAGTGTCGTCCGCGTAGATGGGAACTGATAATATTGGGAAGGTCATTAATGAAGTCTATTGATGAAGATAAGTAGGAGTGAATGCCGCTGAGTAAAGATTGTACAATTTCTCTTTCTTGATCAAGAAACAACGAGATGATGTGACCAGATATAATCCAGACAGTGAAACGACCTTGAACTCTCTGAAATAAGGCAGAAGAAGGAAAAGGGCCAATGACATTTTTTTTTACTCAGACCTATTTGGAAATCATGGGTCACGTGCTGAAACCAAGGCAAGAAAAATGAACCGTGAAAACATTAGTCCCTCTTAAGGATCGAAATTAAACGGACAGTCAAATATAAATGCTATTGTGTGGATCTATTACGCACGAACATACATACATACATACAAATATACAAATCACATATAATGTCAAGCATTCATTGGTTAATTAATCACCACTACGTTATTATAAGCAATTTACAAATCGCACTAATGCGACAATTTTGTAATCGCTCTATTTTTAATAGTCAATTTTGTGCTCTTTTTGGAGCAACGGATCACCCCAACGCTCGTTCGCTGATTCGTCGATGCCAACCAATCAGATCGTTTGCACGCGAAGAATATTTCTTCCCGCGCAGCAATTTGGAGCCTACAGTCGCTTATTTAAGCTAAAGTCTTTTTCATCTCATTAGTGAGAAGTTCAAATGCCAAACGAATCGACGACAGTTGAAGCCATGCGCCAACTTTCTCACTCATACACACCACTCACATGCGGAACATACTTGTACACACTCTCCTAAACTCTCCTTCACACTGCAATATATTTCAAGAAAAATCATTACAAGATACTCCCAGGAACATTCTTCCAGTGAACTTTGGAACACTAAAATAACAGTGAACTCTTGGTTACTTCAAACTTTTCTTATTTAAATGCATGCTTTCTTTCACATCGTTGTTTGATATTGTCATCTTGCTAAATACATATTTTATGTGTAACAATGTTTTGGCTATCCTTTTCTACGTGACCACTGTTTCCTAATCTAAAGTTAAATTAATGCGGTGAAGTCCGCCACACTATAATCACCAATAAACGCTATCGTCAGCTATAAATTCGGACGTAAAGAAAATATAGAAATCTAATAAGATTTCTAAGCCGAAAACAGTCCATCTTCAGAATCTAAGTTGAACGGGCGGCTATCTATAATTGCTACCGCCTGATATAAGTTCGGATGTGCAAAAAACATCTAAGAAAATTTCCAAGTCGAAAAGATTCCGCAAAAGAATCAAACTACGTCGGTCTAGAAAAGCGAATACATCGAAACAAAAGAAAGATACATATTTCTTCACTCAACCCCTAGACAAGACGAGAAGCGAAAGCGAGAAAAGAAACTAAAAGAAACTTAGTTTCACAAACCAACATTCTGTCCATAAAGAGAAGAGAATAGACGAGAGGAAAATAAATATAAAAGGAATATAAAAAAGAAAAGAAGAAACATATATAAGAGACATTAAGAGGAAAGAAGATGAAAAGGAAAATATGAATTTTATAACTAACAGATAATTCCATTGTTTTTTTTACATGATTCCCATGTCGCTTATTTTATCTATTCATGATTTATGATTACGTGCAGTTTGGCACAAGATCGTTTGTTCCCTACTGTTTAACTTTCTGTGATGATAACTCCCACCCCCATTATTCTGTCCCTCTCCATTTGTCTTAATTTCTTGTTTACTTCGTCTTTTACTTTTTCCCTATTTGTTTTTAATATATATATATATATATATATATATATATATATATATATATATATATATATATATATATAATTTGCTTGTTATCTCTATATCTTGCCTTCTGTCGTTGTCACCTACCGTGTTTGTTCCTTAATTAATTCCATTCAGCTCGGCCGTGTCTGATCAATTTGGAAAGAGGCTATTGGGAAAAGAAACTTGTATTTTTGTATTTACAAGTTACGGTACCGTCTGCTGCTGCCATCACAGTGGGAAAGGGAGGTTGTACATAACAATAGTCTTAAAGTAAATAATATTTAATACCTGGTTGCATAACCCTTGCTTCATCAATCTGTGATCCACTAACATCACTGAACTGTTGCATTCTTCATCTGTGACATATCATTTCTTTCGGGGGGTTTCTTCATCCAGTCTCCTCTTCAGGAGATGAAATGCATGTTCTGTTTGGTTTTCGTCCGGTGATTGAACTGGTCAGTTTAAACAGTTCATTTTTTCCACCTTATGATGTCTTTGGCTGTGTTCGCAGCATGCTTTCGGTCATTGTCCTGTTGCATATTACACTGCCTCACGATTATTTTGCATGCATTTCTCTGTAAACTTACAGACGAAATATTCCTGTAGAACTCTGAATGTATTCTGTTGCTACCATCATGAGTTACCTCATCCATTAATATGAATTTTTGTTCCGGAATCAACCATGCAATCTCATGTCAACACAGTACGTCCCCCATGATTCCGAGATGATCTTGTATGCTTTGAATCATAAGCAGATACTTTCTTTCTCCACACTTTGGTCTTTCCATCACTTTCATAGAAATTTATTTTGTTCCCATAAGTTGATAAAACTTTCCTCCAGAACTATTATCGCTGATCTCTGTACTTCCTTGCAAATTCCATTCGGGTCTTCCATTTATTAATCCTGATGAATGTTTTTTCATCTTGTGGTATGGCCTCTATATTTCTGCCCCTCGAACGATGGATTGTGAACCCTTCACCCTTGCACGCTGTTGGTGATATCATCCCCTGTTGTTTGCGGTTTTCTGTTATTAATTGTTTTAACATTCCTTGGTTGACCTGTTATATGTCTTTTGCTCACTACAATAGTATTTTTCAAATTGTTGTTTTGGCTATGCCCAGTGTTTGTCATTGATCGAGTTTCTTTCTTTTCTAAGCTTCAAAATGGCTTCTATTAGCCACAAAGACAGCTCTCCCCTTTTCATATTTGTTTATCTTATTTAAGAAGAAATACAGTATTTACAGGTGAAAACTAAGACTAAAACCAAGAGTAGTCATTCAGAAGTATTAAATGTATAAACAATCAACCTAAAAGGCAACACCCCGGTAACAGGAAATACCTGTCAGTCACATGTTCCATTAGTTTTGCCCACTTTAAATATGGGTGGGTTCAAACAAAAGGTGGTATGTGTTAAGTTGTTTAATACATCCAAAAGTAAATACCAAAAATAAATACTGAAATTTGGAAAGCTTTTCTCATATTTATCTTCTGACCTGAAACCCAAATTTCTTGTCTGAACAAAAAAATAAAAACAAAAAGAAAAAAAAAGAAAGGAATTGACCTTGCCGCCCCAATACATTGGGAAGGGACTGTATATATTGCGTCTAGCATGAAACATCCTGTCGCTTCTAAGTGTTGAATTCAATGCACGTGATGTTTACGTCACCAATTAAAATCAAGCAACAGAAAAGACAAAATATATCATTTTTGCATTATTTCATTCTCTGATGAAGCTTTAACAAAAACGAAATATTTAAGTTTCATCAATGTTCCCTATTTTAACTTTATCTTATTACACACACAAACGCACACATACAGACATATATTCTTCCCCGAGAGCTAACTAGCTTTTTCCGTTGGTTGGCAAACATCCTGCGTGACAGACCAGCCTGAATTCAAAAATATTTAGGAGGGCTATTGGAGATGTCGGGGCACTGTGTTCAAGTGTATTGCGTTATTTCTTATTCAGGAAGTAAGAAATCAGACAAATCCTTATCAATGACAATGACAAAAACGCTATATCGCATAAACTGTAAAAACGATTACAAACACACGAAGCATAAACATAAAAATAACAAACAATGCAATATCAATAAAATTGTATCACATTTACGAACATACTATATTTAATAAGGGAGAGCCGAGTGCGTAACTCTTCCCCTGCCAGTATATAGCCTCTCCATCAGTAAGCCCTATGTAGTGCCTCCTCTTGACGACACATGGCAACTGAGCACCTAAACTACAGGGGATGGGGGAGGAGTTTGGCCCACTTAAGATGCGGCATGCAAGCCCACCGGTGTGTCGACACGATCTGATGCCCATGAACCAAATCCCAGCTATGGGTTAAATAGTTCAATTGCCTTATGGCGAAGAAAATGCTAAGGAGTAAACCCTACACAAATCCGTAGTGGAGCGGATAGACGGCACTCTATGCTACCTTCCGGCCACTCCCGCAGCCGCGCCGGCACCAAACTGTATTGGTTCATCCTTTCTTTTGGACTCTACCCGCAAGGCCGAGGCGGGGGAACTAGATGTCCGGGCAGCCCTAGTTCTCCATACATCCCGCCCAGTCTAGTAGCGTACTGGAGAGGACACTCCAGCGACGTCGCAACACGGGAAGTGACAGTTACCGGTCAAAAGTCAGACCCGATTGGCGTAGGCTACGGGCACCTGGGGTCACCTCCGTCGGTGGGAGGCAACTCCAGAGTGGGACTACACAGTCACCAGAGGCGATGTAACACCATCGCCTAGCGCCTACAGCGCTACTCCATCGTCTCCCGAGACGGACGGATGCCAACGACGACGACGATATTTAATAAGATAAAAAAATATAATAAAATAATGAACACGCAATGACCATATTGAACGAAGAAATAAGTAATTCGACGTGCTGTAAGGGTTAAAAAGCTTTGCTCGATAGAACAATTACAAGCGAAAAGTGAGTTTGATCTTTTTCCTCCGTACCTTGTGCCTCATTTAAACAGCGCTTTTTAAATAAGCATAATGAAAGAAAAAAATTCAGTTAAGACCATGTACACAGAATTAAATCATACGCATCCCCTTCGTATTCCATCAGTAAGGAAGAAGTCCCATTCGAACAGAATTTGTAGAGGAGCTGCTGCTTTAAGGATACTTCCCCTATGTCTACAATCTTAACGGCTTCAATCTAAAATCAAACGTGATCTTTCCTACATATTCTTATCATCTACGTTCTCCTGTTTATGCCCATTCAAGGGCCCTTTTGGGTTATATATTGGCCGAACAATAATTTGAAACATTCTTAGTGTATCAGTGACGTGACTGAGGCAATTCATTAGGCTGTAATGGACGGCAAACTTTTCTCGCTTGATCGATTACAATTGAATATGTAGTTATGATACTATTTTGGTGCTCCAATCTTTCGTCCTTGTGCCACATGTTACCTTCGCTTAGAAAATCATTTTAGAACACTTCCACGTGGTCTAAAGATTAGCAAGCTGGTCTCGCTAGATCGATTACAACTGTATAGGGAATTTGATCCCAATTATGTTCTCCAAACTTTCGGCCTTGTGCCACATATAACCTTCTCTTAGAAAATAATTTTAGAGCACTTCGACATCTACTAATGATTAGCAAGCTGGTCTAGCTAGATAGATTACAACTGAATAGGGAGTTTGATCCCAGTTAGGCGATCCAAACTTTCGGCCTTGTACCACATCTAACCTTCGTTTAGAAAATCATTTTAGAGCACTTCGACGTGGTCTAATGATTAGCAAGCTGGTCTAGCTAGATCGATTACAACTGAACAGTGTGTTTGGTCCTTTTTCTCTGTACTTTCTACCATGTGCCTCATCATATGTCAGAAGGAAATAGTATGTAACCTTACTAATTGTGGGATAGTAAAGATATTGTGGAGGGCTATGATCATGCACTTCCTAAAAGTAGATGAAGACACCTGAACAAGAGAGGAATATACTACCTTTTTCAATTACAAATAATCGCAATAAATTCAACTGCACTAATTTCAATTAAATGCTTTACTTAGAACGATTAAATCGTTACTTATTTAATTTATCTAAAATATTAAATTGTATATTACCTTAATTATATGAGAGTTTTTCAAACCTTATTAAAATAGACTGAAAGCAATAAATTGAATTTTCCAAAACATAAATGATGCAAATTTATTATTTATTATGTCTATAAATCAAATTATATTTTCATAAAAAAATGAAAATGACTTATCAGATTTACTATGTAAATTTAATCGTCGATTGTAGCAGACTTTGCTTTCCTTGGCTTTCCAGCCGATTTTACTGCCTCCAAAATAAGTGCTTTAATTTAATCAGCGCAGAGAACCTTTTCTGCCTGTCATCAACATGACTGACGCTAAACTCCAGGCGAGTAACACTACGCCTTCTTGGGTTAAGCTTTTCCTATGACATAAAGTACTATATTGAATGAATTTGCACATCTACTGAAACAAATTTTGATGCACATTTATAAATCTACTATTCAACCATGCATTGAATATTGCTACCCTATCTTGTCTAATCCTCCCGCTGTACGTCGCGAGATTTTTGACAAAATTCAGTCAGACTCTGCAATATAATCGGTCCTGACCTGGTATCTCGATTTCAGTCACCTTATCACCGAAATGACGTGATTTCCCTGTCTTTTGTAGAAATATTTTCATGACGTCTATTTTAAATTTTTGTTTTTCATAGTACCTCGATGATATGAATTTTAGCGTGGTACTATATTGGCAATATCGTCTCACGGTTTTACTGTTGAGCTAGCTAGATGAAACCCGTTTTTTTTTTCAATTCTAATAGTTTCTTTTCTCGCAACTGTCACCAGTGGAACTTCCTTCCGATTTCTTACTTCCATGCCGCCTACAATCTTCAAATGATTAAATGCCACGCCAATCACCATCGTCTGTCTAAGTGAACCTGTTACTTTTTTGTAATTTCCTTACTTCTCCACGCCAAAGTTTTCTGATACACTTACACTCATTGTAACCCCCTGTGTTCTTGTCGCAGTATCACCTTGATTGTGGAGAGACGATTATAGAAATGAAGAAAAGATTTCCTGCAACATTTTCTTTTAAATGTTTTTCCTAAAATAACTTTTTTGTCTTATTGACGTATGTTCATTTTGAAGATTATGAAGATGTCATTGAATAATTCTGAAGAGAAAATATGCTGCAATTTTTATTTGCAATTACTAAAACGAATGGTTTTCGTAAGTTAATCTTTCATTGATAAAAGCGACTAAAAATGTTTACAGATTCTTTGTTGGAAATACTATAAGTGACAGTTACACTTGATTATTTGTTTGTTAATTTGTTTAACTAATGCATTAACTATTGTTTGGGTAATGAGGCAACAATTATTCAATAAACTGATGCATTAAAATTAGTAACCAAGTATTCGTTCTAAGTTCTATAAATATTAATACCTTACATAATTTGCAATCTCTGTATTATTTATGCAATCCCCTATTGTTTCATCGTAGATGTTTGCCTATTCCGCCGTCGGTGTCCTCCATAGTTGGTTGCGTTCAGTCTGGACACTGCTCTTCGGTTTTACCAACATGGACGGTCCAACTGGTGTTAGAAATCCAGACGGCTTCGCTCTTAGGCTCACAGGGAAACGTAAGTCCTCTACCAGGACAAGAAACGACCATTAATTTAACATTATATATTCACATTCGTGTTTTAGAAACTAAAAAAAAAATAACAGTTTTTTTTTAGTATAAGGAAACAAAAACGCTAGATAGAAAGACAAATTACGAAATTGTAAATACATAGACACAAATATAGAAAACCGTTCATTTTAAAACAGATAGTGGAAAAAAATTAAATTTATATCGGCATTTAAGCTTAAAATACTCGAAGAGGAAGTCCTTATTTCAATAATTCAATAGAATTTTTTATACTAAATTTTTGACATTACTAACCAGAAAACTATCAATTGATAAAAAGGAACGCGAGTAGAAAATGCAAAGCTGATAAATATAAGCTTCGGTAATGAAAATCAGAAAGTAAAAGTAAGACAAACGATCTTCAGGTCAGTTGTACACAAACAAATACATATTAAAACAAAAAAAACCGCTGTGGAAAAGTTAGAAGAAATAATAATAAACAATGCGTAAATAACTTCAAACACTAATATATATTATAAATTAACTAAATAATAATTGCAAATTATGTTAAATTATTTATATTACTTTGAGCAATATTTACATTTTTCAGTAAAACTTAAAATCCGTTAAATGTTTGATTAATAATTAAAGTAACAGAATTAGAGTAATTATTTTCAAAATGGTTTTCATGAAAAAGTGCAATGGCAAATTGAACAAAACAAATGAAGAAATGGAACATTGTACTCTTGCTGGATTGCACACAATATTTGACTTCTTAGAATCTTGCATTTAGTTGGCTTAATCTCATTGGAATTCTTGGATATTTCGTGTCACTTTTGAAGTTATTATCAGTTACCTGCAATCTGAAACGAGCGCTTAAATCGCAGGGCTTAAGACGCGCGAAATTATTGTTTGTCAGCAAATCGTAGAGCGAAATGCTAATTGCCCTAGTGATTTAGTCCATCTGAGCAACTGATGAATTGGTCCAATGGGACTTGATTTGTTATAATTAAATTAAACAGAGAAAGAGAAAGCTGAAATCAAAATGTAATTTAGTATTTTACAGTTAAATGGAAAAAAATCCTAAAATATTAAGAAAACAATAATCACAAAGTTATAAGCGAAGTGAATTTTATGGAAGGATTATTTTTCACAATATTTGATAAAACTGCTAACATGTTAGGTCGTTTGTCAGGCGGTCAACAAATATGAAATATGGCAAAAGTAGTTTGAATGCACGTTTTTGTCCTGAAAATAAGAAAAAGAAATCATGTCTGACTCTTGTGGATAAAATAAGCTATTTTCAAATTCTTCTATATAATAAATGCGGATGTCAGTGTGTCTCTGTGTCACACTTTCTCAACTTTACTCCTAGAGGTCTTAGCCCAACATGTCATACCTTTTCCGAATCAGGTCGACTACGTGAGCAAAATGAAAAATTTTCCGGCTCGGATCCAGATTCGTAATCCTGAAATTTTGAATTCACAAGTTTTTATTACTGTGATTGTTTTCTTATTCCGTCATCTTGGCTTCTACTGATAAAAACAATTAAAGGAACACAAATCCCTAACTTTCAATAGCTCATATTCAAAGAAAAACATTAATGTTCTCAAATTACAGTGATTCTAAACAAAATTGTGCGTGTATGGGACTTATTCCTAGAAGCCGTAGCCCAACATGTCATACCATTTTGAAATCAGGCCGAATGCGTGAGCAAATTAAAGACATTTCGGGCCGCAATTCTGAAATTGTGGAATCCCAAGTTTTCAAAACTTCGATTGTTTTCGGCTATATTTTTATGTGATATTATGCGACAAATTTCTTAGAGGAGAATAATTTTTATAAGTTGGAAATAATGTTTTGGAAAAATCGGAATTAAACCAGCGAAAGTCAGGTATGAAAGAAAAAGAATTATTTGTACGAAAAGTAAGGACCTATATACATCAAATTGTCTTAGAATTATCGTGGAACTTTTAAAAGATAATTTTAAAGTTTTATGTAATATTTAAATGCAGCGATCACCTTTAAGTTTTTCTGTAGTTTATTGTTGCCTGTCGAATCTAACCCATTTCAATGAAGGCTCAGTGAAGTGTTTTTCGCAGGAACTCGCTTAAATTTCGACCGTTACGTAGAGTATATATATATATATATATATATATATATATATATATGTGTGTGTGTGTGTGTGTGTGTGTGTGTGTGTGTGTGTGTGTTGTGTTTCATTAAATTCGACAGACAAGCTACTATGATTAAGCTTTTTATTTAATTTTTCTTGTGTTTGGACCGGTTTTTCTTTTTTGGACACAGAGTGTCTAGAAACTGTTGAAATGTTCTATAATCCCCAGCCTTTCGGCTATACTTTTAGCCATTATCAAGGATGATTTTATTTGTTCAATTTAATTGGGTGTGTGGGTTGTGTTTATGTTTTAATGTTTTAGAAAGATTTTATTTTCCGAACACAGCACATTGTGGCCGTGTTCGTAGTTAATATTATTAAGTGTTGGCTTTTTTCTTTTTTCTTCTTAATGTTGTGGGATATATCGCTACCCCCACCTTTATTTTGACGCACGCGCGACATTTTCACCCCTTCCTCTCACTTTCGGCCGGTTATAGTAGTAAACCGTTGTCTTAGCCGAAGATGAGGAAGAATGTATTTTTCGCGCGCTTTTGCGTTGACGTCACGGCAAATTTGGTTTTTCAAAATCAGTCGCCCCCGTGGTCGTCTGACCATCGGCTGGGCTGGCTCAATTGTCTCTCGCCCGTAACCACATATATACTGACAGAGACATTTTATTCGGCAAAACCTTGCCTAGACCTCATGGCTCGTCGCGGTATCTTACACTGTCGTCACCTTAGGACAGAATTTTCATTCCAACGCGAACATCTTTTAGCGAGCCGCTCAACTCCCAGGAACTTGTAAAAAAACTTCCAACTTGATGAACAAGCATTTTTCATATTCTTAGAACTCATACTTTCAGAACCAGTTACTTTAAAAAGAATTACATACACTCACAATCATAAACTCTCGCAGTGAGTATTTTTCCTTGCCTTAATTTCACTATGCATTACAACTGACTTTCTGAACCTTTCTTCTCGAAGAACTCCTTCCCGCCATGGCCATCTTGGATTTAAATTTTGGCGCGAAATTTTATCTTGTCAACTACCATATTTCCAGTATCTTACTGATGGTCTTCACTCAAGACAATTAAATTTCATTCACTACAACATTTCCAGTACCTTACTGAAGACAATCTCCTTGGCCCCTTTTTCAACTACATTTTCCAGTACATTTACTGAAGGTCTTCACTGAAGACACTACTTGTTAAACTCTTAATAAAAATGTATGTTTGTTCTTAACCTTTTGTTGTTTTGCCTGTCTACTTCTTTTCACTTTGTACGTTTGTACGGTGGGAAGAGCACGTCTTATTATATTTCCTTTTTTTTACTTTGTCTGGGGATTCGGTAGTAGTGTGTGGCGTCTGGCACAGGGCCTTATTTTCGTAGGCCAGATCTGCACCGCTATCGGGTCCACAACAATGTTTCCATTAAATTTAACCTTTTTTTACTTGCGGATGAGGTTATTCTGTTTGTATTTTCTACTAGTATGATTCGGATGGAATCTGGTAAGTTTGTGTATGTGTTTAAATAGATTCTAATAGAGCTGTGGTCAGATAAGTGTATAAAAAAACAGGTTCGAACACGAGAAAAATTAAATGAAAAGCTTAATCTTAGTACCTTGACTGTTGTCTTTAATGAAAATATATAAATGAAGGACTAGTTCCTAAAAACACAATATACACACAGGCACACACAAACACACACACACACACATATATATATATATAATATATATATATATATATATATATATATATATATATATATATATATATATGTATATATATATGTATATATATATATAATCGGTATCACACAAGTAAGAGTGTAAAGCCGCTAAGATACAAGGGGTTACAGGGTGCGGAAGAATTAGGAACAGAAACAATAATGAGCTTGAAGGAAATAGTAATCAGAGCGACAGTTGATAGCGGTAGATATTGCATTTCAATTTTTGAAGATAAAAATAGTCTGGCAAGCAAGAAGCCGGGCGAGAGTCCCAAAAGCGAGAAGTACGAGAGAAGAAATTGTTAGCAGAGAACTTACGGTTGCATCCATCTAGTTCGACTGCAAACGGGTGGAATCTTGTTTTAGTCTAGGTACCATAGCAAAGAGCTGATCCGAACATTTACCATGAAAGTATTTTTAGAAAAGGCACAGGGAAACAACTTCACGGCGGTGGAAAAATAACTGAAGTCGAGATGACAGGTTTAGGACGAAAAATATTGCTGGTTCATTCATGGATTTTATAAATGTCTGCTAATTTTGTGATTTTTACCTTCTTATGTAAAGCAATCACAATTATGATCTATTTTAAACTTAAACTATTTGTTTATCTTAAACTGATGCATTAATTTTAAGAAAGTCGAGATCGTAATGTTTAGTGATAATGAAATATGATATATTGGGTAATCATCTACACTGGTCTTCCTATACAGTTGCATTCGAATGTTTATTTCTTTATTCAATACTGCAAAGATATTATAAAATCAGGTGGAAATTATGACCATATTTGTTATGAAAACACTCCCATGAGTGCTCAGGATCACCTCGTCAGTGATGTAATGACTTGGAGTCATGGCAAGTTACGGGTCTTCCAACATCATACTTGCTCGCCCAAGAGACCCTACCGAAACAGTACTATTCCGGCAGGCGATCCTGAAACAAACAAACAAAAAAAAATACGCGAAGCACGCAACAAATGGACTCCGCCAATAAATGCCACTGCTGACCAATCACCACCGACTTACGTCACTTTCTCCTCAGCTAAGACGATACAAAAAAAGACTCATAATCTTAAACAGTGTCATATTTATTTAAATTGGCCAGTTGAGATTTATCCAGAGTAAGCAAACATTTATTAAAGGACGGAAAATCTTAAGACTCTGTTCACCTGTCTGTCTATATTTCTGAGATGAGGTATTATGTACAGTATTTACATTAGTCGGACTATTGTCCTCATCTTTGTCGCCATATTTGTCACAACGTTTCGGCCGTTGTACGCTCCGGCCTTCTTCAGATGGTTGACATTTCGAACCGAACGCTTTATTTCGATCACTGGGGTAGACTGTTCTAGTTCCACGAGCCATGTTTGATGGATGTCAGTTATCAGTTATCTCCTGCTAATTTTCCCTCTGAAAGGGTTCGGTTCGAAATTCCAACCACCTGAAGAAGTCCGGAGCGTACAACGGCCGAAACGTTGTGACAAATATGGCGACAAAGATGAGGACAATAGTCCGACTAATGTAAATACTGCTCTGTTCACCTGTACAGAAAATCTATTCACTTATTTTTTTTCTTTTGATGTGAACTCAA
>OZ038505.1:91704761-91709761 GCA_964036315.1 Acanthosepion esculentum | reverse complement strand
TGCTCATAATTGCACTTTCTATATTTACAGATTTTCACTGACATTAATTTGAGTGATGAGAGTGAATCAATTGCTGATAAGAAAAATTGTTACGTGGGTTGAGCACGAAACTTTATTCGCAAAAAAATCTGTCTTGCGCATTTACAAGGTTACCATTGATCTATGCTTTGAATATCGCTAACACAACTCGTCTGGTGCTTCTGCTATTTATGTTGTGATTCTTGATAAAATACAAGAATCTACAATATTATTGGCCTGAACTGGCATCTCTGCTTTGATCACTTTTCACTATAGTAAGAATCAAGCAGACACGGATGTTTAAATATCTGGGAAGCGTTTTGACAGAGGACGGTAAGTGCAACACTGAGATCTGTAGACGTATTGGGATGGCCGAGGACGAATCCCAAAAGATGGGCAGAGTATTGCGAGGCAGGAGGATTTATTTGGTGACGAAGAAAAGAATACTGAACTGTTACGTGACATTTGTCCTTCTTTACAACAGCGAATGTTGGAAAATTTTCTTTGAGACGAAGAGACTCGAGGCGACGGAGATGTGGTTCAACAGAAGAATGCTAAAGATATTATGGACTGAGCGTGTGTGAAACGATGATGTCTTAGAGAAGATGGAGGCTTATACTTAACATCAGGAAGAGACAACTGAAGATTCTGGTATATACATAAGACCTGGAGAATTTGATACTCACTGATCTAATAGTGGGAAAGAAAGACAAAGGAAACCAACACATGACATACCTAGTGGACTTAAGCAAGTGGATGACAGAACGTGGTCTGTGGGCGGTAGCAGAGGGAAGGAACTTTCTGAGAACTGCAAGGGATAGAGGGAGGCTGAGAGCCATGATCGCCTACGTCTTGAAAGGACATGGTACATAAAAAGAAAAGAATGCTGCATCTCTGTGCTTCTTCTAGAAACATTTTATGACAGTTGTTGAGATTAGCTTTCTACTTTGGTAGCTGGGCATCATTGATTTAAGCGCGGTACTGAATTGGAGGATAGGTTCCATCATTTTATTATTGAATTGTTTAATATAACGATAAGATTTATTCCAATATTTTCTTGATTCGCCCTTCTGGTTTATGGAATTCTCTTACGGATTATTACTTTCAAGTCAATTTCGATCTACAAAAATTTAAATTCTTAATCAATTGTTATTTTTGTCTCCTTGAATATTGTCCTTTTATTGCCCTTTCCCTTTAATAATTTTTTCTGGGATTATTTCATCCTCAGCGCCGTACTGTTGCTCTTGGGATGAAATTTTTTTTTTTTTTTAAATAGGTGTCCTGATAAACTGCATAATCTAGTTCCAGTCACCAATCATTGTTGAAAGTCATAAATTGAATAAATAGATTTAAATGAACACATATCAGTTTATTACAATCGTCACCGTCTATTACTATTTTGTTAGCACTACGCTCAGACCCAACTCATGCTACAAGAGGAACAATGTAGAATAACATACCCTTGCGCGCACATACAAAATAAAACAGTAATATGCGAATATTACATTAATTACACTATTTACAAGCAGATTATTGTACCCATCTATATTATCCGTTTCGGCCATTGGTCAACCCTTGTCATCATTATGTGTAAGCCGATACTGATAATCTACTAAATATTATCCTAGTGCATTACAGCGTTGGTTCGTGAATTTGATGACATATTAATTGTGAGTTCAATCCCTGGGAGGGGTAGTGAGTACTAGGCTTCAGTGAAAACGGCGGCTGCAATTAATGAGAACAAAAAATGTCGATTTCTAACTTTATTGGAATAACTATTTTTGTAAATTTGCAAAAAAAAAATGGAACAAGGGCGAAGGGGGAATGGGGAAAGTCTGGTACTCAGTTACTATCCCAGTCCTAGTTAAACGCAATCATGACACATTTATTCAATACAATATCCTCAATCACCACAAGAATTTGCCCATCAACTTTCAATCCGACATGTATCATAATACCACATAGTCATAAGGTACCTATGAAACGACTCATGATGTAACACACTATGCGAGGATGACTGCAAAACATTTTACCCTTCCCACGTAGTAGGGAGAAGAACATAAATTCATGCTGGGATATTTTTTAGTCCATGCCGGTTCTCGGCTTCATCAGACTCAGTCCCTGTCTGTTTGGTATTGAAATCAAAATGCTACGTTGGTTTGTCAGAGTTTGCTTTCGTGTGTCAACCTCAAATCTTAGTTTGTGAAATGTTTGTAATATTACTGTTGCTTTGCCTTGATTTTATTATTTACTTGATTTATATTATGTTTTGCCCTCTTCGTTATTTTCTTGCTATTACTTGCAAAGTTTTTCGGTTCAGTATCTTGGAGAGATGTGTTACTTATTTTGCATTTAACCATGTCTAATTACTCCACAAAAAATATGGAAGAGAGGAAAGATGCCTATACATTGACAGTAGAAAAAACCCTCCACTTCAGTAGATTAAATAACGAGTTAATTTCCTTGTATATTAAGTGGTGTAAGCCGAGTGATAGGCAAAGGATAAGGGGAATACTTGCTAGTAAATAGTCTAAATAATAATAACTACTCATCCTTGATGGGAAAACAGAAAATAGCTATGTTTCATGGATAATTTCAATCAGGACCTGAAACATAACTTGAAAATAATTTGGTAAATTTCGTCCTACTCATATGTTAAACAATTCACACACACACACACACACACACACACACACACACACACACGCACACACACACACACACACACACACACACACACAAACACACACACACACAGAGTAACGCTTTAGAATAATACTGGAGTCATACGGAATCGAATAACACTCGCACTATTAGTATTGCACGATAATACTGGCTGGCTGAAAAGTAAGCACCGTACAGTGATCCGAATAAAAAAAAATAGTATAATGAACAGAGTACAGAAATAGTATAGACTAAAATTGGTAATCTGTATAATAATAGGGGACAGCATAGAAATGCTGATCTGTATAGTAATAGAGGATAGAATAGAAATGGCGATCTGCATACTAATAGACGATAGGATAGAAATGGTGATCTGTATAGTAATAGAGGTTAGACTAGAATTGGTGACATGTATAGTAATAGAGGATGGAATAGAAATGGTGATATTTATAGTAACAGTGGATAGCATAAAATAGTGATATGTATAATTATAGAGAATATAATAGAAATGTTGATCATTATAGTAATTGAGGATAGAATAGAAATGGCGATCTGTATAACAATAGCGGATAGAATAGAAATCGTTGTCTGTATAGTAATAGATGATAGAATAGAAACAGTGATCTGTGTAGTAATAGCGGATAGAATAGAAATGGCGATCGGTATAATAATATAGGATGCAATAGAAATGGTGATCTGTATAATAATTTAAGATGAAATAGAAAGGGTTATTTGTATAATAATAGCGGGTAGAATAGAAATGGTGATCTGTATAATAACAGGGGATAGAAGAGAAAATAGTGATCTGTATAATAATGGAGGATAGAATAGATATAGTGATCTGTATAATAATAGAGGACAGATTTGAAATGATGATCTGTATAGTAATAGAGGATATCATATAAATGATGATCCGTATAGTAATAGAAGACATAATAGACATGGCCGTTTGTGTAGTAATAGAGGTTAGAATAGATATGGTTATCCGTATAGTAATAGAGGATAGAATTGAAATATTGATCGGTATAGTAATAGAGGTTAGAATAGAAATGATGATCCGTATTGTAATAGACGATAGAGTAGAAATGGTGGTCTCTATAGTAATAGGGGATATAACAGAAATGGTGATCTGTATAGTAATAGAGCATAGAATAGAAATGTGTGAGTCGTATATTAATAGCGGTTTGATTAGAAATGGTGTTCCGCATAATAATAGAGGACAGAATAGAAATGGTGTTCTGTACACTATTGGAGGATAGAATAGATATGGTGGTCTGTATAGTAATAGATAGAATAGATCTGATGATCTATATAGTAATTGAGGATGGAATAGAAATGGTGTTCTGTATAATAATAGTGGATAAATTAGAAATCGTGGCCTGTGTAGCAATAGAAGATAGAATAGAAATGGTGGTCAATATAGTAATAGAGGATAGAATAGAAATGGCGATCTGTATATTAATATTGGATAGAATCGAAATAGTGATCTGTAAAGTAACAGAGGGTAAAATAGAAATGGTGATCTGTATAGTAATAGAGGATAGATTAGAAATGGTGGTCTGTATAGTAATAGAGGATAGAATAGAAATGGTGATCCGTATAGTAATACAGTATAAATTGGAAATGGTGACCCCTATAGTAATAGAGGATGTAATAGAAATGTTGACCTCTATATTAATAGCGGATAGTATAAAAAAATTGGTGATCTCTATAATAATACATGATAGAATAGAAATGGTGATACGTATCATAGTTGAGGATAGAATATTAATGGTGATCCTTATAATAATAGAAGATAGCATTGGAATGTTGATCCGTATAGTAATATAGGATAGAATAGAAATGGTGATCTGTACAGTAATAGAGGTTAGAATATAAATAGTGATCTGTATAGTAGTAATGGATAGTATAAAAATACAGATCAATCTAGAAGTCACTCGACTTCCTATACATACGTTTCCTCTAAGGTTCCGTGATCTATTTAATTCAATAATGGGATCTCCTGTGTTTGCAAAATGGCGATCTATGTTCAAACTCAAGTGTCGGCAGCGACACTTTATTCCTATATAGCTCCCATTAAAATTATATCTTGAACACGCAATTTGATCTTTCGAGAGAATGTAAACATTCATGAATGATTCTCATAATATTTAAAACTTCGCCTATATTGTTTTATATTATAATAGCAAAAAAAAGAAGAAATGCTTAGATTTGCACCTGTTACAGAATAATTTTTGAGATAATAATTTCCAATCATCTATAGGTTAACATGAACTATTTTCTTTTTTATATTTCTGGAGATACGATTTTATTATTTC
>OZ038505.1:91697261-91702261 GCA_964036315.1 Acanthosepion esculentum | reverse complement strand
CAAATTAGTCTCCCTTGAGGCAAGGTGGGGTGAGGGGATCGCAGATGTCGTCTTAAAGAAAGGTGCTCTCGAGATGGCTCCATTTCTCTCCAAACTCTGCATCTACTGCTTCGCTACTTTCCAGCTTTCCAGCAATACTCCTCTGTAGATCCCTTTTTTCAGAACTCTGTAAAAACTTCTGACACCTCTATCAGGCTATTAGTATCAGACCGCATTTCAGCAAAACATTCTAGGCTTTAAATTCTATTGAAGTTGTTAAGCATCTGACATTTCACATTCATCATTTATCTTTTGCTCAGTTCTCCCTAAATTCAGTCTTGGATGAAATGATTTTGTAAAAAAAAGAGACGTAATGGTTAAAGTCACTCCTTTTTTCAATTCAAGGGAATTATGGAGAGACATATTACCCAACGTCCTGAAGAGATAGGGTAAATAGAAGAAGAAGAAGAAGAAGAAGAAGAAGAAGAAGAAGAAGAAGAAGAAGAAGAAGAAGAAGAAGAAGAAGGGGAGGAGGAGAAGAAGAAGAGGAGGAGAAGAAGAAGAAAAGGAGGAAGAAGAAGAAGAAGAATAAGAAGAAGAATAAGAAGAGGAGGAGGAGGAAGAAGAAAAGAAGGAAGAAGAAGAAGAAAAAGAAGAGGAGGGTGAGGAAGAAGAAGAAGAAGAAGAGGAGAAGAAGAAGAAGAGGAGGAGGAGGAGGCGGAAGAAGTAGAAGAAGAAGAGGAGGAGGAGGAGGAGAAGGAGGGGGATAATAATAATAATAATAATAATAATAATAATAATAATAATAATAATAATAACTTTCTTTGCAGTGGAAAGTGTCATGATGCCATTTCTAACCTTAGATCCCCGGGCGGGACCCGGAAAGAAATGTGTAAACGCCAGATATCAAAGAAAATAATAATAATAATAATAATAATGATAATAATAATATATTAATTTAATAAAGAATGTTGTATGTTAATTTTCAAGAAGGTTTGCACCGAATAGAAAGATCATTTCCTAGGGAAATTTTGATAAGGACACTTCAATTTTTTTTTCTAAAATAACAGAAATGCCTTCAACTTAATTGGCTGAACTATAATTCCATTAGTTTTATGATATTGCGACGTCTTTAATTTCAAGTTAAACATTTTTAATAGCACTATTGCTAAAATTCTTGTTTGCATGCATAGCAGATATAACCAATTTATTTTAGATCAATTGAATTATGCATTCTAACGTGTCTGTCAGGTAATTTACACATTCTGTACAAATGCGAATATTTTTTTAGATATTTTAATAACCGTTCTGACTAATATTTAAGTTCATTTAACATTCTATGTTTACAAGAGCCAAATCAGAAAGAAAATGTTGTACTGCAGACAGATATGGGAAATAGTTGCACAGACTTCACTTTCCAGTCTCGATAGATTCCAAAAGCGTCTCCACCTCCTTGTGGGTGATGGATTATTTCCCCAATGAGATTCCCTTCCCCCATAGACGAAACGTCACAAACCTATCGCTATTTACATGTAAAGTGATCAGACGAAATACATTCCGTAGTTCCACCGGTTCTAAATTCCAGGGCTAAGATCAGCTTTGCTTGGCACATTGTAACGAACCCTCTTCATTTCCTTTATATTCCATGTTTTATTCGAGCAACTTCTTCCCGCAACCCGCTTCATTGTACATTCCTTTCCGATCACTAGAATCATAACCTCTTCATGGCTAAGGTTACTCGTTATCTTCGCCACATATCCCCACAAACCTTGCCTCTTACTCTAACCTTTTACCTCAATTATCTCTTGGGCCTTGTACAGGGCGGACATCATTGAAAAAATATAGGTAATGATGATTTTGTACTGGTTCCGACAGTTGGTCGGGATGTAAATGTTGCAGATGATTCAGTGCGACAGACGTGTTAACTTTTATAATTAATCTCCTCCGACCTGAAGACTGACCTGGGTAATTTACAGGTGGCTGTTGCTTCCATCGAGAGAACTCCCGCCTTCCTCTGGATGCTAACTTCAGTTTACGAAAACCTACTCCCAGTGATGACGTGTCACTATCGACTTGCTTATAATGCCAATAGATATTTTATCCGTCAAGTTCAGAATTTAGAATGTTCATGGTTCTTAAGTAAAAAAGAATTACACTCAGATATTATCCATCTTAGAAACGTGACCTACGTTATTTAATCCTCAACGAATCTCATCTGAAAAACATTTCTGAAAATTTAGTAAAAAGCGTTCGAAAAACACCCGTTGTTACGTAATATAAAAAAAACATCATTTTCATTCTATTTATATTTTAAGAAAAAAAACGTTTATGATATAAAAAATCTTGTTATTAAATTCAAAAACACCCTCCTTACATATTTTTATGAAAGAATCGTAACACGGGTTTCTTACAATTAATACAAAAGAATCCTTAGAAATTTAAACATAGCCGTCCTAACATATTTTTATAAAGAAATCATTATTCAGATGTAAGTATTCTCCAATGGAGTTGTACAGCATAACAGCATCATTGAAGTAGTTCCTGTATTACCTTATCAAAGAGGGGCACCACTTTTGATTCGTTGAAAACGCCAAAGATTTACTTGATTCTTCCTGTTCAAAGACCCGTTAACAATTCAAAGCTTGTTGCATGGAACGGGGAAATAATAGCTATGGAAATGACGTTGCGTTCGGAAGGAAAAATTCCTAACCCAAAAGGAGAATTACAGATCCAAAATTTTTGGAAAAAAAACAAATAAAATAAACAATGTAATTTCTGTTCCAATGCGTCTTTCATATAAGTTGATTGATCCATTTTTAAATTGTTTTTTTCAAATTTGCATCTTTTTATGCATCGTCAGTCTTCATATTTTTTTATGATATCCCAAGACGTCCTTCTTCCTTGAGCTGAAAATCCACTTTTTAGAACTTCGTAAACAATTCCAGGCACACGTACTTACCTCATAAGATATTAGCGTAAATTTCAGTGAGCCCCTGTTTTTATTTCTCCTATTAGGCACAAAGGAAATGCCATGATGAATGCTTATATTATATTCAGCTCCCCTTACTAAGAAGCATTATCGGCGAACAATCCTTTCAGAATATGATCACACAAACGAGTTCAACCAACAGCAAAAATATTATCTCTGATATTTATGAATCATCACCAACGCGATTTGTCGCGGGAAAGGTGTAGATGAAACTACAATGTTTGCATTAGTATGAACTATGTGTATGTGCGTGTGTGTAAGAACATAAGAACACAAGTGAGTGTAGGAATGTTACGTGTGGGTGTGCGTGTGTGTGTAAACACATACGAATTCTGTTGAGTGAAAGAATGAAAGAAATTTACATATAGATATGTGTGTGTGTCAATATGAATGTGTGTGTAAACACATACGAACTCGAGTGAGGGAATCAAGTTATATGTATACACGTGAGTGTGTGTGTGTGTACGCACGCGCGTCCGTGTGTGTACGCGCGCGTCGTGTCTGTACGGGCGCGTCCGTGTGTGTGTGTGTGTGTGTGTGTGTGTGTATGTGTGTGTGTGTGTATGTGTGTGTGTGTGTGTGTCTGTGTGTGTCTGTGTTTGTGTGTGTATGTGTGTGTGTGTGTGTGTGTGTGTGTGTGTGTGTGTGTGTGTGTACCTGCGTCTGTGCATCTGTGTCTGCGTGTCTGCGTGTCTTCGTGTCTGCGTGTTATAACAAAAACTTTATCGCTAAAGTGAAATAGACTTTATTTTTATATACCACCACATCTCTTTCTCGCCGACCAACTTGTCACGCTTTCTCTCTTTCTTTCACCCTCAGTAACCTCGCCATATTTGAGGATACATGATTTAGCATAAATTTCGTATAACTAGATTTGTTATTTTGATCAGTACCTTTCAACCAGTAATATTTAGTGTTTTTTTATCCATTTCAGATTCTAAGATATGTTCTCATTATTTGTCAAAATATTAACACAAGGTATTATTTTAGTTATTCCCTTCAGACCGCCTATCTATTCTGTCTCATTATGAGATGACTTGATGCCAATATTATCTGAAATATTAGGACAAGTTTCCTGATCTTTCGGTATCGTTTCTGATGAATTTTTCTATCATAAATCAGGGTCTATATATTATTGTGATGATTTTATTTTAACGAGGAAGAACTTCGAACTAACGCATATTATATGTGCTGATTTTGCTAAGCGAAGCGTAGATGTTGCACAAGGCCGAAAGTATTGAGAACTTAGTAATGATCTGACTCACGTCTCAGTCGTAATCAATCTAGCAAGTCAAGCTTGCTAAAGATTACATCAATTCGTATTGAGCAAACGCGGATTATATAATATGATATAATTATTACTGAATGCTTTATTCAATTTAATATTATAATATACGGATCATTTGCTTTCAGTTTTCATTTTCTCTTTAGTCTTGTGCACTATGTCTGGAAGTCACGACATGAAGCAAATTTATAACTGGATTGGGAAGAAAATAACGACGTATTGCGTTTGTATGTGGCATTCCGGTGCAAAATCATTGGGATATTGAACAATTCAAGTAAACAACTGCAGAATGACAAAGCAGAAAATCAAGTCGCAGAATCTAGAACTGAATTTACACAAACAAGGAATTCAGAATGTAATGGTTGGTCGCACGTTTATGCCTGTTTCCTAAAACGGCTTATCAATAACTTCTGCAAACTCCTTCGGTGCACGCGTTTGGTTTATACTGCAAGTAGGCTGAGCAGGCCGTGGTAACCGTTTCTATGAGAGAGCGTATCATTTGCCATGATGGATAAATTTAAAAAGCCCAGAACTCACAAAACATCGGTAACGATGTCTTGTGAATTCACACTAGGACAGTTGCTTTTTCTCTCAAAAGTTTCTTAACATACGATCACATCCTTATGCCGATAATATCAAGAAGTCACCTTCCTAATCGAACTTGGTAAGATTCGAACACCGTACATATTGTCGCACTACCCAGCTAGGTAACCATTATTCAGAATAAAAGGCAACATTTTTAGCTTG
>OZ038505.1:91619761-91692261 GCA_964036315.1 Acanthosepion esculentum | reverse complement strand
AGGTGTTACAGAAGATTTGGAGCGAGAGCAGATAGGTATGAAAGGGGAAAGGATGTGAAGAAGGGAAGTGGATAGATCAAGTCAACTGGAGATGTCGATTGACGTTACACTTAAATAGTTGGAGATTATATTTGTCAGGGAAACAGGAATAAGGAAGGGAGTTCCACAGGCGAGATGTGCAAGACATGAAGCTATTGGAGTAGAAGAGACGTCTACATCTAACAGTTTCAACGGTGAAGGGGTGGGAACGGGATGCCAGCCTCGTAGGACGCTTAAATTCATGAGGCCTGGGGACCAGCGAAAGCAGCTCATCGGAGCAATTACCGTGAAAGTATTTGTAAAGAGCGAGGCAAATGCGCGTCTGTGAGAGAGCGACTGCAGACGGGATGACAGATCAGGGCCAATTACATTGCATATCCGTCTCTAGATCTTATCAAGAACCCTGAGGCAAACAGCAGGGGCACCAGACCATATATGGCAGCAATACTCCATGCAAGGGTGAATGGTTGATTTATAGATTTGGAGGATCGAATCCGGGGAGAAAAAATGTCATGACCCGTCAAAGGGAGCCAACTTTCCTTGTGGTAGATGAAACAAGTGACTCGATGTATTTTTTCCATCTCAGGTCAGTGGACAGCGTAAGACCGGGCAGCCGCAGAGAGGAGCTCTCGAGAAGTTGGTCTTCATACATTCTAATGGGATGCAGGGATGGATCCCTGTGGTGGTTAATAGAGAGCAGTTTTGTTTTAAAGGCGTTAAAGTTAACCAACCAATTCTTGCCCCATTTCACAACCGATTGTAGGTCCTTTTCGAGACGAACTGCCAGGTTAACTTTGTCAGCATCACTAGATTGTTTTTTGAGGCAGGAGTAAATTGTGGTGTGATCTGCGTAAATGCCGACTTGGGAATCTATGGCGTCATTTATGAATATGAGGAACAGAGTAGGCCTAGGATGGAGCCTTGAGGAACACTTGCGTTAGTGGGATAGGAGCTGGAGATGAATCCATTGAGAACGACCTTCAATTCACGGTTTGACAGGAATTATTGTATTAGGTCAAACAATCGACCTGTAATACCATAACCCTGAAGCTTGCGAAGAAGGCCAGCATGCAAAACCCTATCAAACGCTATAGAGATGTCTATGGCCACGGCACGAGCTTCAACGTTATTATGAATAGCTTCGTAGACAAATTCAGTGATGGCCGTAAGCACATCGGCTGTAGATCGGGCAAAGCGGAAACCATACTGCTTGTCTGAGAGCAGATCATGAGATATAAGTTGATTAATCACTTCGGTGTTGATAAGGGCTTCAAAGACTTTGCCGAAAAGCGGTAGGAGACTGATAGGACAGTAATTAGAAGGGTCGAAGGGTCACCAGAGTTCTTAAAGACAGGAACAATGGATGAGGACTTCCAGCAGTCAGGGAAACAAGATTCTTTGAGGCAGTAGTTGTATAATTTAGAGAGGGCAGGCGCCAATTCAGGCGCGCATTTCTTCAGGACAATGGCTGGAATCCCATCACCACCAGTAGCCTTGTGGTGATCTAAGTTAGAGATAATGCCCAATACCAATGACGGGGATATGTACAATCCGCTCAAAAGGACCTCAGTTCTGGGAGGGAAATAGGGCATGTGTACCCCGGAGAGTCAAGCGTTGAATTGGAAGAAAACTTCAGAGCATATCATTCAGCAGAGCTGGTCAGAACCGCAAACTGATTGAACAGGGGAGGAATTGAGAGTTTGCTATTGTTCAGAACGCTCTTGCAGAGACGCCAATAATCCTTGGAGCCGAAGTTGCGAGATGCAATACGTTCCTTCATCCGAGCAGCAAATAGTGACTTAGCTTCGTTGAGGACACGCTTACACTCGTAACGGGCGGAGGCAAATAGGCGTTTATTGCAGTCAGACATATCGCTACGAAATAGGTGGATGAAGTGTTTCCTATGGGCAATGTCGGCTGAGCAAGCAGCTGAGAACTAGGGGGGCGCAGTTTGACCTTAAATTTCCTTGAGGGGATGAAAGCGCCAATTCCAGCTTTAACCCAGGAAGAGACCTCTGAAGCACATTCTTGAATGGGGAGCTTAAATACAGCATCCCAGGGGACATCGCGGAGGAGATCACGGAACGAGTCCCAGTCAGCTCGTTGGCAGCAGAATGAGGTTCTGGTAGTAGGAGGCTCTTTGCAGGGGGTGGTGTTGAAGGAGATACTAACAGACACTAGAGCATGATCGGAATTACCGAGAGGACAGAGCTGCGTGGCACTACAAGACTCAGGGATGGAGGTAAAACACAGGTCGAGGAGAGATGCCTTACCGTCCCGGTTCTAAGCTAAACGCGTGGAGAAATCAATTATCTGTGTGAGGGATTGAGAAACTGAAAAGTTGAGAGTATGAATGCCTGTGAGGACGGTAGTAGCATTCTTAAGCCACTTGTTGCGATGGGCGTTAAAATCGCCAAACACAAATATGTGAGCGAACGGATGGAGAGAGAGAGCCTTTTCTATGCTGTCAGAAATGACATCGAGTATTCCACAGTCCTGAGAGGATGGAGAGCGATAGCGGAGAAGAGATAACTTACAGCATGGAGAAGAGATAACCGGAGACACATGTACGAATGGTCCGGCAATTCAATATGGCACTCTCAAGCCAGAGGGAGATGGTCCTTGACGTAGCCACCAAGGCCATGCATGTGGGTTAGAGAGTCTTTTCTGAGGAGAGGAAGGTAGCCAGGGATCGAGGGATCAGAGGAAGGGATAGAGGAGTCAAGATTGGTCTCATACAGAGCCAGTATATCACGGCACTTTGCAATGAGGAAAGATTCCACAATGCAGAAATTGGTTCTAAATCCACGGATGTTGGAGAACGAAATGATTAAAGGTTTAGCTGATTTTTGGAGGGCTGGTTTAGGTTTGTTTTTCGGTCTTTGTAAGTCATGTGAAATTAGTGTTAGAAGAAGAGGAGGCCGGAGTAAAAGGAAGCCGACGATTATCACTCATGGCGTGGGCAGAGAGAGTTTGACACAGCCTGAATCATAATGTGGCCTCAGGGTTGCCCACCGGAGATGACTGCAGGGACACCTTCCCTGAAGATTCTGAATCATTTTCATTTGAAGAATTTCTAAAAAATTGAAACCATTCCTTAATAATATCATTTATGAATACTGCAGAAATATTTGCTAGTTATTTTAAAATATCAAGATTTTAACTAATAGTTTTAAATATTTTTATAAATACTTTTTTTTTTAAATATTAGGGCATATCAATAACTTAGTTAACTCCCTTGACATTTACATCATAAAATTGAAAACTTTGCAGTACATAACCTTAGACGTTTGTCTTTGAATAATGATGAACAGAACAATTTTTGTCTTAGAAAATGCAACAACATGATGACGACATTGTGCTGATGTCGAAAGTAACTCGGAATAAAATGCATGTGCATCAACATGGTAAATTTCCTTCAATAAGGATACTAAGAAATTGTCTGTAATTATGAGAGGATTCTATAAAACCTAAGTTCAAAAAATTATCTAAATTATTCCATTAGACATATCTTAATATATATATATATATATATATATATATATATATATATATATATATATATATATATATATATATATATATATATTAAGAAATGGACAATGTCCGACAATCCTGTTTTATAGATACAAGTATTTAAGTGAGGAAATGATTGCTGGGTGAGGAAATGATTGCTGTTATGTTTTTATTACCCTAATAATGTCTGATTGAGCACCTGGGATTTGCGTTTGATTATATTCTTCGTGTCGTCATTCCGTTGCTAAAGAAACGAAAATAATGTTAACTGAAAGAGAGAAATAAACAATATATATATATATATATATATATATATATATATATATATATATATATATATATATATATATATATATTAAGAAATGGACAATGGGGCTGGATGTCCAAGAAATCGTCATAGAAAATATGCGTCCTCCGACAGGAATCGAATATAGATGTTTATATCTATAAAAGAGAATGTATAAACATAAGAATGTCTTAAAATAATTAATTTCATAATGTATGACATAATTTGTTTACATTTGGATACGCATCAAGCAGATATGAATGTACGTGAGAAAATCATGGAAAATTGTAGTTAAAAACAGTAAAATCGACCTTGCTAACTGAAACGACCCTCTGTCGCGAAATCGGTAAATGCACGTCAGGCTACATGACGGTCCTGTATCAGGTTCGATTCCGGTCGGAGGACGTATATTTTTTATGACAATTTCTCGGACATTCAGATCTGTAAATGTTGTTAATACTGTTTATTATAAACAAAGCATTTGCTTAAATAATTGTATCTATAAAAAAGAATGTATAAACATCATAATGTCTTATATATATATATATATATATATATATATATATATATATATATATATATATATATATATATATATATATTTTGTATTTTGGGCAGCTATCCCGCTGCTATAAAACGACTGACAAGATACTGCTGTGTCGAGGGAATTTGTTCGATATATGTAAAATTTTACAGATTGTCAGTTAGATGACAATCTTCCAGAAATATCATTAACATTCTCTCAAAAGAATATTCTTCGTCTCATAGAATCACAGGAACATTCGTAACATACCCCGACAAAAACAATGACATAATTCTTTAAAAGAATTAACATGGATATCAATATGTGAAATCAAATTAAATAAAATTGATTACATTCTCTATCGAAAAAGTTTTCTTCTACTCCGTTGAGCCGATAATATCGCTTGTAATAATTACACCAAATACTTTACGTATTTTTTTTATGAAATTGGAACGGAATTGGACATTGGCTTCGTTCTATTCTGCACTGATTGATAAACAAGGAAACAAAGCAAACAAAAGAAAGTCTATTCCGTGGTGAATTATTGCAACTCTAAATTAGAAACTTTCCCTTTGTTAAATGAAACAAAAAAGAAATTCTTTAATTTCTGATAATTGTTTAGTCATTGCGTCGCCTGTGAAATCCTTTTTTGACTTAAGAAAGAAAAGTTTGTGTTCTTGCCTAACTTAATATACTGAGCGAAGCTTGATTCATAATAGCATATAAACAGATTGTGAAATTGGCACAGAATTATATATTGCGCCCTTTTCTTGATTCTGGCTGTCTCGTAAAGAAATACATATGTCTGATTTCCCTTTTGGCATTTAATTTACTTATTGTTCTTCGCAGTCAGAAATATTTTATGTACTTTAAATATTTTTATATACCTTTATATAATATAGATACGAATATTCACTACATTATATATTCAGTATATTTTAAACATAAGCCTATTCACAAATTTAAATTTTGTTTTACTTAAATGATTGAATGATTTTCCAACATTAGCAATTGATTTCAAGTCAATATATATTTTAAATTGTAAATTCTTTTTTGGATAATAATGATAAACTGATTAAGGTGATGCTAATTAACCCATAGCTGGGGGAATAGCGGGATTCGTAGCTTTTTCATTTTGACACGTAAGTAAATATAAGGAACCTGACTGGAATTGAAAGTCGTATCTCAGATTTCCAATTTGGGCCATTATTTATTGCAACACTGAACATTCAAGTTTACAACATCTGGTATTCCCTTGAGGTCACCCAGATTGGCACAGACTAGCTTCGACGTTGCTTTACTTCTGATCATGCAATAACTGGGGTTTCAAAGCGATATGCCTGAAAAGCTTTCTTTAACTGATAACATATTTAACGACACAAATATATCTCTATGTATGTATATATATGCATATTCTGTGTCTGCGCGCGCACACACACACGTAAACATATACATACATATCTATCTCTTTCTCTCTTCCTCTCTCTCTCTCTCTCTCTCTCTATATATATATATATATATATATATATATATATACATACGTAAATAGATACACACACACACACACACACACATATATATATATATATATATATATATATATATATATATATATATATATATAAATATATATGTATATATGTATGTATGTATGTATATAGGGTGGCAATAAATCACTATGCCGTTACTTATAATAGATTATTTCTTAACATAAAAGAAAAGTAAAGTTCGTACAGTATCGGCAATTAATTTATTATTGTTTATCATAGAATTTTATTGTTATTAACCAGAACTAACCTGAACAATTTTAATAATAAATTTCTGGACTGTTAATTAATTGCTTTATCTTAATCTTAATTGTTATTTTCTGTAAAGTGATTTTATTGCCACGCTGTATCTCTTTCTCTCTCTCTCTCTCTCCATATATATATATATATATATATATATATATATATATATATATATATATATATATATATATATATATATATATATATATATATATATAACATTGGGGCGATGATGACGATGCCATAGCTGTTGTTCATGAGTCTTGACCAGCTGGATGAACGGTCTTCTTTGAGAAGTCATTTGTCAGCTTTCTTTGAAAGATACAAAGCAGTTATTAATAAGAAGATTTAAATTAATGCATAGAATATGTCAAATCTCTATTATCACTCCTTCATAGGCAGCCAATGAACTTTAAAAAAAAATCGTAATTTTCTCTTATAAATGAAGTGCATATGTAACAATAATTAGCAATTAACGTCAGAATTTTAAACAGAAAGCTGATATATGTTCACGTAGGATACGTTTGCAATGCTATTACGATAAGATCGCATTGAAATCCGGATAAACAAAAATGTCAGTGGTCAGTAATTTATGAGAGGGGTACTGTCAGAAAAAAATATATATACGAGTGTCATTCAATAAATAAGGTGAATTCTTCGGTATTAGGACTTCTAATACAGATAGAAGCTTACTTGCTTTTTTTTTAACGTAGTCTCCCAGCACTGTCACACATTTTCCCATCTACGCCCAACGCGTAAGAGGATGTCTGGGCCACGTGAGAAAAGGAATGGACAATTTTACTAACAATGTCCCAGGTAACATACTATATACTAAGAAATGTGTTAGGGGTTTAAGACCATAGTTTGTTCCCGGCTCTACAGGATATAAAGCAGGAAACATAATAATAATAATAATAATAATAATAATAATAATAATAATAATAATAATAATAATAATAATAATAATGATAATAATAATAATAATAATAACGAAAATAATCTATTACAGGTTGAAGTTTACTTATATCCTTTAGCTCTGATAGTCAAATTAGACTGGCGGATTGAAAATTTTATGTAACTTCCCATCTAAAGTTTCCCTAAATAGTTTCATCTTAAAAACTTAGTATGAGTTCATTAAAACAAAGAATGAATGGAACTTACTAATTATTAAATCCAGAGATTAGACCCAAAGGTTTGGGTTATAGTGTATATTGACGTCTAAATTCTGACTGAATAATTCGTTCGGTTAGCTGATTAATTAGATCGTTAAAGGCCATGAAATTTGTCCCATTTCTATGTGGTCTTATTATTTTTACTGTTTTTAAGCTACAATTCTCCATGATTTGTTCTCGCAAGTTCATGTAAAAAATCATGGAGAATTCCACATTAAAACAGTAAAATTTCTCGGAAATTCAGGCCGGTAAATGTCATTAATACTGTTTATTATAAGCAGAGCATTTACTTAAATATTAAAAATGTCTTAAAATAATTGTCGGACTTTGTCCATTTCATTGTAAATATATATATATATATATATATATATATATATATATATATATATATAATCGTCTTACTATTGCAGCAAATCCGTAATAATGCTTACTATTGGTCTCCTCATCTACATTATTTTTATTTCGGTTCACTGTAGTTCGTAATTAGTGTAGCATTTTTCCTGCGATTGATATATATATATATATATATATATATATATATATATATATATATATATATATTTATCGTTTATTTCTCTCTTTCAGTTAACATTATTTTCGTTTCTTTAGCAACGGAATGACGACACGAAGAATATAATCAAACGCAAATCCCAGGTGCTCAATCAGACATTATTAGGGTAATAAAAACATAAAAGCAATCATTTCCTAACCCATTCGATAACAAAGTTAAAAGTATGAAAACAGTTTCAGCTTTCGGATTTTGATATCGAACCCAGTTGGAGTCTTTACATTTTTTGTCCTTTTAAAAGTTATTCTCTATGAAAGTATTTTCAAATTCACGCTATTAACAAATAGCAAACCAGGTGGGCAGCGCTTGCAATCAGATTCATAATAAAACATCACAGTTGGCATTAAATTCTCTAGTTTTCTGCTCGCCATGTTTCTACGAATTCGAAGAATACTTGATCACGAATTTTTATCTGAAAAGTGCGAAACTTTCTCATTATTTCCAATGGAAAATAATGATGATTATTACAGCCCTTAAAATTTGTTTTCTTTTAACAGTGTGCATTTGCGGTCTTTTTCATTATTTTTCTCTCGACTAATTTATCAAACAGATACTGAATGGGTTTCTAGTAAATAGGTTTATTGAATGATACCTTAATCCTCTCATGTAAGTTACTTTTATACGTGAGTATCAGCCGAGAGATGGTGCTGAAATAAGGAAAAACATACGCGTCTAGAGAATATGACAGTCGGTCCGTTGGTTGTTTTATTCGTTTTGTTCGTTAAGCGTAATATTAACCTTTGTTTGTTGTTTATTAGCGAAGTGTAAATATTTTGCCAGCGATTTTTATTATATTTTTGTAGATAATAATTGTTTAATGACATAAGTCTTAATAATTAAACCATAGCTTTGAAAAGTTGTAGATTCAAATCTTTCTCAATTGTATTTGCGTATAAGTGTATATAACAAAATTAAATAGGACTTGAACTCGGCTCTCCGATTAACAATTCCGAGTTATTATCTATTGTACTTCCCACAAATCCAAACTTAAAACAACTGATATTTCTAAGCGGTCACCCGTCTAGATTTAGTCCAGGATCCATATTGCTTAACTACGATTATCGCACAGGAACCAGTGTTTCAACTTGACATGACCGTAAGAAGGAATATATGCCGATTTCTTAGAAAAGTAAATCATTTTTTCCATCATTTAATCCTAATAAAGGGAATAAAACCGCTAAGATGCATGTGGCTACTGTGTGAGAATATGAGTACGAGAAAACATGAAGGATGGAGAAATTTTAATATTAATTCAGAAGACGCAAACTAACGATTAATATTGCATTTAAAATTGTAATGATAAATGTTGACAAGAAGGTGGAAGAAAATTTCTCAGGTGAGAAGTGTGAGAAAAGAAACAGTATTGAACTTAGGTTTAAATCTAGAAACTAAACCGACAAAACAGCTAACTGCGCTTAAATGCATAAAGTCTACATACCAAAAATGAAAGTTTATCATAAATTTGGTACGAAGGAATAGACAATAATATTAAGAATGGCAGATGTAGTCTTCCAAACTTGCAGTCCTATTCGTCTGAGTCCTTTCTTTAGACTTGCTGGTTGTAAAGCTATTTGCTATATTTAATCTCTAACACATATTGCAACGAAGGATTGGTATATAATTCACAACCCCGATAATCTATATCCAAGATTTTACAATAACCCATTTTTTATACCGACGTTATTTCGAGTAAAATGTATTTTTTGGTAAATATAATATTTATGATGAATAAACTATGTGGTCATATTTTAATGAATATTGGCACATAAAATGGCGACTGTTTAGTCGATTTCAAATTTCGGGTGTTAACTAGTCTGACAGAAGGCAGACGATATATTCACAGCATATTGAAAACAAGAAAAAAAACTTTTATATTAAATCGCCTCCAAAAAGAAGCTGTTTCTTCGAGAAACAATTTTGCTTTCTATCGGCATGACAAATACTAACGTCAAAGAGATTGATTCATCGCTTCTTCTCGGACTAACATTTTCCACTGACATAAAATGAAAGAAAATATATTTAATCAAATGTAGGCTTTCTTCTAGGAATGTTGCCTCATCGTGTCGGGCCAGGCAATCTTTCCCAACAGAATCTATCTTATATATTTTAAAACTTTCATTCGTCCATATATTTAATATTGTCGCCATGTCTGGTTTGATATTTTCGGGTGAAAGCGTCATTGGACGATAAAAATTGATGAATATTATGTATGGCAGATGTAGTCTTCTGATCTTTTATTGTACTTAGTTTTAAATCTAGATTTTCACCAATAAACTGTTAACTGCGCTTAAATTCATAAAGTCTACACACCGAAAAGGAAAGTTCATCAGAACTTTGGTACGAATAAATAAACAATAATATTAAGTATGGCAGATATAGTCTTCTAAACTTATTCATTTGGGTCGTTTTTTTAGACTTGTTGGTCGTATAGCTATTTGCTATATTTAATCTCTAACACATATTAAAATGAATGATTGGTATATAGTTGACAAACCTGATAATCTATATCTTAGATACCTATTACTTTTTTTTGTTACTGGTACTTGTGTAAGTATAATTCGTATTCTACATTAATTTAGTCAATGACGTTTCATTCATCACAATATCGCTTCTTTGAATAATTGACTTTTGACCTGATAAAAAAAAATCTGATACTATTGAAAAAAGATTGCTAATGATATCTCTTTTATTTTCTACAAGAACATAATTTTTATATTGACGTTATTTACAGCAAAACGTATTTTTTTACTAAATACGAGGGTCATTCAATAAATAAGGTGGATTTTTCGGTATAAGGACTTCTAATACAGATAGAAGCTTACTTCTTTTTTTTTCAACATAGTCTCCCACCACTGTCACACACTTTTCTCATCTGTACACCAGCTTCCGTATTCCCTCAGCGTAAAAATCTTTGGACTGATGTCTCAGCCAGTCGCTCACAACACTTTTGACTTCATCGTCACTTTTAAACTTCGTGCCTTTCAAGGGACCAAACAGGTGAAAGTCTGAAGGGGCAAGGTCTGAGCTGTAAGGGGGATGAGTGAGCAGTTCCCAGCCCAGTTCGTTGATGGTCTGAACCGTTTGCCTTGCGTTGTCATGATGCAAGATGACTCCTTCTGACTGATGACCCCTGCGTTTGTCCCAACAGATAAGCTCAAAGTCCTTGCAATGTCATCCACTGTCACCCTTCTGTCAGACTGAATGAGGTCATTGACTGATTCGATCACCTCAGGAGACCTCACTTCTGTAGGCCTCCCAGGCCAGTCTTCATCCTAAACACTTCTCCGTCCTTCTTTAAACAATTTATCCCACTGGTAGACATTTTTTTTGACTGAAACATGTGGCACCATACACAGTTGACATTCTCCTATGAATTTCAACTGGTTTGCACCCTTCAGCAACCAAAAACTTGATGACTGACCGCTGTTCAATCCTGGGGTATGCTTCTTGGGCGGCCATCTTTGTTAATCGCCAAAACTCTGAAAGTTTTTGTTTAATCTGCAAAAGAAATTAAATCTATGTGAAAAAGATGTAAAACCAAAAAAAAAAAAGTAAAAAAAGGTAAGCTTCTATATGTATTACAAGTCCTTATACCGAAAAATTCACCTTATTTATTGAATGTCCCTCGTATAATATTTATGATGAATAAAAGATATGGTCATATTTTATTGGCTATTGGCGCGGAAAATGATGATTGTGTAACAGATTTCAGATTCCGCGATAATCTATTGGGTTCATTGTCGGACTAATCCTTTTTTGAAAGCCCTGCGTCTGTTAATTTCTTAATCATCTAGACGGTTTCGGCTCTCCAGGTAACTAGTTAAACAGAAGGAAATCTCTGTATTCAAAACGTGTAGAAGACAAAAATAAAGAATTTCAATAAAAAAGCCTCCAAAACCAAGCTGCATCTTAGAGAAAGATTTTTGTCTTCTATCAACATGGCTAATGCTAACCTCCAGGAAAGTAACCCATTGCCCCTCTTGGAATGATGTTTTTCACTGATATAAAGTAGAATATTATATGGAATCAATTCTTAAGCCTGTTGGTTCACCGTATCGTGCTAGACAATTTTTCTCCAGAGAATCTATATTACATATTTATTATTCTAACATTCATCCATGCATTTAATATTAATACAATGTATGGTTTGGTGTTTCTACTATGTATTTAGATAATCTTGATTAAGTATATGCAGTGTTATCTGTCTTGACCTGGCATCTCCGCTTCAGTCACTTTCCCACCGCCAGGACATAGCTTCCCTGTGTCTTTACAATATATATTTCCATAGAAATTGTTGCGATTAACTTTCCTCTTTGACATTCCAACTTTGCGAATTTAAACGCAATACATTTCAGAGTGATTGAAGTAACCGTAAGTTCTGTTATAACTTTTCCTTTTCTCGCACTGTCGGTAGTGCAAAGCACTTCCGGTTTCTTGATTTTCAGTCAACTTTGATCTTCAAAGTATATGCATATTAATTTTTATTTTAATTTCTTAATGCATATAGCGGGTTGCGCATGATTATCAGTCGTTTCTGCAGGTGAGTTATTTTTTAATAAGAATTGTTTTGTTTACCTTTTTAATAAAAATATTGTTTTAGTTTTAGCTTAAAAGTATTCGCGGCGATAATCATACTCTCCAGAATAATCATTTTAAAATATTATTGTTGAATTGTTATGTTTCTTTTTTCATAATAAATATTGTTGAAAAAAGCTTGATAATTATGCAGTAACCCAATCTATCTATCTATCGATCTCTCTCTCTCTCTATCTATATATATATATATACTATTTTATTTCTCAACTCATACATATATACGTACGTACACACACATATATATATATATATGTACATATATTTATTCTTCATATATATATATATATATATATATATATATATATATATATATATATATATATATATATATATATATATATGTTTGTGTGTGTGTGTATTATTTTCGTAGTTTAATGATAAAAAGTGGTTTTCAGTTCAGAATTATTTTTCAACAAAATGTTTTTCGATCATTGTCAATGTACGCCATTGTTTTCTAATTAATAATCATATGAAGCAGACATTATACAATGAAAACTTCAGCTCATAACTACATGATTCCCTATGTTCTTCTTTTAGGTTAAACTTCATACATATTGATTTACATGGGTGAGTGTTGTGATATATAGAGGGTTAAAAAATCTTTGTATAGGTTATAGAGATGTGATGCAGCGAATCCGGTAATATAAGGCTGACGGCATTGCCAGAGGGTTATAATTTAAAAGCGGCGGACATGTAGTACATTTGGAAGATGATACATATTTATTTAATATTTATGTAGGCTTTATTTAACAGGAAGATAACCATAAGGAAGTCGTTAATGGGAGTTTGAAACAGTATTTCCTATCTCCTAGATTGTCTACCCAGCAGGCCTAGATGTGGAATACGAAGTGAAAGAATATATATATATATATATATATATATATATATATATATATATATATATATATATATATATATATATATATATATATGCCAGTGTGTGTATTTGTGTGTGTGTGTATGGAAACCTGTACATGATTCTAGGAAATTGCAATAGATGTAAGTAATATTAAAAATGTCAGTTCTGTGCGAAGAAATTTTGACGCAGTAATCCACAGATTTTGTGCAAAACTAGGGCCAAACAACCTCCAAATTCAAATTTTCATTATTAGCATTAACTGAACAATCAGCAGCAATATTCCAAAATGCAGAGGACCATATCTATCTTGATTGCTATGAAACTGATATCTCACACTAGATAATGATTAACAATATTTTCCATCCAGAAATAAAAATTTAAAAAATGGGGAAATATATTTATTAACCAGTAATCTTCTGAGTTTGGTAATTCTAACATTTGGCTGCCTTGATCCTAACTTTTGCACAAAAATAAATAGTCTAAATTAACAAAAATAAAAACAGTTTTCAGATTTTTGGTAAAACATTACCAAGGAATATTTGAGAGCAATATTGATTACTCATCTTTGGTATATTTATAATCGTTTGTTAAAATAAATCATGCAACTCGAAAAACATACAAACGAAGATATGTAAAGAAACGAATATCAGCAGCAGTAATATCATAGCGCTCATTCCTGGCTACTTGAAAATTGCACGCATTTATAAAACAACGCAAATATATGACTGTCGCTGTATTTTCTCGCATACACCTTTTCACTCATACTAACGCATTTATGTTTGAAAAAATATATCTTTGTTTTCGAGTAATGTGTAACTCGTTTTTTCGATTCTTTACCTTGACCGAAAACAAAGATTAGTTTTATACTAAAGAATAACATAATTATTTTGAAGATTATTTATGTTCTTCGTTTTCTCACAGGCTTTTCATTCTAGAAAAGTTGATACAGACGACCTATCAAGCACATTTTCAATGTGTTCCCCCCATATATATATATATATATATATATATATATATATATATATATATATATATATATATATATATATATATATATATAAGTGGACATTGAGGTCAACAAAAAGTGGCTTTCATATTTACATACGCTCTATCTCTGATATTGAGCTCCTTTACTGTATGTATATATGTATATATGTAGGTAAGATACTTAAGGAAACATTTACTTTGACAGTTATCTCCTACGCAGAGTTGTCATCACAAGAATACTTTTATTTTCAAGGACAAAATCAAGATTAGCGAAACACACTAACTAACTACAAACAAGATGAAACTTCACTTAGAAATATTACAAAAAATACACTCACATAACTGACCCGAATAAAAAAAATCGAATTATCTACTCCAACAATTTTACACAACTAATCTTATTCTCAGAACTAACAACACACTAGTAAAGTCAAAATTACAAAGAACAAATATTATATTTGATTTCAAATGCACCTTAAGGAACTGTGTTCCTGATCAAACTGAATTCATAAATAATTACATCAGCCACACGACTAAATGTCTAACTACACGCCTTACGTAAAACCTATCTGACCTCAGCTCTATTAGAATCCATTTAAACATACACAAAACCTACCAGCCTCTATCCGAAAAATACTAGTAGAAAATACAAACATAATAATCTAATCCAAATATAAAAAATGACAAAAATGGAAGCCTTAATAATAAATAACAAAAAGCCAACACTTAATAATATTAACTAAGAACACGGCCAAAATATAGCAACTGTATTCGGAAATTAAAACATCCCTATAACGCTAAAAGCATACGCACAACCCACAAACACGATTGAAAAATAAAATTATCCTTGATAATGGGTAAAAATATAGCCGGGAGGTCTCGAAATTATTGAACATTTGAACAGATTCTACACAGACTGTGCTTAAAAAATTAAACACTTTTTCACACACAAGAAAAAATAAATAAAAGCATCATCGTAGTACCTTGTCTGTCGACGTTAATGAAATATATACATACATATATATATATATATATATATATATATATATATATATATATATATATATATATATATATATATATATATATATAATAATTTATAATATTTTTTGATTTAAAAAATATGATTCCTTCTCTACATAAGAGTTATTTCCTATTTTTCTGCATACCTGCATATATATATATATATATATATATATATATATATATATATATATATATATATATATATATATATATATATATATATATATATATATATATATATATATAAGCGTAAATTGAGGTCGACACCAGGTCACTTTTATATTTATATACGCTTTGTCATTGATATTGAAGACTTTTACTTTATATGTGTGTGCGTATATAAGTAAGACACTGTAGGAAATATCAAAGGACGAGCGTCCAAAAAAATAATTTTATTTTCCAAGACGAAGTCAAGTTTAGCAAACAGAGTTTGATTCACATTTATCTAATTTTATCATCATAGAAATTATATTTTAATGTAATTTCATTTTCTATATTTCTACATTAACCTGTATTTCTTAATTTTTTCGTATTGCTATTTTCCCCTCAGATTTAGTACTATTTTCTTCAAACAGGTATATTATTGATGGATTTCATCTTTTATGCTTATTAAGTTTTTACAGGTTATTATTATAAAGTCATGTTTTTTTTAAAGATTGTACGGTATTTTGAAGATAATAATGATTTTCTGATAAAGTAATAAACGTGGGACAAGATGTGGATTAATATCTTTCTCAATGGTATTTGGGCATAAGTGAATCTATCCTACCCAAATGGAATTGAAACCCGATTCTAGGATTTCCAATTCCGATTTTATTTATATCGTACGCCACATTCACATCCAAGCTTACCTTACCTGATATTACCAAGCAGCCGCGCATCTCGATACTGAACAAGATCGACGTTTGTTATCCTCGAAAATTAATGTAAGAACAGAACAGTATTTAAACTGAAATATCTTAGTCGTCTATTAATTACATTGTGTAACACAAATTTTGTTCTTGCGTAGCAACTGTTATTTTCCTTCGAGCATTGCTTCTGTGACATATGAAGATATTTCTGTAACTTGCCTAGGACTATTTGGAAGATTGGCGAATGTGTTAACTCTCGTTCAAGCGTAGGAACAAAACGACATATGAATAAAAATTCTAGGATTAAGCAGGCGAGACCACCAAAATGAGTAGTTTCTCGCAATTACCGCTTATACTGTGAATTACTTTCACGAATAAGAAACCCCGAATTTATTCTTCCATCATGTTTTCCTTATACGATTCTTAATAGCAGCGTTCAAAGTGCAGTATATCCCGGTGGAAGCGTTCGCTTTACTCCGCAGAGTACACTCACATGTTCCCTTTGATTTTATGAAGATGAGTGCCAAGGATATGGAGATTGTGGGGCGTATCCTAGCTCATTTTCCCGTAGTTCTTCTCCAGGTTCTCAATAACCTCCACAGAGTTTTCGGCTTTGTGATTTCCCAGAAATTCACGAAACACTGCAACAAATCTGCTCAACTCCGCATTCTCTGTCAGGTTCTTAAGGAAATCCTTGTACTTGATCTTCTTTATTCGTGCTCCGACGAAGACTGCGGTTTTGATATTTTTGCCCCCGAAAGCTCAGGGAAGTAGTCTTAGAGCGACTCGAAGGCTGTGGACTTCTTATCTTGAGCTGCCAGAAATTATTTCATGAGTAGCAAATATTAAGTGAAGTGGACGAAACAATTTTTCCCGAAGTTAAACAGTGGCTGCCATTTGGCGATGTCCCACCCTACAGTGAACTCGGTCGGCTGAGGTCAGTCCCTCATGTGTCTGTATATCGCGGTATCCCTGCTGTCATAAAAACAAAGATAACACGGAGAAATTGTAAAGCTGCATCAAGAAGATTGCTGTTTTGATGTCTCCGATATACTCGCAACAGTACTCTTCATATCTCAAGGTATCTAGCAAGATCTCGACACTACGGTATTCCTCTTTAAGCTGAGGCGAGTGAGCCTGGGGCAGTGATGGATACATGTTCCCGTTAAGCAGCACAGCTTTGAGGCTCCTAGTTGAGAAGTCGATGGAGAGGCACCACTAGCTGGGGTTACAGGCGATATCAACTGCCTCGAACAAACCAGTCACATTTTAGAAGGAGAAACCATCTTGACGCATGATAAATCTTTAAAAACACTGGTCACGCCTTTTATAATCTGCGACTGGCACACTTTGATCTAACAATGTCCAGTCTTTGGGTTTGAATGTTAAAAGCAAGGCATTGGACTTTTTGAAAGTAAAATATCTAATTAGATCTTTGAAGCGTTTTTGGTTTGGGTGGTATGATTTTCCTCTTCCCAGCTGTGCTTCAGTGATCTGAGTCAATGAATTCATCGTTTTCTGAATTGCTGTTCTTTTCTGAAGAAGTCTTATCTTTCTTTGGAGGCGTGAGTACGGAGAGCGCAGGGTAGTGTGGTACTCGGTCGATGGGTGACAGAATATCTGGATATATGATAGCAAGCGCAGATTTGTCAGCTCGATGTTTGAAATAGTCCACCCAAACAGAACAACTAATTGCATGATTGGTCACATGGTTATCTGCAAATTCTTGATGTGGCTATTTTCCTAGCTCTATTTCTCATTCGGTCCAGATCACAAAAGCAGAGATTGAACGCAATAACAGTCATTTCCTTTATTTCTAGGCAGAAGCAAATAGAAAATAATACTTACAGACAAAGAAAAAAAAAACAGTATTATAGGAGACTCATAGTTTTTGGCACCTTCTGGGTATGACGATAAACTACATCCGCGTCCTGGGAAAGACGATAAACTACATCCAAACAGCAAGGGCTTTGATCAGAAGGTTTTGAGGGGCTCAGAACTACCTATTGTGGTTGGCCCAGGTCCACCCTGACCCGGGGTGGTAGCACCTGTCATGATTCCAGCTATGGGGAAATAGTTAATCCACCAAAAGGTGTACAAAAACAATGAAAGTATAAAAATAGGCTTTAATGCCGGCAATAATTTTCTTTAGAAAAATATTTACAAGCAATATATTTGTTAAAAAATATCACCAGAAATACACTTGTTAAAAAATATTACAAGCAATACATTTTTTAAAAATATTACCAGCAATACATTCTTGTAAAAAAATATTACCAGCAATACATTCTTGTAAAAAATATTACCAGCAATACATTTGTTAAAAAATATTACCAGCAATACATTCTTTTAAAAATATTACTAGCAATACATTCTTTTAAAAATATTACTAGCCATACATTCTTTTAAAAAATATTGTCAGCAATACATTCTTTTAAAAAATATTGCCAGCAATACATTCTTTTAAAAAATATTGCCAGCAATACATTATTTTTAAAATATTACCAGCAATACCTTCTTTTAAAAAATATTACCAGCAATACATTCTTTTAAAAAATATTGCCAGCAATACATTTGTTGAAATATATTACCAGCAATATATTCGTTTAAACATATTACCAGCAATACCGTCTTTTAAAAAAATATTACCAGCAATACATTCTTTTAAAAAATATTGCCAGCAATACATTTGTTGAAATATATTACCAGCAATATATTCGTTTAAACATATTACCAGCAATACCGTCTTTTAAAAAAATATTACCAGCAATACATTCTTTTAAAAATATTACTAGCCATACATTCTTTTAAAAATATTACTAGCCATACATTCTTTTAAAAAATATTGTCAGCAATACATTCTTTTAAAAAATATTGCCAGCAATACATTCTTTTAAAAAATATTGCCAGCAATACATTATTTTTAAAATATTACCAGCAATACCTTCTTTTAAAAAATATTACCAGCAATACATTCTTTTAAAAAATATTGCCAGCAATACATTTGTTGAAATATATTACCAGCAATATATTCGTTTAAACATATTACCAGCAATACCGTCTTTTAAAAAAATATTACCAGCAATACATTCTTTTAAAAAATATTGCCAGCAATACATTTGTTGAAATATATTACCAGCAATATATTCGTTTAAACATATTACCAGCAATACCGTCTTTTAAAAAAATATTACCAGCAATACATTCTTTTAAAAATATTACTAGCCATACATTCTTTTAAAAATATTACTAGCCATACATTCTTTTAAAAAATATTACCAGCAATACATTCTTTTAAAAAATATTATCAGCAATACATTCTTTTATAAACATATACCAGCAATACATTCTTTTAAAATATTACCAGCAATACATACTTTTAAAGATTATTACCAGGAATACATTTGTTAAAATATATTATCAGCAATACATTCTTTTAAAAAATTATTACCAGCAATACATTTTTAAATAAAAATACTAGCAATATACTTTAGAAAAAATTCACATTATATATTTTTGGAATAAAATATTATTAGCAATATATTTTTTAATAAAATATTACCAGTGATACATTTTTGAAAAAATATTAACACCAATACATTGTGTTAAAAATATATTTCCAGCAATACATTTATTGAAAAAATATTACCACAATAATTTTGTTAAAAAATATGACAAGCAATATTATTTTATAAATATTACCAGCAATACAATAAAAAAAATATGACCGGCACACATTTTTAAAAACATACGAACAGCAATACATTTGAAAAAAAAAAATTACCAGAAATACACTTTTGGAAAAAATATTATCAACAATACATTTTAGAAAAATATTTACCAGCAATAAAATTGAGATTGATCTGCCGTAAAACAGACCACACCAAACCAATAGTTTATGGCACATTTCAGGATCCTTTTTGCCAGGAAAAAACGAAAATTTCAAGATCAGAATTACAATCCTGAAGTCGTCGTATTCCACATAAATGTAACGTATGTATTGATTCAAATCCGGTTTATGTTCGCAAGTTATATTATTTAAATATTTGCGCACCACAAGCTCATGTTAGCAAACTTGTCTCGCTAGAAAAATTACGACAGAGTAGTCAGTTCGATCCTCACTGGGTGCCCCTACTTTCGGCCTTGTGCCACATCTAAACTATGCTTGGAAAATCATATTATTTAAATATTTTATAGTTTCGCTGATGTTTAAAGTTCATTATCTAATTTCAGTTTGGTAGGCAACGGCTTCTCATACAAAGATTGGTCCGATCTTTACATTATTCTTCTTGTTTCTAAAATGTCTTTCAGGACGTTGGTGGGCATGTCTCTCCACAATGTCCTGTCCGTTTTAGCTCTTTTAAATTTTGTATTTATCATCTCGCATAAAATCTGTTGTGCCAAGCATTTAAATTGTTGGAAATAGATCTAAGAACACACAGGGGTTACTAAAAGATAAGAATATAGATATGTTTCTCACCCTTTCTCGGACCAATCTTGATTGTTTTATTACCCTTCGCGCGGAATATTTTCACTGCCAGTTCAAGAAAGACATTTGGGTCACTGGGAAACACAAATGAGAGAATGCCTAATATCGAGAATATTTAACATCGAAAAATATATGCAAAATTAATTCCTTTTAATAATATGTGCAAATATCCACTCTTTGCCTGATGAAGCTCGCGAGACAGAAAACTTGTGAAGCAAAATTATGGAAAATAAAGCATAATATATTTTTTTTTAAATCCACATTGCAACCAAAAACGTTTGCGGTTTCTGTCTTCTTTTTAATATACACATTTTTCTTTCTTTGGAACAACTATAACCTCTTCCTTTCATATATATATATATATATATATATATATATATATATATATATATATATATATATATATATATGTGTGTGTGTGTGTGTGTGTGTGTGTGTGTGTGTGTGTGTGTGTGTGTGTGTCTAGAGTGCGATGGATAAATCGTCGTCTAACTTGCACAAAAATATTCCTCAGAACTGCACGAAAAGCTTTAAATACTAAAGTGTATATTCATTCAAGAAAATCGGCATTGGTTTCTATCACGGCCTACAGACAACTTCGAAATCACCTCTTCTGGAAAGTCTCCTTGTTGAAGTTGTTGAATGCTGCGATAATCCTTGCCTTCAATTCTTCTTTAGGGTTACAAGGGGTTTTGTTTGTCTTTCGCTCAACTCCCTCCCACACATAATAATGAAGAAGGTTACAGTCTGGGGCGACATAAGAGGTGATGTAGTCGCATAAATTGACTAGCACCCATGACTGGGTTCGTATGCTTGTGTGTCATGTTGCAGAGTCCTGTTGCCAGATAGAGTTTCTTCCAGAAGCCACCCACTTGAACCACTTACTTCCTCAAGGTACTTGATGTAGGCTTTCGTGTTGAATTTGAGTCTCCATGGGAAGATAAATGTAGGTATAACTTCGCCATCACTAGGGATCATTACAAACAACATGATGTTCACTGAATATATCATCCAACTATTTCCAAATTCTCTGCACTTTTGTCAGATTGACACCCAAACACTCTGAAATGTTTGTATTTGGGATTTAGGTGCGACTGCCAAGTAGTACTGCATGCCGTTTCCAAATTTCTAGGGGAGTGGATGCATCATTTTTCTCATAGACTCTGCCAAACTTATCCTACGATACTGTGTAGTCGTCAAAGTAAAAAAAACAAAAAACAACGCGCATGCGCGAAATAAAAAATAAAAAATGGTGACAATTCATCGATTGCTCCCTATATATATGTCCGTGCGTGTGTGTGTTTTTGTGTGTGTGTTTGTTTAAACGTTTTTATGATACTGTTTCTTTTCTGTGGGAACTATCCCGATCTATTGTCTCTCTTTAAAAAAGATTAATGACTAACATTTTATCTCTTACACTATATTCTATACCACCCGAGTACTCCTTCTCTGTACAAAACATTTGAACCCTCAAAGCGTGGCGATTCCCTGCTGGAACGGTTACAAAACCTAATTCAGTTGGAAAGACAAATGAACGTTTAATACGATACGTAAAAGTACTGTTGCTTTTGTGGTCAACGAGACGGAAAAACCATGGGGAACACTGCGACAATACGAAAAAGAATAGAGAAGAGACTGACTTATTGAAAACGGCCCATCGGTTAATCGATACAGATAAATCTTAACCAACAACCTATGTCCACTGGCGCGGTCACGAAGGATTTTAAGTAATTGATATCTACTGGCTTGTAGTTACGGATGAATAGTGCATTTGATTTTGACATGGCAAAATTATAGCCTGCAAGCAACTCAGACGTGTACACACGCATAGACACCCACTAACAAGAAAATACAGATATGAGAGATGATGAAATATTCTCGGTTTGATCAGAATCCCAGTATCAGGATCACAAAGGCGCAAATATTTGAATTTATTTTGTAAATATTTATTTTTCTTCACAATATTATTATACATATTGCAACGTTTGAGTGACATTTTGAAACTCTTTGAAGACAGACTGAAATAGGAGGAAAGCCTGAAATTTTCATACGCTGACTCTGACTGCCTTTTGCCTCATTCTCTATGTGTTTGCGTGTGTAGAAATATTAGGTATTAAAATTTGCTAGATATATAGAGAAACATTTCTCCGCATTGGAGGTAAATTACTTAAAGTTAAAGTGAGAGAAGACACGTAATGGATAGCCGCTAGGATTGAGGAATCGGAGAGCCGAGTTCGAATTCCATAAAAATCAATTACATTTGCATACGTGCTAATACCCTTGTGGAAAGGTATGAATCCTCTTCTCCCTCGGCTATGGGTAAATAGCAGGACAGACCGGGTTCTATATAACCTTGGATGTCAACTGGTATACCGCAGAATGAAATGTCAATCTACTGCGGGGAAAAATCTGCCTCGTCTGATATGTATCGGAAGATACATGATCGCCTACACGTGTATCACGCATGTCACATAACTGAATGATTGAACGGAGTAAATAGGAATCAACACTAAAAAGTAATTCTCATTTTCATACATCATTTCGATCTTGGGTCAATTTGTTCTATATTTTCTCTCAATTCCACACACATATATTTATCTATTTTTTAATCAGTCCCCCACAAGCAAAGCGGGATTGTTACTTGTACGCAGGGGGTTAGAGAGAGAGTGAATATAAGAGAATACACGAGGTATAGGAAGTGACTGAGGAGAGGATAAAAGATGAACTGGATTTAAGAAGATAGAAGATAGCGATTGACATTGCGTTTACATATTGGAATATAATAGTTATCATGGAAGTAAATAAACGGAAGAGATTTCCACGGGCGGGAAGTGCGAGAAAAGAAACAGTTGGGGTATAAGTGGCGGTTAAATTTAACTATTTCATTTGTAAATTGTGGGACCTAGATTCCAATCTTGTAGTACGCTTAAAGTCATGTATTGGGGGCAACAAGGAGAAAGAACTCGTCAGTTGTCATGAAAGTATTTGAAGAAAAGACAAAGAGAAGACACGTCACTTCGCTGAGAAAGTGACTGAAGTCGAGATACCAAGTCAGGATCCATTGCATTGCAGATTCTTCTTTGGATTTCGTCAAGAACCTCGAGATAAATAGCAGAAGCTCCAGACCAAATATAGCTGCAATATTCAATGCAAGATCTAATGGTAGGTTTGTAAATGTGCTAGATGTACTCCGAGACGAAAAACCTTCTTGCACGACGCAGAAACCCATCTTTACTTGCAGAAGAAAGAGCTCTTGATTCGATGTAGTCTTTCCTCTTCAAGTCAGCTGAAATGCTCAGGCCGCACTGTGTTGCTTTCCAAGAGGCTAGCATGAGCGGAGAGGAAAGTTGTTCTATGATGTTTAAACGAGAGCTGTTTCCGATTGGAGGCATTAAAATTTACAAATCGTTTTCTGACCCAGTTAATTAGTGATTGAAGGTCCTTTTTCAAGAACAGCAGTCAGCTTAACTTTGTCAGCCTTTACGGATTTTCTTTTGAGAGAAGAGTAAATGGTAGTGTCATCTGTATAAATCCCTACTTAGGAAATGATGACATCAGTATATATCATTGATGAATATCAGAATCAATGTAGGACCAAAGATTTATCCTTGGGGGACGTCCACGCTCGTGGATCTGCAAGCGAGTTCGTTCAAAACGAACTTCATGATATTATAGGAACGATTGAATTAAATCAACCAATCATCCTGTAATGACCTAACCCTGGAAGTGTTACATCGTGTCAAAACCTGTCAAATGTCTTCGGTATATCTGAATTATTATCAAGACTTTGATAAATATATATATATATATATATATATATATATATATATATATATATATATATATATATATATATCCAGTGATGGCCTTCTTTTACATCAGCGGTAGAGCGGGCAAAACGGAAGGCATATTTTTTGTCAGAGAGTCGATCGTGATATTAAGATGCTTAACCATTTCACCATTGATTAAAGTCTCGAATAAATTGCCGAAAAGGTGTAAGAGTTTCTACGGGGTTCTTAAAAACGGGAATTACAGAGAAGTACTTCCAACAAGCTGGAAAACTGGAAGCAGTAAGACTATAGATGCAGAGTTTGGAAAGAACTGAAGCCATTTCAGGAGCATATTTCTTTAGGACGACTGTTGAGATCCCCTTATCTCCGCTTGTTTTATGGGAGTTTAATTTGGGGAAATCGTGCGCGGTTACTCCAAATGAGTCGTGTATTGAGATGATTCCAGAATATGCATTCAGTCCTACCTTCTGTAGATGACGGAACTTTGAATTGATTGAATAGAGGAGGGGCTGCCTATTTGCTCAAAACAAACTTGCAGCTCCGCCAATAATCTCTAGAACCAAACCTGCGAGATGCTATTCCTTGTTTCTTTCTATCAGCATACAGTGACTTCGCTACATTGAGGAGACGCTTGCAGTCGTTACGAGCAGAGACAAACGGCCGTCTGTTGCAATCCGACGAGTCGATCTGGTACAGACGGACGAAGTGATTCCCTTATGCTATATCAGCCGAGAATGCAGGTGAGAACCACGGAGATGGACTTGATTTACTTGCAAGGATTGAAGCATCGATGGCGTTTTTCACCCAGCAGGAGACCTCAGGCGTGCATTTTTGAACAGGGTGATTAAAAGGTTAATTCCCATGGACATCACGACTGAACTCATGGAATGCGTCCCAATCCGTTCGTAATATTATTATTTCAGACATTTTTGTACGTTGAAACCGGTGTTTTAAATAGACGTCCTGTTTTCTTAAACTTTTAAACAATCTGTATTACGTCTGTGGGACTGAGCACTCTGAGAATTCTTAATAAAGAAAAAGCACCGTCCAGCAGGGTTGGCACATGCTTAACCCTATTTAGGAGAATTTGGATAAGACAATAATTTCTTCTATTTTTCTGTACGCACCAAATATGAATGCCTCTGCATTGGTTAAGACAAACATAATCATTTCCGTTAAACTTAAAAAACACAATTTAATTTGAATATTTTTGAAAATTTATTTCTCTCCCTCCCTCTCTCCCTCTCTCTTTCTATATATATATATATTTATATATTTATATATATATATATATATATATATATATATATATATATATATATATATATATATGTGTGTGTGTGTGTGTGTGTGTGTGTGTGTGCGTGTGTGTGTGTGTTTAGGCAGCATATTTTCATTCAAGCAAGTTTGATTAAATTATGTTTAATTGTTTTACTTTTAATACTTAATGCCCACGAATTAATTTCTTGCTGGTTGTAGAAAATGAATCAAGAAAAATACCAACATTTTACTTCAAATAATAATTATTTTTCCAAACACATTCGTTCTCATCTGAGACCATCTTCAGGGAATAAATTATCTGTGGATGTGTATACAGTAGCTCCGTAAATTCAAAATATTTTCTCTGTTTATTTACAGCGTTCCAAATTCGAATATGCAAGTGGAGTAATTTGTGTATTTTTTTTTTATTTTAACATTTTAAAAATGAAAAATTTTTGTAGCCTTTTAGTTATAATATTTTAATTTAATATATTATATAAAACTTTAAAAACATTTAAGAACTTTGTGGCTACACCCATTTTTTGGCCGCAATGAACTTCTATAAAGAGCTTCCAGATTTTTAAGTTTTTGCTTGTTATTATTTTGATGAAGTACTATTTTATCTTCGACTAATATGTGAATGTGGACATGAGTGTTACTATAAATGATAGAGATTGAACTATGCACATTCAAATGAAACGAAAACCCTCTGGTCAATGTCGTCTATGTAAAACCAACATATGCATTAACATTTTTATATGAGATGCAATTTCCCAAAGGACATTTAAATTGATATATAATGTTGGTATTCTGTTAGATGCTAGTTGATGGAGAATAATTATTTTGGACGACTAACCTGGTTTTATTAAATTTAGATTAGTATATAATTTATTTTTATACTTGGATCAATGGAGGATATATTAGTGTTTATATATATACATACATATATATATATATATATATATATATATATATATATATATATATATATATATATGTATATATATATATATGTATATATATATATGTATATATATATGTATATATATATATATAAATATATATATATATATGTTGAGATAGATAGATAGATGGATAGATAGAGAGATAAGAGTACACTGACGTCGGCATCAAGTTACTTTTTCATTAGCATACACTCTCTCTCCTTCTCTCTCTGATTTTGAACTCTTGTACTTTATGTGTCTGCATGTATATATGTAAGACACTGTAGGAAATATATAAATTGACAGGTATCTCCAAAGAGCAGGCATCCAAAAAATACATGGCAAATTCAAGTTTGATTCACATTTACTTAAATTTATTGTTATAGAAATTATATTTTAATTTAAACACAGTTACTATTTTTATTTATAATTCATTTGTTATTGATTTTCTCGTATTACTATTTTCCGCTGCACCGTTTAATTACTAATTTGTTTAAACAGTTTATAATTAATTGATTTAATTATTTAAGGTTTATCAACATTTTGACAGTTATTATAAAACCAAAATTGTTTTTAGATTGTATGCTTCTTTTGAAGAAACTAGTGATTTACTGATAAAATCTTAGCAATTAACCGAGAGTAGATATAGAAGATGCTGATTAATACATTTCGCAATTGTGTTTACGCGTAAACGAATACAGCGAACTCAGTTGGAATGTGTGTCGGAATTGGTTATGGCACACATAATTATTTCCATTAAAAATAGAAAATACAATTTAATTTTGACACCTTTTTGTCCAGAGGTTATCGCCAACTGAGTTCATTAAAGACCATGACTGTCTCATGTTTAAAATCCGAAGATCACAAACTACTTTTATTTCATGTCATTGATTATTAAAAAAGATCTGTATATTCGCCTCATTTTGCAATGAAGTAAAGTCACCAAATTATAAGTAATATGTAATTTCTAATGATTTAGTATAAATAAGAAGAGTAATTTGGAATAATTTAGCAGCAAGGCAACAGAAAAGATTGGTAGGTAAATTTTCAATTAGTGGATGCTTGTTTTTTGACAGTCTAGGGATATTAGAATATTGAATACCTATATTAGAAATAAGTTGACTTCATACGGAGAGAAAATAATTTCAGTAGATACAGAAAAATAGAAGGGGTGTAAGACAAGTTTATATCTTCTCACCGGACTATACAGCGAAGAAATGTGGCGAACATAATATTAACAACGGGAGATGACATGGTGCTGATGCTGGCGAACATAATAATATTAACAACAGAAGATGACATTGCTGATTCTGGCGAACATAATATTAACAACAGAAGATGACATTGCAGATGCTGGCGAACATAATATTAACAACAGAAGATGACATTGCAGATGCTGGCGAATATAATATTAACAACAGCAGATGACATTGCTGATGCTGGCGAACATAATATTAACAACAGAAGCTGACATTGCTGATGCTGGCAAACATAATATTAACAACAGAAGATGAAATTGCTGATGCAGGCGAACATAATATTAACAACAGCAGATGACATTGCTGATGCTGGCGAATATAATATTACCAACAGCAGATGACATTGCTGATGCTGGCGAACATAATATTAACAACAGAAGATGACATTGCTGATGCAGGCGAACATAATATTAACAACAGCAGATGATATTGCTGATGGTAGCGAACATAATATTAACAACTGCAGATGACATTGCTGATGGTGGCGAACATAATATTAACAACTGAAGATAACATTGTTGATGCTGGCGAACATAATATTAACAAAAGAAGATGACATTGCTGATGCTGGCGAACATAATATTAACAACAGAAGATGACATTGCTTATGCTGGCGAACATAATATTAACAACAGAAGATGACATTGCTGATGCTAGCGAACATAATATTAACAACAGAAGATGACATTGCAGATGCTAGCGAACATAATATTAACAACAGAAGATGACATTGCTGATGCTGGCGAACATAATATTAATAACAGCAGATGACATTGCTGATGCTGGCGAACATAATATTAACAACAGAAGATGACATTGCTGATGCTAGCGAACATAATATTAACAACAGAAGATGACATTGCTGATGCTAGCGAACATAATATTAACAACAGAAGATGACATTGCTGAAGCTAGCGAACATAATATTAACAACTGAAGATGACATTGCTGATGCTGCCGAACATAATATTAACAACAGAAGATGACATTGCTGAACCTAGCGAACATAATATTAACAACAGCAGATGACATTGCTGAACCTAGCGAACATAATATTAACAACAGCAGATGACATTGCTGATGCTGGCGAACATAATATTAACAACAGCACATGACATTGATGATGCTGGCGAACATAATATTAACAACAGAAGATGACATTGCTGATGCTAGCGAACATAATATTAACAACAGAAGATGACATTGCTGATGCTAGCGAACATAATATTAACAACTGAAGATGACATTGCTGATGCTGCCGAACATAATATTAACAACAGCAGATGACATTGATGATGCTGCCGAACATAATATTAACAACAGAAGATGACATTGCTGATGCTAGCGAACATAATATTAACAACAGAAGATGACATTGCTGATGCTAGCGAACATAATATTAACAACTGAAGATGACATTGCTGATGCTGGCGAACATAATATTAACAACAGCAGATGACATTGATGATGCTGCCGAACATAATATTAACAACAGAAGATGACATTGCTGATGCTAGCGAACATAATATTAACAACAGAAGATGACATTGCTGATGCTAGTGAACATAATATTAACAACTGAAGATGACATTGCTGATGCTGCCGAACATAATATTAACAACAGAAGATGACATTGCTGATGCTAGCGAACATAATATTAACAACTGAAGATGACATTGCTGATCCTGGCGAACATAATATTAACAACAGCAGATGACATTGCTGATGCTAGCGAACATAATATTAACAACTGAAGATGACATTGCTGATGCTAGCGAACATAATATTAACAACTGAAGATGACATTGCTGATGCTAGCGAACATAATATTAACAACAGCAGATGACATTGATGATGCTGCCGAACATAATATTAACAACAGAAGATGACATTGCTGATGCTAGCGAACATAATATTAACAACAGAAGATGACATTGCTGATGCTAGCGAACATAATATTAACAACTGAAGATGACATTGCTGATGCTGCCGAACATAATATTAACAACAGAAGATGACATTGCTGATGCTAGCGAACATAATATTAACAACTGAAGATGACATTGCTGATGCTGGCGAACATAATATTAACAACAGCAGATGACATTGATGATGCTGCCGAACATAATATTAACAACAGAAGATGACATTGCTGATGCTAGCGAACATAATATTAACAACAGAAGATGACATTGCTGATGCTAGCGAACATAATATTAACAACTGAAGATGACATTGCTGATGCTGCCGAACATAATATTAACAACAGAAGATGACATTGCTGATGCTAGCGAACATAATATTAACAACAGCAGATGACATTGCTGATCCTGGCGAACATAATATTAACAACAGCAGATGACATTGCTGATGCTAGCGAACATAATATTAACAACAGCAGATGACATTTCTGATGCTAGCGAACATAATATTACCAACTGAAGATGACATTGCTGATGCTGCCGAACATAATATTACCAACTGAAGATGACATTGCTGATGCTGCCGAACATAATATTAACAACAGAAGATGACATTGCTGATGCTAGCGAACATAATATTAACAACAGCAGATGACATTGCTGATCCTGGCGAACATAATATTAACAACAGCAGATGACATTGCTGATGCTAGCGAACATAATATTAACAACAGCAGATGACATTTCTGATGCTAGCGAACATAATATTACCAACTGAAGATGACATTGCTGATGCTGCCTAACATAATATTACCAACTGAAGATGACATTGCTGATGCTGCCGAACATAATATTAACAACAGAAGATGACATTGCTGATGCTGCCGAACATAATATTAACAACAGAAGATGACATTGCTGATCCTGGCGAACATAATATTAACAACAGCAGATGACATTGCTGATGCTAGCGAACATAATATTAACAACAGCAGATGACATTTCTGATGCTAGCGAACATAATATTAACAACTGAAGATGACATTGCTGATCCTGGCGAACATAATATTAACAACAGCAGATGACATTGCTGATCCTGGCGAACATAATATTAACAACAGCAGATGACATTTCTGATGCTAGCGAACATAATATTAACAACAGCAGATGACATTGCTGATGCTGCCGAACATAATATTACCAACTGAAGATGACATTGCTGATGCTGCCGAACATAATATTACCAACTGAAGATGACATTTCTGATGCTGCCGAACATAATATTAACAACAGAAGATGACATTGCTGATGCTGCCGAACATAATATTAACAACAGCAGATGACATTGCTGATCCTGGCGAACATAATATTAACAACAGCAGATGACATTGCTGATGCTAGCGAACATAATATTAACAACAGCAGATGACATTTCTGATGCTAGCGAACATAATATTACCAACTGAAGATGACATTGCTGATGCTGCCGAACATAATATTACCAACTGAAGATGACATTGCTGATGCTGCCGAACATAATATTAACAACAGAAGATGACATTGCTGATGCTGCCGAACATAATATTAACAACAGAAGATGACATTGCTGATCCTGGCGAACATAATATTAACAACAGAAGATGACATTGCTGATCCTGGCGAACATAATATTACCAACAGCAGATGACATTGCTGATGCTAGCGAACATAATATTAACAACAGCAGATGACATTTCTGATGCTAGCGAACATAATATTAACAACAGCAGATGACATTGCTGATGCTGGCGAACATAATATTAACAACAGCAGATGACATTGCTGATGCTAGCGAACATAATATTACCAACAGCAGATGACATTGCTGATGCTAGCGAACATAATATTACCAACAGCAGATGACATTGCTGATGCTAGCGAACATAATATTAACAACAGAAGATGACATTGCTGATGCTGGCGAACATAATATTAACAACAGCAGATGACATTGCTGATGCTGGCGAACATAATATTAACAACAGCAGATGACATTGCTGATGCTAGCGAACATAATATTAACAACAGAAGATGACATTGCTGATGCTGGCGAACATAATATTAACAACATCAGATGACATTGCTGATGCTAGCGAACATAATATTAACAACAGAAGATGACATTGCTGATGCTGGCGAACATAATATTACCAACAGCAGATGACATTGCTGATGCTGGCGAACATAATATTAACAACAGCAGATGACATTGCTGATGCTGGCGAACATAATATTAACAACAGCAGATGAGATTGCTGATGCTAGCGAACATAATATTAACAACAGAAGATGACATTGCTGATGCTGGCGAACATAATATTAACAACAGCAGATGACATTGCTGATGCTAGCGAACATAATATTACCAACAGCAGATGACATTGCTGATGCTAGCGAACATAATATTACCAACAGCAGATGACATTGCTGATGCTAGCGAACATAATATTAACAACAGCAGATGACATTGCTGATGCTGGCGAACATAATATTAACAACAGCAGATGATATTGCTGATGCTGGCGAACATAATATTAACAACAGCAGATGACATTGCTGATGCTAGCGAACATAATATTAACAACAGAAGATGACATTGCTGATGCTAGCGAACATAATATTAACAACAGAAGATGACATTGCTGATGCTAGCGAACATAATATTAACAACAGCAGATGACATTGCTGATGCTAGCGAACATAATATTAACAACAGAAGATGACATTGCTGATGCTAGCGAACATAATATTAACAACAGCAGATGACATTGCTGATGCTAGCGAACATAATATTAACAACAGAAGATGACATTGCTGATGCTAGCGAACATAATATTAACAACAGAAGATGACATTGCTGATGCTAGCGAACATAATATTAACAACAGAAGATGACATTGCTGATGCTAGCGAACATAATATTAACAACAGAAGATGACATTGCTGATGCTAGCGAACATAATATTAACAACAGAAGATGACATTGCTGATGCTAGCGAACATAATATTAACAACAGCAGATGACATTGCTGATGCTAGCGAACATAATATTAACAACAGAAGATGACATTGCTGATGCTGGCGAACATAATATTAACAACAGCAGATGACATTGCTGATGCTGGCGAACATAATATTAACAACAGCAGATGACATTGCTGATGCTAGCGAACATAATATTAACAACAGAAGATGACATTGCTGATGCTGGCGAACATAAAATTAACAACAGCAGATGACATTGCTGATGCTAGCGAACATAATATTAACAACAGAAGATGACATTGCTGATGCTGGCGAACATAATATTACCAACAGCAGATGACATTGCTGATGCTGGCGAACATAATATTAACAACAGCAGATGACATTGCTGATGCTGGCGAACATAATATTAACAACAGCAGATGACATTGCTGATGCTAGCGAACATAATATTAACAACAGAAGATGACATTGCTGATGCTGGCGAACATAATATTAACAACAGCAGATGACATTGCTGATGCTGGCGAACATAATATTAACAACAGCAGATGACATTGCTGATGCTAGCGAACATAATATTACCAACAGCAGATGACATTGCTGATGCTAGCGAACATAATATTACCAACAGCAGATGACATTGCTGATGCTAGCGAACATAATATTAACAACAGAAGATGACATTGCTGATGCTGGCGAACATAATATTAACAACAGCAGATGACATTGCTGATGCTGGCGAACATAATATTAACAACAGCAGATGACATTGCTGATGCTAGCGAACATAATATTAACAACAGAAGATGACATTGCTGATGCTGGCGAACATAATATTAACAACAGCAGATGACATTGCTGATGCTAGCGAACATAATATTAACAACAGAAGATGACATTGCTGATGCTGGCGAACATAATATTACCAACAGCAGATGACATTGCTGATGCTGGCGAACATAATATTAACAACAGCAGATGACATTGCTGATGCTGGCGAACATAATATTAACAACAGCAGATGACATTGCTGATGCTAGCGAACATAATATTAACAACAGAAGATGACATTGCTGATGCTGGCGAACATAATATTAACAACAGCAGATGACATTGCTGATGCTGGCGAACATAATATTAACAACAGCAGATGACATTGCTGATGCTAGCGAACATAATATTACCAACAGCAGATGACATTGCTGATGCTAGCGAACATAATATTACCAACAGCAGATGACATTGCTGATGCTAGCGAACATAATATTAACAACAGCAGATGACATTGCTGATGCTGGCGAACATAATATTAACAACAGCAGATGACATTGCTGATGCTGGCGAACATAATATTAACAACAGCAGATGACATTGCTGATGCTGGCGAACATAATATTAACAACAGCAGATGACATTGCTGATGCTAGCGAACATAATATTAACAACAGAAGATGACATTGCTGATGCTAGCGAACATAATATTAACAACAGAAGATGACATTGCTGATGCTAGCGAACATAATATTAACAACAGCAGATGACATTGCTGATGCTAGCGAACATAATATTAACAACAGAAGATGACATTGCTGATGCTAGCGAACATAATATTAACAACAGCAGATGACATTGCTGATGCTAGCGAACATAATATTAACAACAGAAGATGACATTGCTGATGCTAGCGAACATAATATTAACAACAGAAGATGACATTGCTGATGCTAGCGAACATAATATTAACAACAGAAGATGACATTGCTGATGCTAGCGAACATAATATTAACAACAGAAGATGACATTGCTGATGCTAGCGAACATAATATTAACAACAGAAGATGACATTGCTGATGCTAGCGAACATAATATTAACAACAGAAGATGACATTGCTGATGCTAGCGAACATAATATTAACAACAGAAGATGACATTGCTGATGCTAGCGAACATAATATTAACAACAGCAGATGACATTGCTGATGCTAGCGAACATAATATTAACAACAGAAGATGACATTGCTGATGCTGGCGAACATAATATTAACAACAGCAGATGACATTGCTGATGCTGGCGAACATAATATTAACAACAGCAGATGACATTGCTGATGCTAGCGAACATAATATTAACAACAGAAGATGACATTGCTGATGCTGGCGAACATAATATTAACAACAGCAGATGACATTGCTGATGCTAGCGAACATAATATTAACAACAGAAGATGACATTGCTGATGCTGGCGAACATAATATTACCAACAGCAGATGACATTGCTGATGCTGGCGAACATAATATTAACAACAGCAGATGACATTGCTGATGCTGGCGAACATAATATTAACAACAGCAGATGACATTGCTGATGCTAGCGAACATAATATTAACAACAGAAGATGACATTGCTGATCCTGGCGAACATAATATTAACAACAGCAGATGACATTGCTGATGCTAGCGAACATAATATTAACAACAGAAGATGACATTGCTGATGCAGGCGAACATAATATTAACAACAGCAGATGACATTGCTGATGCTGGCGAACATAATATTAACAACAGCAGATGACATTGATGATGCTGCCGAACATAATATTAACAACAGCAGATGACATTGATGATGCTAGCGAATATAATATTACCAACAGCAGATGACATTGCTGATGCTGGCGAACATAATATTAACAACAGCAGATGACATTGCTGATGCTGGCGAACATAATATTAACAACAGCAGATGACATTGCTGATGCTGGCGAACATAATATTAACAACAGCAGATGACATTGCTGATCCTGGCGAACATAATATTAACAACAGAAGATGACATTGCTGATCCTGGCGAACATAATATTAACAACAGAAGATGACATTGCTGATGCAGGCGAACATAATATTAACAACAGCAGATGACATGATGCTGATGCTAGCGAATATAATATTACCAACAGCAGATGACATTGCTGATGCTAGCGAATATAATATTACCAACAGCAGATGACATTCCTGATGCTAGCGAATATAATATTACCAACAGCAGATGACATTGCTGATGCTGGCGAACATAATATTAACAACAGCAGATGACATTGCTGATGCTGGCGAACATAATATTACCAACAGCAGATGACATTGCTGATGCTAGCGAATATAATATTACCAACAGCAGATGACATTGCTGATGCTAGCGAATATAATATTACCAACAGCAGATGACATTGCTGATGCTGGCGAACATAATATTACCAACAGCAGATGACATTGCTGATGCTGGCGAACATAATATTAACAACAGCAGATGACATTGCTGATGCTAGCGAATATAATATTACCAACAGCAGATGACATTGCTGATGCTAGCGAACATAATATTAACAACAGAAGATGACATTGCTGATGCTGGCGAACATAATATTACCAACAGCAGATGACATTGCTGATGCTGGCGAACATAATATTACCAACAGCAGATGACATTGCTGATGCTGGCGAACATAATATTACCAACAGCAGATGACATTGCTGATGCTAGCGAATATAATATTACCAACAGCAGATGACATTGCTGATGCTGGCGAACATAATATTACCAACAGCAGATGACATTGCTGATGCTAGCGAATATAATATTAACAACAGCAGATGACATTGCTGATGCTGGCGAACATAATATTAACAACAGCAGATGACATTGCTGATGCAGGCGAACATAATATTAACAACAGAAGATGACATTGCTGATGCTGGCGAACATAATATTAACAACAGCAGATGACATTGCTGATGCTGGCGAACATAATATTAACAACAGCAGATGACATTGCTGATGCAGGCGAACATAATATTAACAACAGCAGATGACATTGCTGATGCTAGCGAACATAATATTACCAACAGCAGATGACATTGCTGATGCTGGCGAACATAATATTACCAACAGCAGATGACATTGCTGATGCTAGCGAATATAATATTAACAACAGCAGATGACATTGCTGATGCAGGCGAACATAATATTAACTACAGCAGATGACATTGCTGATGCTGGCGAACATAATATTAACAACAGCAGATGACATTGCTGATGCTAGCGAACATAATATTACCAACAGCAGATGACATTGCTGATGCTAGCGAACATAATATTAACAACAGAAGATGACATTGCTGATGCTAGCGAACATAATATTAACAACTGAAGATGACATTGCTGATGCTGGCGAACATAATATTACCAACAGCAGATGACATTGCTGATGCTAGCGAATATAATATTAACAACAGCAGATGACATTGCTGATGCTAGCGAACATAATATTAACAACAGCAGATGACATTGCTGATGCTAGCGAACATAATATTAACAACAGAAGATGACATTGCTGATGCTAGCGAACATAATATTAACAACTGAAGTTGACATTGCTGATGCTGGCGAACATAATATTACCAACAGCAGATGACATTGCTGATGCTGGCGAACATAATATTACCAACAGCAGATGACATTGCTGATGCTAGCGAATATAATATTAACAACAGCAGATGACATTGCTGATGCTGGCGAACATAATATTAACAACAGAAGATGACATTGCTGATGCTGGCGAACATAATATTAACAACAGCAGATGACATTGCTGATGCTAGCGAATATAATATTAACAACAGCAGATGACATTGCTGATGCTAGCGAACATAATATTAACAACAGAAGATGACATTGCTGATGCTAGCGAACATAATATTAACAACTGAAGATGACATTGCTGATGCTGGCGAACATAATATTAACAACTGAAGATGACATTGCTGATGCTGCCGAACATAATATTAACAACAGCAGATGACATTGCTGATGCTGGCGAACATAATATTAACAACAGCAGATGACATTGCTGATGCAGGCGAACATAATATTAACAACAGAAGATGACATTGCTGATGCTAGCGAATATAATATTAACAACAGCAGATGACATTGCTGATGCTGGCGAACATAATATTAACAACAGAAGATGACATTGCTGATGCTGGCGAACATAATATTAACAACAGAAGATGACATTGCTGATGCTAGCGAATATAATATTAACAACAGCAGATGACATTGCTGATGCTAGCGAACATAATATTAACAACAGAAGATGACATTGCTGATGCTAGCGAACATAAAAATTAACAACTGAAGATGACATTGCTGATGCTGGAGAACATAATATTAACAACTGAAGATGACATTGCTGATGCTGCCGAACATAATATTAACAACAGCAGATGACATTGCTGATGCTGGCGAACATAATATTAACAACAGCAGATGACATTGCTGATGCAGGCGAACATAATATTAACAACAGAAGATGACATTGCTGATGCTAGCGAATATAATATTAACAACAGCAGATGACATTGCTGATGCTGGCGAACATAATATTAACAACAGAAGATGACATTGCTGATGCTGGCGAACATAATATTAACAACAGCAGATGACATTGCTGATGCTAGCGAATATAATATTAACAACAGCAGATGACATTGCTGATGCTAGCGAACATAATATTAACAACAGAAGATGACATTGCTGATGCTAGCGAACATAATATTAACAACTGAAGATGAAATTGCTGATGCTGGAGAACATAATATTAACAACTGAAGATGACATTGCTGATGCTGCCGAACATAATATTAACAACAGCAGATGACATTGCTGATGCTGGCGAACATAATATTAACAACAGCAGATGACATTGATGATGCTGCCGAACATAATATTAACAACTGAAGATGACATTGCTGATGCTGCCGAACATAATATTAACAACAGAAGATGACATTGCTGAACCTAGCGAACATAATATTAACAACAGCAGATGACATTGCTGATGCTGGCGAACATAATATTAACAACAGCAGATGACATTGATGATGCTGGCGAACATAATATTAACAACAGCAGATGACATTGATGATGCTGGCGAACATAATATTAACAACAGAAGATGACATTGCTGATGCTAGCGAACATAATATTAACAACAGAAGATGACATTGCTGATGCTAGCGAACATAATATTAACAACTGAAGATGACATTGCTGATGCTGCCGAACATAATATTAACAACAGCAGATGACATTGATGATGCTGCCGAACATAATATTAACAACAGAAGATGACATTGCTGATGCTAGCGAACATAATATTAACAACAGAAGATGACATTGCTGATGCTAGCGAACATAATATTAACAACAGAAGATGACATTGCTGATGCTGGCGAACATAATATTAACAACAGCAGATGACATTGCTGATGCTGGAGAACATAATATTAACAACAGAAGATGACATTGCTGATGCTAGCGAACATAATATTAACAACAGCAGATGACATTGCTGAAGCTAGCGAACATAATATTAACAACAGAAGATGACATTGCTGATGCAGGCGATCATAATATTAACAACAGCAGATGACATGGTGCTGATGCTGGCGAACATAATATTAACAACAGAAGATGACAATGCTGATGCTGGCGAACATAATATTAACAACAGAAGATGACATTGCTGATGCTGGCGAACATAATATTAACAACAGAAGATGACATTGCTGATGCTGGCAAATATAATATTAACAACAGCAGATGATATTGCTGATGCTGGCGAACATAATATTAACAACAGCAGATGACATTGCTGATGCTGGCGAACATTATATTAACAACAGCAGATGACATTGCTGATGCAGGCGAACATAATATTAACAACAGAAGATGACATTGGAGATGCTGGTGAACATAATATTAACAACAGCAGATGACATGGTGTTGATGCTGGCGAATATAATATTAACAACAGCAGATGACATGGTGCTGATGCTGGCGAATATAATATTAACAACAGCAGATGACATGGTGCTGATGCTGGCGAACATAATATTAACAACAGCAGATGAGATTGTGCTGATGCTGGCGAACATAATATTAACAACAGAAGATGACATTGCTGATGCAGGCGAACATAATATTAACAACAGCAGATGACATGGTGCTGATGCTGGCGAACATAATATTAACAACTGAAGATGACATTGCTGATGCATGCGAACATAATATTAACAACTGAAGATGACATTGCTGAAGCTAGCGAACATAATATTAACAACAGAAGATGACATTGCTGATGCAGGCGAACATAATATTAACAACAGCAGATGACATGGTGCTGATACTGGCGAACATAATATTAACAACTGAAGATGACATTGCTGATGTTGGCGAACATAATATTAACAACTGAAGATGACATTGCTGATGCTGGCGAACATAATATTAACAACTGAAGATGACATTGCTGAAGCTAGCGAACATAATATTAACAACAGAAGATGACATTGCTGATGCAGGCGAACATAATATTAACAACAGCAGATGACATGGTGCTGATGCTGGCGAACATAATATTAACAACTGAAGATGACATTGCTGATGCTGGCGAACATAATATTAACAACAGCAGATGGCATTGCTGATGCAGGCGAACATAATATTAACAACAGAAGATGACATTGCTGATGCTAACGAACATAAGATTAACAACAGCAGATGACATTGCTGAAGCTAGCGAACATAATATTAACAACAGCAGATGACATTGCTGATGCTGGCGAACATAATATTAACAACTGCAGATGACATTGCTGATGCTGGCGAACATAATATTAACAACAGAATATGATATTGCTGATGCAGGCGAACATAATATTAACAACAGAAGATGACATTGCTGATGCTGCGAACATAATATTAACAACAGCAGATGACATGGTGCTGATGCTGGCGAACATAATATTAACAACTGAAGATGACATTGCTGATGCTGGCGAACATTATAATAACAACAGAAGATGACATTGCTGATGCTGGCGAACATAATATAAACAACAGAAGATGACATTGCTGATGCTGGCGAATATAATATTAACAACTGCAGATGACATTGCTGATGCTGGCGAACATAATATTAACAACAGAAGATGATATTGCTGATGCAGGCGAACATAATATTAACAACAGAAGATGACATTGCTGATGCTGCGAACATAATATTAACAACAGCAGATGACATGGTGCTGATTCTGGCGAACATAATATTAACAACTGAAGATGACATTGCTGATGCTGGCGAACATAATATTAACAACAGAAGATGACATTGCTGATGCTGGCGAACATAATATAAACAACAGAAGATGACATTGCTGATGCTGGCGAATATAATATTAACAACAGCAGATGACATTGCTGATGCTAGCGAACATAATATTAACAACAGCAGATGGCATTGCTGATGCTGGCGAACATAATATTAACAACAGCAGATGATATTGCTGATGCTAGCGAACATAATATTAACAACAGAAGATGACATTGCTGATGCTGGCGAACATAATATTAACAACAGCAGATGACATTGCTGATGCTGGCGAACATAATATTAACAACAGAAGATGACATTGCTGATGCTAGCGAACATAATATTAACAACAGCAGATGACATTGCTGATGCTGGCGAACATAATATTAACAACAGAAGATGACATTGCTGATGCAGGCGAACATAATATTAACAACAGCAGATGACATTGCTGATGCTGGCGAACATAATATTAACAAAAGAAGATGATATTGCTGATGCAGGCGAACATAATATTAACAACAGCAGATGAAATTGCTCATGCTGGCGAATATAATATTACCAACAGCAGATGACATTGCTGATGCTGGCGAACATAATATTAACAACAGAAGATGACATTGCTGATGCTAGCGAACATAATATTAACAACAGCAGATGACATTGCTGATGCTGGCGAACATAATATGAACAACAGAAGATGACATTGCTGATGCTAGCGAACATAATATTAACAACAGCAGATGACATTGCTGATGCTGGCGAACATAATATTAACAACAGCAGTTGACATTGCTGATGCTAGCGAACATAATATTAACAATAGCAGATGACATTGCTGAAGCTAGCGAACATAATATTAACAACAGCAGATGACATTGCTGATGCAGGCGAACATAATATTAACAACAGCAGATGACATTGCTGATGCTGGCGAATATAATATTAACAACAGAAGATGACATTGCTGATGCTAGCGAACATAATATTAACAACAGCAGATGACATTGCTGATGCTAGCGAACATAATATTAACAACAGCAGATGACATTGCTGATGCTGGCGAACATAATATTAACAACAGAAGATGACATTGCTGATGCTGGCGAACATAATATAAACAACAGAAGATGACATTGCTGATGCTGGCGAATATAATATTAACAACAGCAGATGACATTGCTGATGCTGGCGAACATAATATTAACAACAGCAGATGATATTGCTGATGCTAGCGAACATAATATTAACAACAGCGGATGACATTGCTGATGCTGGCGAACATAATATTAACAACAGCAGATGACATTGCTGATGCTGGCGAACATAATATTAACAACAGCAGATGACATTGCTGATGCTGGCGAACATAATATTAACAACAGAAGATGACATTGCTGATGCAGGCGAACATAATATTAACAACAGAAGATGACATTGCTGATGCTAGCGAACATAATATTAACAACAGCAGATGACATTGCTGATGCTGGCGAACATAATATTAACAACAGAAGATGACATTGCTGATGCTAGCGAACATAATATTAACAACAGCAGATGACATTGCTGATGCTGGCGAACATAATATTAACAACAGAAGATGACATTGCTGATGCAGGCGAACATAATATTAACAACAGCAGATGACACTGCTGATGCTGGCGAACATAATATTAACAACAGAAGATGATATTGCTGATGCAGGCGAACATAATATTAACAACAGCAGATGAAATTGCTCTTGCTGGCGAATATAATATTACTAACAGCAGATGACATTGCTGATGCTGGCGAACATAATATTAACAACAGAAGATGACATTGCTGATGCTAGCGAACATAATATTAACAATAGCAGATGACATTGCTGAAGCTAGCGAACATAATATTAACAACAGCAGATGACATTGCTGATGCAGGCTAACATAATATTAACAACAGCAGATGACATTGCTGATGCTGGCGAACATAATATTAACAACAGAAGATGACATTGCTGATGCTAGCGAACATAATATTAACAACAGCAGATGACATTGCTGATGCTGGCGAACATAATATTAACAACAGCAGATGACATTGCTGATGCTGGCGAACATAATATTAACAACAGAAGATGACATTGCTGATGCAGGCGAACATAATATTAACAACAGCAGATGACATTGCTGATGCTGGCGAACATAATATTAACAACAGAAGATGACATTGCTGATGCTAGCGAACATAATATTAACAACAGCAAATGACATTGCTGATGCTGCGAACATAATATTAACAACAGCAGATGACATGGTGCTGATGCTGGCGAACATAATATTAACAACTGAAGATGACATTGCTGATGCTGGCGAACATAATATTAACAACAGAAGATGACATTGCTGATGCTGGCGAACATAATATAAACAACAGAAGATGACATTGCTGATGCTGGCGAATATAATATTAACAACTGCAGATGACATTGCTGATGCTGGCGAACATAATATTAACAACAGAAGATGATATTGCTGATGCAGGCGAACATAATATTAACAACAGAAGATGACATTGCTGATGCTGCGAACACAATATTAACAACAGCAGATGACATTGCTGATGCTAGCGAACATAATATTAACAACAGCAGATGACATTGCTGATGCTGGCGAACATAATATTAACAACAGCAGATGATATTGCTGATGCTAGCGAACATAATATTAACAACAGCAGATGACATTGCTGATGCTGGCGAACATAATATTAACAACAGCAGATGACATTGCTGATGCTGGCGAACATAATATTAACAACAGAAGATGACATTGCTGATGCTAGCGAACATAATATTAACAACAGCAGATGACATTGCTGATGCTGGCGAACATAATATTAACAACAGAAGATGACATTGCTGATGCAGGCGAACATAATATTAACAACAGCAGATGACATTGCTGATGCTGGCGAACATAATATTAACAAAAGAAGATGATATTGCTGATGCAGGCGAACATAATATTAACAACAGCAGATGAAATTGCTCATGCTGGCGAACATAATATTACCAACAGCAGATGACATTGCTGATGCTGGCGAACATAATATTAACAACAGAAGATGACATTGCTGATGCTAGCGAACATAATATTAACAACAGCAGATGACATTGCTGATGCTGGCGAACATAATATTAACAACAGAAGATGACATTGCTGATGCTAGCGAACATAATATTAACAACAGCAGATGACATTGCTGATGCTGGCGAACATAATATTAACAACAGCAGATGACATTGCTGATGCTAGCGAACATAATATTAACAATAGCAGATGACATTGCTGAAGCTAGCGAACATAATATTAACAACAGCAGATGACATTGCTGATGCAGGCGAACATAATATTAACAACAGCAGATGACATTGCTGATGCTAGCGAATATAATATTAACAACAGAAGATGACATTGCTGATGCTAGCGAACATAATATTAACAACAGCAGATGACATTGCTGATGCTAGCGAACATAATATTAACAACAGCAGATGACATTGCTGATGCTGGCGAACATAATATCAACAACAGAAGATGACATTGCTGATGCTGGCGAACATAATATAAACAACAGAAGATGACATTGCTGATGCTGGCGAATATAATATTAACAACAGCAGATGACATTGCTGATGCTAGCGAACATAATATTAACAACAGCAGATGACATTGCTGATGCTGGCGAACATAATATTAACAACAGCAGATGATATTGCTGATGCTAGCGAACATAATATTAACAACAGCAGATGACATTGCTGATGCTGGCGAACATAATATTAACAACAGCAGATGACATTGCTGATGCTGGCGAACATAATATTAACAACAGAAGATGACATTGCTGATGCTAGCGAACATAATATTAACAACAGCAGATGACATTGCTGATGCTAGCGAACATAATATTAACAACAGCAGATGACATTGCTGATGCTGGCGAACATAATATTAACAACAGCAGATGACATTGCTGATGCTGGCGAACATAATATTAACAACAGAAGATGACATTGCTGATGCTAGCGAACATAATATTAACAACAGCAGATGACATTGCTGATGCTGGCGAACATAATATTAACAACAGAAGATGACATTGCTGATGCAGGCGAACATAATATTAACAACAGCAGATGACATTGCTGATGCTGGCGAACATAATATTAACAAAAGAAGATGATATTGCTGATGCAGGCGAACATAATATTAACAACAGCAGATGAAATTGCTCATGCTGGCGAATATAATATTACCAACAGCAGATGACATTGCTGATGCTGGCGAACATAATATTAACAACAGAAGATGACATTGCTGATGCTAGCGAACATAATATTAACAACAGCAGATGACATTGCTGATGCTGGCGAACATAATATTAACAACAGAAGATGACATTGCTGATGCTAGCGAACATAATATTAACAACAGCAGATGACATTGCTGATGCTGGCGAACATAATATTAACAACAGCAGATGACATTGCTGATGCTAGCGAACATAATATTAACAATAGCAGATGACATTGCTGAAGCTAGCGAACATAATATTAACAACAGCAGATGATATTGCTGATGCAGGCGAACATAATATTAACAACAGCAGATGACATTGCTGATGCTGGCGAATATAATATTAACAACAGAAGATGACATTGCTGATGCTAGCGAACATAATATTAACAACAGCAGATGACATTGCTGATGCTAGCGAACATAATATTAACAACAGCAGATGACATTGCTGATGCTGGCGAACATAATATTAACAACAGAAGATGACATTGCTGATGCTGGCGAACATAATATAAACAACAGAAGATGACATTGCTGATGCTGGCGAATATAATATTAACAACAGCAGATGACTTTGCTGATGCTAGCGAACATAATATTAACAACAGCAGATGACATTGCTGATGCTGGCGAACATAATATTAACAACAGCAGATGATATTGCTGATGCTAGCGAACATAATATTAACAACAGCAGATGACATTGCTGATGCTGGCGAACATAATATTAACAACAGCAGATGACATTGCTGATGCTGGCGAACATAATATTAACAACAGAAGATGACATTGCTGATGCTAGCGAACATAATATTAACAACAGCAGATGACATTGCTGATGCTGGCGAACATAATATTAACAACAGAAGATGACATTGCTGATGCAGGCGAACATAATATTAACAACAGAAGATGACATTGCTGATGCTAGCGAACATAATATTAACAACAGCAGATGACATTGCTGATGCTGGCGAACATAATATTAACAACAGAAGATGACATTGCTGATGCAGGCGAACATAATATTAACAACAGCAGATGACACTGCTGATGCTGGCGAACATAATATTAACAACAGAAGATGATATTGCTGATGCAGGCGAACATAATATTAACAACAGCAGATGAAATTGCTCATGCTGGCGAATATAATATTACTAACAGCAGATGACATTGCTGATGCTGGCGAACATAATATTAACAACAGAAGATGACATTGCTGATGCTAGCGAACATAATATTAACAATAGCAGATGACATTGCTGAAGCTAGCGAACATAATATTAACAACAGCAGATGACATTGCTGATCCAGGCGAACATAATATTAACAACAGCAGATGACATTGCTGATGCTGGCGAATATAATATTAACAACAGAAGATGACATTGCTGATGCTAGCGAACATAATATTAACAACAGCAGATGACATTGCTGATGCTGGCGAACATAATATTAACAACAGCAGATGACATTGCTGATGCTGGCGAACATAATATTAACAACAGAAGATGACATTGCTGATGCTAGCGAACATAATATTAACAACAGCAGATGACATTGCTGATGCTGGCGAACATAATATTAACAACAGCAGATGACATTGCTGATGCTGGCGAACATAATATTAACAACAGAAGATGACATTGCTGATGCAGGCGAACATAATATTAACAACAGCAGATGACATTGCTGATGCTGGCGAACATAATATTAACAACAGAAGATGACATTGCTGATGCTAGCGAACATAATATTAACAACAGCAGATGACATTGCTGATGCTGGCGAACATAATATTAAAAACAGCAGATGACATTGCTGAAGCTAGCGAACATAATATTAACAACAGCAGATGACATTGCTGATGCAGGCGAACATAATATTAACAACAGCAGATGACATGGTGCTGATGCTGGCGAACATAATATTAACAACTGCAGATGACATTGCTGATGCTGGCGAACATAATATTAACAACAGCAGATGACATGGTGCTGATGCTGGCGAACATAATATTAACAACTGAAGATGACATTGCTGATGCTGGCGAACATAATATTAACAACAGAAGATGACATTGCTGATGCTAGCGAACATAATATTAACAACAGCAGATGACATTGCTGATGCTGGCGAACATAATATTAACAACAGCAGATGACATTGCTGATGCTGGCGAACATTATATTAACAACAGCAGATGACATTGCTGATGCAGGCGAACATAATATTAACACCAGAAGATGACATTGGAGATTCTGGTGAACATAATATTAACAACAGAAGATGACATTGCAGATGCTGGCGAATATAATATTAACAACAGCAGATGACATTGCAGATGCTGGCAAACATAATATTAACAAAAGAAGATGACATTGCTGATGCAGGCGAACATAATATTAACAACAGCAGATGACATTGCTGATGCTGGCAAATATAATATGACCAACAGCAGATGACATTGCTGATGCTGGCGAACATAATATTAACAACAGAAGATGACATTGCTGATGCAGGCGAACATAATATTAACAACAGCAGATGACATGGTGCTGATGCTGGCGAACATAATATTAACAACTGAAGATGACATTGCTGATGCTGGCAAACATAATATTAACAACAGAAGATGACATTGCTGATGCTGGCGAACATAATATAAACAACAGAAGATGACATTGCTGAAGCTAGCGAACATAATATTCACAACAGAAGATGACATTGCTGATGCAGGCGAACATAATATTAACAACAGCAGATGACATGGTGCTGATGCTGGCGAACATAATATTAACAACTGAAGATGACATTGCTGATGCTGGCAAACATAATATTAACAACAGAAGATGACATTGCTGATGCTGGCGAACATAATATAAACAACAGAAGATGACATTGCTGATGCTGGCGAATATAATATTAACAACAGCAGATGACATTGCTGATGCTAGCGAACATAATATTAACAACAGCAGATGAGATTGCTGATGCTGGCGAACATAATATTAACAACAGCAGATGACATTGCTGATGCTGGCGAACATAATATTAACAAAAGCAGATGACATTGCTGATGCTAGCGAACATAATATTAACAACAGAAGATGACATTTCTGATGCTAGCGAACATAATATTAACAACAGCAGATGACATTGCTGAAGCTAGCGAACATATTATTAACAACAGCAGATGACATTGCTGATGCTGGCGAACATAATATTAACAAAAGCAGATGACATTGCTGATGCTGGCGAACACAATATTAACAACAGAAGATGACATTGCTGATGCTGGCGAACATAATATTAACAACAGAAGATGACATTGCTGATGCTGGCGAACATAATATTAACAACAGAAGATGACATTGCTGATGCTGGCGAATATAATATTAACAACAGCAGATGACATTGCTGATGCTAGCAAACATAATATTAACAACAGCAGATGACATTGGTGATGCTGGCGAACATAATATTAACAACAGCAGATGACATTGCTGATGCTGGCGAACATAATATTAACAACAGAAGATGACATTGCTGATGCTGGCGAACATAATATTAACAAAAGCAGAAGACATTGCTGATGCTGGCGAACATAATATTAACAACAGCAGATGACATGGTGCTGATGCTGGCGAACATAATATTAACAACTGAAGATGACATTGCTGATGCTGGCGAACATAATATTAACAACAGAAGATGATATTGCTGATGCTGGCGAACATAATATTAACAACAGAAGATGACATTGCTGATGCAGGCGAACATAATATTAACAACAGCAGATGACATGATGCTGATGCTGGCGAACATAATATTAACAACTGAAGATGACATTGCTGATGCTGGCGAACATAATATTAACAACTGAAGATGACATTGCTGAAGCTAGCAAACATAATATTAACAACAGAAGATGACATTGCTGATGCAGGGGAACATAATATTAACAACAGCAGATGACATGGTGCTGATGCTGGCGAACATAATATTAACAACTGAAGATGATATTGCTGATGCTGGCGAACATAATATTAACAACAGCAGATGGCTTTGCTGATGCAGGCGAACATAATATTAACAACAGCAGATGACATTGCTGATGCTAGCGAACATAATATTAACAACAGAAGATGACATTGCTGATGCTGGCGAACATAATATTAACAACAGCAGATGATATTGCTGATGCTAGCGAACATAATATTAACAACAGCAGATGACATTGCTGATGCTAGCGAACATATTATTAACAACAGCAGATGACATTGCTGAAGCTAGCGAACATATTATTAACAACAGCAGATGACATTGCTGATGCTGGCGAACATAATATTAACAACAGAAGATGACATTGCTGATGCTAGCGAACATAATATTAACAACAGCAGATGACATTGCTGATGCTGGCGAACATAATATTAACAACAGAAGATGACATTGCTGATGCTAGCGAACATAATATTAACAACAGCAGATGACATTGCTGATGCTGGCGAACATAATATTAACAACAGCAGATGACACTGCTGATGCTGGCGAACATAATATTAACAACAGAAGATGACATTGCTGATGCAGGCGAATATAATATTAACAACAGCAGATGACAATGCTGATGCTGGCGAACATAATATTAACAACAGCAGATGACATTGCTGATGCTGGCGAACATATTATTAACAACAGCAGATGACATTGCTGATGCTGGCGAACATAATATTAACAACAGCAGATGGCATTGCTGATGCAGGCGAACATAATATTAACAACAGAAGATGATATTGCTGATGCTAGCGAACATAATATTAACAACAGCAGATGACATTGCTGATGCTGGCGAACATAATATTAACAACAGCAGATGACATTGCTGATGCTTGCGAACATAATATTAACAACAGCAGATGACATTGCTGATGCTGGCGAACATAATATTAACAACAGCAGATGACATTGCTGATGCTGGCGAACATAATATTAACAACAGAAGATGAAATTGCTGATGCTAGCGAACATAATATTAACAACAACAGATGACATTGCTGATGCAGGCGAACATAATATTAACAACAGCAGATGACATTGCTGATGCTGGCGAACATAATATTAACAACAGCAGATGACATTGCTGATGCTGGCGAACATAATATTAACAACAGCAGATGACATTGCTGATGCTGGCGAACATAATATTAACAAGAGAAGATGACATTGCTGATGCTAGCGAACATTATATGAACAACAGCAGATGACATTGCTGATGCTGGCGAACATAATATTAACAACAGCAGATGACATTGCTGATGCTGGCGAACATAATATTAACAACAGAAGATGACATTGCTGATGCTGGCGAACATAATATTAACAACAGCAGATGACATTGCTGATGCTGGCGAACATAATATTAACAACAGCAGATGACATTGCTGATGCTGGCGAACATAATAACAACAGCAGATGACATTGCTGATGCTGGCGAACATAATATTAACAACAGCAGATGACATTGCTGATACTGGCGAACATAATATTAACAACAGCAGATGACATTGCTGATACTGGCGAACATAATATTAACAACAGAAGATGACATTGCTGATGCAGGCGAACATAATATTAACAACAGCAGATGATATTGCTGATGCTGGCGAACATAATATTAACAACAGAAGATGATATTGCTGATGCAGGCGAACATAATATTAACAACAGCAGATGACATTGCTGATGCTGGCGAATATAATATTACCAACAGCAGATGACATTGCTGATGCTGGCGAACATAATATTAACAACAGAAGATGACATTGCTGATGCTAGCGAACATAATATTAACAATAGCTGATGATATTGCTGAAGCTAGCGAACATAATATTAACAACAGCAGATGACATTGCTGATGCTGGCGAACATAATATTAACAACTGCAGATGACATTGCTGATGCTGCCGAACATAATATTAACAACAGCAGATGACATGGTGCTGATGCTGGCGAACATAATATTAACAACTGAAGATAACATTGCTGATGCTGGCGAACATAATATTAACAACAGAAGATGACATTGCTGATGCTGGCGAACATAATATTAACAACAGAAGATGACATTGCTGATGCTAGCGAACATAATATTAACAACAGCAGATGACATTGCTGAAGCTAGCGAACATAATATTAACAACAGAAGATGACATTGCTGATGCAGGCGAACATAATATTAACAACAGCATATGACATGGTGCTGATGCTGGCGAACATAATATTAACAACTGAAGATGACATTGCTGATGCTGGCGAACATAATATTAACAACAGAAGATGACATTGCTGATGCTGGCGAACATATTATTAACAAAAGAAGATGACATTGCTGATGCTGGCGAACATAATATTAACAACAGAAGATGACATTGCTGATGCTGGCGAATATAATATTAACAACAGCAGATGACAATGCTGATGCTGGCGAACATAATATTAACAACAGCAGATGACATTGCTGATGCTGGCGAACATATTATTAACAACAGCAGATGACATTGCTGATGCTGGCGAACATAATATTAACAACAGCAGATGGCATTGCTGATGCAGGCGAACATAATATTAACAACAGAAGATGACATTGCTGATGCTAGCGAACATAATATTAACAACAGCAGATGACATTGCTGATGCTGGCGAACATAATATTAACAACAGCAGATGACATTGCTGATGCTTGCGAACATAATATTAACAACAGCAGATGACATTGCTGATGCTGGCGAACATAATATTAACAACAGCAGATGACATTGCTGATGCTGGGGAACATATTATTAACAACAGAAGATGACATTGCTGATGCTAGCGAACATAATATTAACAACAACAGATGACATTGCTGATGAAGGCGAACATAATATTAACAACAGCAGATGACATTGCTGATGCTGGCGAACATAATATTAACAATAGCAGATGACATTGCTGATGCTGGCGAACATAATATTAACAACAGCAGATGACATTGCTGATGCTGGCGAACATAATATTAACAACAGAAGATGACATTGCTGATGCTAGCGAACATTATATGAACAACAGCAGTTGACATTGCTGATGCTGGCGAACATAATATTAACAACAGCAGATGACATTGCTGATGCTTGCGAACATAATATTAACAACAGAAGATGACATTGTTGATGCAGGCGAACATAATATTAACAACAGCAGATGACATGGTGCTGATGCTGGCGAACATAATATTAACAACAGAAGATGACATTGCTGATGCTGGCGAACATAATATTAACAACAGAAGATGACATTGCTGATGCTAGCGAACATAATATTAACAACAGCAGATGACATTGCTGATGCTGGCGAACATAATATTAACAACAGCAGATGACATTGCTGATGCTGGCGAACATAATATTAACAACAGAAGATGACATTGCTGATGCAGGCTAACATAATATTAACAACAGCAGATGACATGGTGCTGATGCTGGCGAACATAATATTAACAACAGAAGATGACATTGCTGATGCTGGCGAACATAATATTAACTACAGCAGATGACATTGCTGATGCTGGCGAACATAATATTAACAACAGCAGATGACATTGCTGATGCTGGCGAACATAATATTAACAACAGCAGATGACATTGCTGATGCTGGCGAACATAATATTAACAACAGCAGATGACATTGCTGATGCAGGCGAACATAATATTAACAACAGCAGATGACATTACTGATGCTGGCGAACATAATATTAACAACAGAAGATGACATTGCTTATGCTGGCGAACATAATATTAACAACAGCAGGTGACATTGCTGATGCTGGCGAACATAATATTAAATACAGCAGATGACATTGCTGATGCTGGCGAACATAATATTAACAACAGCAGATGACATTGCTGATGCTGGCGAACATAATATTAACAACAGAAGATGACATTGCTGATGCTAGCGAACATAATATTAACAACAGAAGATGACATTGCTGATGCTGGCGAACATAATATTAACAACAGCAGATGACATTGCTGATGCTGGCGAACATAATATTAACAACAGAAGATGACATTGCTGATGCTAGCGAACATAATATTAACAACAGAAGATGACATTGCTGATGCTGGCGAACATAATATTAACAACAGCAGATGACAAGGTGCTGATGCTGTCGAATATAATATTACCAACAGCAGATGACATTGCTGATGCTGGCGAACATAATATTAACAACAGAAGATGACATTGCTGATGCTGGCGAACATAATATTAACAACAGAAGATGACATTGCTGATGCTGGCGAACATAATATTAACAACAGCAGATGACAAGGTGCTGATGCTGTCGAATATAATATTACCAACAGCAGATGACATTGCTGATGCTGGCGAACATAATATTAACAACAGAAGATGACATAATGCTGATGCTAGACACCGAATGGAAACAGTAGAAACTCCTACCGAATGTAACGAACGGAAGCGAGAAAAAATGACTAAATATAAACTACAAGAAGACATAGCGCATCGTTGTCAGCAAAAGGTTCAGCCCTCAGAAATGCAAATTACACATCGGGGATACTAAAATCAAACAAGGACAAAATTAGAAAGTTTTCTAACAGGGGTCGAAAAGTGACACACGGACATCCAAAGACACATTGGGTTGACCAAAGATGCATTCCAAATGCTAAGCAGAATATTGAGAAACATAAAAAATTCTTCGATAGGAAAAATAGAGAAGAACACTGAACTGTTTCATATCTGTACTTCTATATATCAGTGAATGCCGAAAATCTTCCCAGAGATGCGCAAGTGACTTAAAACAAGAGCTTGTTCTGATTTACAGAAGGATGATGAGGATACGCTGAAAAATGGAAACAAAAAGGAAATTTATTCTTAACATCAGGAAGAAGAATTTGTGATATATATGTCATATATTGAGGAAGGAAGGAATGAAAATTTTGATACTTACAGAACAGACTGAGGGAAACAGGGACAGACGGAAGCAACGTGAAACGTACGTGACAGCTTGAGCAACTGGATTGTGGAACAAGGTTTGGGAAAAATAGCAAACATACAGTTTATTAACAGATAGAAGGGACGGTTAATTGTGGATGGACATGATCATCTACGTCCTGAACTGACACGACACATAAAGAAAAAGAAGAAGAGTTATGTTGAAACCAAACATATCTGTTTTTAATGGTGAATATTGTAATTTCTAAAGAAGTGATAGATTTTAATTTATTTATTGTTTCGACATATTTCGATCTTAAAAGTTATGTGGAGAGAAGACTCATATAAGAGGAGACCTTCCATTTATTTATTAAAAATTATATCTATTTATTTCTGCCTGAAGATTCGGGAAATCTTATTAAAGCAAATATGAGCTTATTCGAACTTGCAGAGAAAAAAGTTGTTATACCCAATGTGCTTTCGACATTTCAACCACGGAGTGCGTCGTCGAACCAGCATAATTGAATGGCGTCTTATAAACACATAATTCTTATAAATTGTTATCAAACTCTCGAAATATCCATATCTGCCCATTTTCGAATACTAATATAAAAAATCAAATTCTAAAATGACTTTATTTTTAATAATCTGACAGATTATATTAATTGAACATTATTTATAGTGGAGAGCCATATTTGAGTAGACGCTTCGTATATTTATTAAAACAATATATTTATTTATTTATTTTTATCTACACGTCAGAAGAATCGTGAAATCTTATTAAACCAGAATATACGTTCTCTGACATGATTCGAACACGCGTCGCCATTGGCAGGAGAAACCATCTCCATATCCGACGTGCTTAAAATCGAATAGCGATCATAAATATATACAAAATAAGAAAGAGAGAGAGAGGGAGATAGAGCGAGGGAGAGGGTGGGAGAGAGAGGGAGGGAGAGAGAAGGGGAGAGAGAGGGGGATCGAGAGAGATTTTATGTTTGCATCATATAATGAAAGAAGAAAGCTTAGAAAATGTGATACTCACAGGACAGTGCACGCAAGAACGAAATAATATTTCTAGAATTTTGCATAAATGCGGATTTGTGAGGGCTTAGTCTTTCTGTATGCATATTTTGTTTCGTTTTTCATGAAACTGCTTCGATGCTTACATACTCCATCCATATTATTCAGTTTATTCAATATTATGTTTAGCACTTGGAAAGCAATTTTTTGTTATTGCAAAGCGCATTCTGATATAAATACTACATTTTACGTCGCCTGTAATAGACAGGAATTGCCAACCAGTATCTTAGATTGTGATTAAATAGATCCTGGTTAAAAGGCTTGCACAAATGAGGAGATATATATGTAGATGCCCTGTGTTACAATAATATAACTGGGTGCTTACATATTCCGTACATAATAGCCATTTTCATAACAACATTTTTAACCCTTGGAAGGCAACTTACGTTATTGCAAAGCACATTCTCATATCAATACCACATTTTACGTCGTCTGAAATAGCCAGAAATTGCCAACAAATATCTTAGATTGTGATTAATTTGATACAGTTTAATAGACTTGCTCAAATGAGTAGAGATATATCTAGATGTTTTGTATTAAAATTATCCACCCCGGTGCTTACATATTCCTTACATATTATCAATTTTCATAATAATATATTTAGCCCTTGGAAAGCAACATTTGTTACTGCAAATCAGGTTGTGATATCAATACCACATATTCCGTCGTCTGTCATATCCAGAAATTGACAACAATTAGCTTAGCTTGTAATTAAATAGATACTGGTTAATAGGCATTCTCAAATGAGGAGAGATATATGTAGATGATCTTTGTTCCAATCATATAACTCGGTGCTTACATATTCCTTCCAAAGTATGCATTTTCATAATAATATGTTTAGCACTTGAAAGGCAACTTTCGTTATTGCAAAGCGTATTCTGATAGCAATACCATATTTTCCGTCGTCTGTAATAGCCAGAAAATGCCAACCAATATCTTAGATTGTAATTAAATCGATACTGGTTAATAGGCTTGCTCAAGTGTGGAAAGATATATGTAGATGCTCTGTGTTGCAATCAGATCACTCGGTGCGTAACTATTCCGTCCTTATTATACATTTTCAAAATAATATATCTAGCACTTGGAAGGCAACTTTTGTAATTGCAAACGCATTCTGATATCAATACCACGTTTTCCATCGTCTGTAATAGCCGGAAATTGCCAACGAATATCTTTGATTGAGATTAAATACATACTTGTTAATAGGCTTGGTTAAATGAGGAGAGATATATGTAGACGCTCTGTGTTACAATCCTATAATTCGGTGCTTAAATAATCCGTCCAGATTATCCATATTCATAATAATATGTTTAGCACTTAGAAGACAACGTGTGTTATTGCAAAGCGTATATTGATATTAATACCACATTTTCCGTCGCATGTAATAGCCAGGATATGAAAAATAATATCTTAGATTGTCATTAAATGGTAATTAGGCATGCTCAAATGAAGAGAGATATATGTAGATGCTTTGTGTTACAATCATATAACTCAGTGCCTATATATTCCGTCCATAATATCCATTTGCATTATAATATGTTAAGCCCTTTTTTGGCAACTTTTGTAATTGCAAAGTGCATTCTGATATCAATACCACATTTTCCATTGACTGTAATAGCCATAAATTTCGAACCAATATCTTAGATTGTGATTAAATAGATACTTGTTAATAGACTTGCACAAATGAAGACAGATATATCGAGATGTTCTGAGTTAAAATAACACGGTGCTTATATATTCCGGCCATATATTCCATTTTCATAATAATGCAACTTTTGTTATTGCAAAGCGCTTTCTGATATCAATACCACATTTTCCGTCGTCTGTTATAGCCAAAAATTGCCAACAAATACGTTAGCTTGCGATTAAATAGATCCTGGTTAATAGGCTTGCTCAAATGATGAATGATATATGTAGATGATCTGTATGATCTTACAACTCGGTGATTACAAATTCCGACAAAATTATCCATTTTCATTAAAATATGTTTAGCCCTTCGAAGGCAACTTTTGTTGTTGCAACTCGGGTTCTGATATCAATACCATATATACCGTCGCCTGTAATAACCAGAAATAACCATGCAATATCTTAGATTATGATTAAATCGATACTGATCATAGCCTTGCACAAATAAGGAGAGATATATGTAGATGTTCCGTTTTATAATCCTAAAATTCGGAGCTTTATTATTCCTCCATATCATCCATTTTCATAATAATATATTTAGCCCTTGGAGACATCTTTTTTTACAGCAAATCGCGTTCAGTTATGAACAGAAAAATTCCGTCTGTAATAGCCAGAAATTACAAACAAATATCTGAGATTGTTATTGAATAGATACTGCTTAACAGACTTGCCTAAATGAGGAGAGATACATGTAGATGTTCTGTGTTACAATACTATACCTCGGTTCTTTCATATTCCTCCATATTATCCATTTTCATAATAATATGTTTAGCCCTTGGAAGGCGACATTTGTTATTGCAAATCGCGTTCTGTTATCAATACCACATTTTCCGTCGAGAGTAATAGCCAGAAATTTCAAACCAATATCTTAGATTGCGGTTAAATAGATACTGGTTAATAGGCTTGCACAAATGAGGACCGATATATGTAGATGCTGTGTGCTACAATCTTATAACTGGGAAATCGCCTATTCTGTTGGGTTGTGGAATAATTCTTGCGCGCTTTTTTTTTCAAATTTATTTTAAACAAAATCTACAGCAAATTAACCAATAATATACTCTCTGTTGTTGTGGATGACTCCTCCCATCTTTCAATATTTTCTTCAATTCCCCAGCAATAAAGATCTCCCTGTCTTGACACAAAGAATTCGTTCAACCAAGCCCTCAATTTCATGTCATTATTGAACGATACATATCGAAAAGCGTTTGAAAGCGATCGAAACAGATGAAAATAGGACAGCGCCAATTGTGAACATTATGGAGGATGGGGCAGAACTTTCTATTCAACTTCTTGAATCATAGCCTTGGTTATATTGCCGATGTGAGAACGGGCGTTGTCGTGCTGCTGGAGAACGTCATTTCGCCTTTTTCTGATGAATTGCTTCATTGTGTCGGTATAGTTGCAGAACGTAGAACTCCGCATTAAGTGTTTGATTGCTCTCAAGCAGTTCGCAATGAATTATGCCTTCCCAGTGCCACCATATGCACAGCATGGCCTTTCCAGGATTAAGGTTTTTTTTTTCTCGCGGAGTCACTTGTCTTTTGGGGTTAAGCCATTCTTTTCGCTGCTTCATATTAACGTGAAGGCACCTGTTTGTGAGCATATATCGAGCAAACTTGTGGCGATAGTGGAGCGTTGATTTTTGTTGTTTTCGCTTAAATTCTGCGGCACCCGAGAATCCATCAGAATCAATCGTAGATTTTCATGAAGGTGTTAATTCAATCGCTCTTCATCGAACACAAATCGTCGAGCGGCGAGGGGTCCGTCCTTGAGGTCAAATTCCCCATGTATTGAAGCGCGAATACCAACGGTACTTTGAGCCATTGCTCCTTCTCGATACACGGCACAAATCTCGCAAGAAGCTTCGGTGGCCTTAACACCGCGATTAAATGCAAAAAGAAAATGGTGTCGAAAATGATTAGTTTTTTTTTCCACTTGACATTACATTCTAATGATCTGAAAATGGACAAACAAATATAAAACTAGAAAAAAAACAAACTCATAAAGCAAATATTCTCTTTCAAATAACAAATTTTTTGCCAATGCGCATTATTTCTGGGTACATTTTTATATTTTGAAAATAACGCTTATGAATTAAGTCTCAAACCAATATTTAAAATTATAATTGCAACAAAATTACAAACGTTATAACCATTGTTACTTGCAAAATAAGCCTGATAATTTCCAGTTCCAAGCTATATCTAATCGAAATTTGAAAAGGTTCCACATTCAATTAACCGCGGAAAACTATATAAAATTAAAGAACTGTCAATTTAGAACAAATCTCTCTTTACCTCTCTGTCCCCCCTTTCTCTCTCTCAATATATATACATATATATATATATACATATATATATATTTATGTCTGTGTGTAAGTATATATATATATATATATATATGTGTGTGTGTGTGTGTGTGTGTGAATGTAATTCTGTTAGGCTTATTTTGTTGATCTCAATAAAGGAAAAGGCTGGCAGCTTTTCATTTGTATATTGGATGGGATACGAAATGATTATTCGTGTCCTCCGCACCTTACTGTCTCAAATGAAATTGTGAAAATAATTACGCTGTCGTCTCGCCAGCAGATATAAAGCCAACAAGGAATGTACATAGGATAGCGTTCAAGAGGACTCGTCCATTTAAAATTAATAACCCATCGTTTAAATATGAAGTGCTGTCAAATCCGTTGTGAAAACGATGAAGATTACCTGGAAGGAATGAACGACTTGAGGCAGACGAATATTCATTACGGAAGAATGAAAGAAAAACAACTTCAACGCATATCACTGCGCCCGTATATAAAAGGTTCTAATTGCAGCAATAAAATAAAAATGGAATTTAAATAAATGGATTTTTTTTTTAAAGATTGAACGGGAAATAATTACCAAATTAAAGAAATAGCGAGAATGTATACATTTTTTTTTTCATTGCATTATCTCGAGGAATTGTTGGGAAATAATGATAGAAAAATTGTTACGAAATAATTTAATCGACTCGTGCATCCGAGTTAAATGAAAAAAAGCAATATGGAAAGCAAAGATGATGGGGAAAATCTGTAACTAAAGCTTTAACGGCTAAATGATCTCCATATTTTCTCTCTAAGTCTAACTCCTCAAAAGTAAGTTATATCGCAATATATTCATTTAAATATATCACTTATTAAATAAGTATATAGGTTTTCATAGCTCACCACTGTGCGATGTTTCTTTATTACCCGTGAATTAAAGTGACCTATCAGGGAAGGGGATTAACTTTCCGTGACGTCATCATGGTCTTTGAATAAGAGAGTAGACTTCTCATAGATTTGGTGGACCAATCTGCAGCCTTGGAAAATCAGCTTGTGTGTACCAGTATGGAAATGGATAACAACTCGGATTGGAAATTTCAGAGACAATTTCTAATTCCAGTCTGATTCGCTATATTTAATTACGCACTATAAGCCTTGGGAAAAGTATGAATAAACATCTTCCCCCAGTTATGGATTAATACGTAGAACTTGTATCAGTAAAAATCATTATTAGTTCCAAAATAATCTTACAATTTGAAATTATATTCTGGCTTTAAATAACACGCAAAATGTTGAAAATCCGTAAAATCAAATCAACCAACAACAAAATATAGAAAGCACAGATTACGCTGACATATAATTCATAGCTGGAGAATGATGAAGAAAATATTCAAACCATTAAACTGGGCAAATGAACTGAACAATGTGGATTTGAACCTGATTCCTCAATTCCAATTTCTTCGTTGATAACCATTGAAGTAACATTTTCCTACCATAGATTTAGAATCAATAACCGGGAAACTCATCTAGACTAATCCCAAATGTTGGTTTGGTTTCTCATTAGATTTCATGAGGTTATTTACCTCGCTTTCGCACAAGGGAGGCCGTCCTGGGTATGACGATAAACTACATCCGCGTCCAGGGTAAGACGATAAACTACGTCCAATAGCAAGGTCTCTGATCAGGAGGTTTTGAGGAGGGTGGAACCATTTCTTAATTGTTGGTGTTCCCAGGTCCACCCTGACAAAAATATTCCCAGAAATAGATTTTTGAAACAAAAATATTACCAGCAATAAAAATTGATCGGCGTTAAATAACCCATTGAAGTTGATATGCCGTAAAACAAAACATACAAACAAATAAACAAACAAGGCAGGATGTGCCACATGGCCGTTTTTTATGGGGCGCATCCAAGACCGTTGGCTCGGACAAAAATTCCCCGTAGACCCGGCATACACAGGGTCAGGTATGTCTACCTCCCGAGACGTGACTCTATCTTTCGACATAGTCTCGTTTGGGTTCCTCTCTGTCCGAAAGCAGAGAGTTCGACAAATCAGTCCGGACCGCCTGAAACAGCAGATCTGGACTGAGTAGCGTCTATGTATTGACTGTGCTTATGTTCTTACTGTTTAATCACGTATAAGTGTTGTTTTCCTTCGTTTAATAAAATTAGTTTTCTCTATTATAAACTTACTCCTTCCAGTAAAATTCCCTTTTATCAGACGGGATAAACAATTAAACTATTCCTTTTTCTGTTAGTTAGATGCCATAATGAAAATATACTTTTCGCAAACCTCGACCAAAAAGGGTAGGGATTTGGATTCACTCTTTAGAAAGGGACTCCTGAATTTGTTTTTTGAAATTTCTGGGTTGTGTGTGTGACTGCAGGAAGACTCTATGACTAGCAACAGGACACTGCGTCGGGCCACACAAGAGGTAGTGCTGCACTGGGTTGTGAGAGTGGCTGCTGGAAGACACTATCACTAGTAACAGGACACTGCGTCGTGCCACAGAAGCTGGGGCAACCAGTCATGGCTGGCAGACAATTTGAGTGAGAGACCAAAAAACTCCTGGCAACACTAAAAAGGCAAGGACTATGACAGCATTTACAAACTTATAAAAGGAGAGCGTCTAGAAAGGTTACAGATTTCGATTTTGTCGAATAAATGTACACTTTAGTTTCTCCAAGATATATTTGTGTAGTTTTGGTAAATACAGGCATCCCACAATTAATACGCATTCGATTAATTCGTTTTCAATTATAGTGCGCTGAAATTTATACATAATACTCGATTAGTGTGGTAAAACATTCTTCGGTTTAACCAGAGTAACTGAGAATAGATGTTTTTTTTTTATAGTTTCCGATGGACACATTGGCCTCACTAATTGAAGGGTTGCTATATATCTGTTAAAATGACTGCTAGTTTCATTTTTGCGACAATTTATACATCGCACCCTGTATATAATAAAAAATGATTGTTAGAATCAACATGAAACAGCTGTGAATTGCTATTATATCAAATATCAAATATTTTCTATTGCTGCGAATGTTAGATAATTTCCTCAAAAACAAGTGACTTGAAGCGATATAGATATGGTACCCGACGAATTCTTTGAATGCCATCGAAAGACGGCGTAATCATATGGAAAGAAGAAATGAAAAAACAAGTGAAACTATACATCAAATCAGAAAGAGACAGATGAAACATTTGGGATATATAACCAGTAATTGAGCCTGCCAGAATTTAATATACACATATAAAATCATGCAAAACACGCAACGAATAGTGAGTCACTTCTTTATTTTTTTAATAGATGGCAGAAAAAAAAACAGAGACAAAATATTAAGATAAAAGCTCTGGTTTGTTTGTTTTCTTTTGTTTTACGGCATATTAATCTCAATGGGTTATTTTTTGCAGACAGGTATTTTATTGCTGGTAATATTTTCCCAAAAATGTATTGCTGGTAATAGTTTTATTTTTCAAAAATGTAGTGCTTGTATTAAAACTTATTTTTATACTTTCATAGTGAATTGACCCCATAACTGGGATCCTGTCAGGTACTACAAAACCCGAGTCAGGGTGGACCTGGGAACACCCGCAATTAAGTGGTGGTTCCCTGCTCCTCAAAATCTCCTGATCAAAGGCTTTGCTGTTGGATGTAGTTTATCGTCATACCCAGGACGCGGATGTAGTTTATCGTCTTACCCAGGACGTAAAAGACTCTGCAATTATTTACAGCAATATTATAAAAAGATATGTCCGCCAAATCCTTAAATGCCTTTCACAACGTAACATTTTCTTGACTCTATTTCTCCCCCACAACTTGTCGGTATTTATCCGATAACAGGAGAATAAGACCGGGAATAGACCAAAACAGCGCAGGTTCATTAAATACGATGGATTAACGAATGTGATATTTATGCTCAAATATAATATCGAAGGGATCAATACAAATAAAGAAGTTAGTGTACCTGTGTTTTATAGATTTTCCAAAAGCGTTTGATAAAATATTTCTGAAAGAACTGATGCAATTGCTCGTTAAACACCAATCTGCCACTGGATGGCATGCCACTAGTGGTTAACGTTGGCGGCTTGCTGTCGGACCACGAGCGTGTTCATCTCGGCAATGTTATGATTGCCGGAACGCTAGAGATTCACTATGAAAAAAAAATAAATAAAAAATAATAATAATAATAACAACAACAACAACAACAATAATAATAATAATAATAATAATAATAATAATAATAATAAAAAATAATAATAATAATAATAATAATAAAAAGAAGAAGAAGAAGAAGAAGAAGAAGAAGAAGAAGAAGAAGAAGAAGAAGAAGAAGAAGAAGAAGAAGAAGAAGAAGAAGAAGGGGAAGTGGAACAAGAGGAAGAAAATGATTGGAATAAAACTGTGAATGAGACTTGAATCTTTCATAATATTCACCGTATTTCATACAATGCCCCCTCCTCATCAAGGTACTCTCGGCCAATTCGTGGTGCGGGTACCTGGAGCCCTTCATCCAAACATGGATCTTACATTCTCTTTTCCCTGTCCCTGATCTGAGTTATTCTCTTTTTATAATTTCATTGAAAGTTTTCTTCCGGTTTGCATTGAATCTGAGTCTGTAAATTCCGAATCAGAAATTGAACTCACATTTACTGCTGCCCCATAATAACAAATCGTTCCTTGATTCCACAAAGCAAAAACTACAACTTGGAACCTTAAAAATATTTTTTCTTCCCTGACTGCTGCTGCTTACCCATATTTGTATCTCCAAATTTTGAATCAAAGTTTGACCGAGATTTCATTTGAAAAACCCTTTGAACGTTTTGAAAATATATTTCATTCACATTCCTAATGATACCGTATTTCGGTCTTTTTGTTCCGCGACTTTATTCAGTTGTCTGTCGATCATAATAAGTAATTTTGAATGAGACTCTTTATTTAATCTACATTTAGCATTGCATCACATTTCACTTCCGTACATCCCCAGTTAGCTTCGGTCAGTGTCTGATCCAGACGTGGATATTACATTCTTCGTCCGCTGTCCATAAGACGATTTATCTTGTTTCATTTTGTTTACAACGTTACCATATTGTTTCCATTGAATCGGCGTCTATACAATCCAAATCAGAGATTGATCTCACCATGGTACCCAGTTCACGAGTCACTGCACCCATCCACTAATCTAAACCTAGCAGATATTGCGCAAAACACATTCCTATGCTGGTTATCACATTCGGGATTGGCCGTGTTTCTAATCGACTGCCGAAAGATATATCAATAATTTAAACACCATTTCTAGATATTATTATCGATTCATATATTAAATATTTCACAATAATAATAAAAATATAATGAAACAAATACATGACTCGTTCTCATATCAAATCCCTATAAACTGACGTACATTATAGCTAACTCTTCTAAAATAAATTCTCTTCCTCCCGATAGAGAAAATAATAATTTTCTCGTATTGGAAAAATCAGTTCACATTCAATAATAATTATATAAACAATAATTGGAACACATATATTCAATTGCTTCTTCGTTATGTAATTGCATGTTTTTAGATTTTCGACGATGTAACAGTAATGGCACTATGTGAAGTATTGCAACAGATGTTGACCCAGACGCGCGAAGGTTCTTTGCAATAACGAAAGCTATATTCCCAAAGATAAAGCAAGAAATACGAAATAGGAATAAGCCAATAGAACAAAGTAAGTAGGGTTGTACATATTAACGCCATTAATGTATAACAGTGAATACTGGACATTTTCATCCATAGTTCCAAATACCAAGGCTGAGAATACTACGGGCGGAACATATGAGCAACGAGGAAGATTTAAGAAACAATGTATCAAAAGCTCACTTTTTACGGACTGGAAAGATACAATTGAAATCTGTAAGATGTATGTATATATGTATATCTGGCCACTTGTATTCGAGGATAGCCGTCTACGAGGGAGGCTAGCCAATCCCTGTTGTATAATCTTGCTCAGGCACATTTGTGTTTATTCAACACCCACAGAGCCCAACTACGGTTTATACTGCAATTATGTTCAGCAGACCTTAGTTACAGTTTCTGGAAAAGAGCGTGTTGTCTAACGGGATCAGCAATTTGAATAAGACCAGCACTCTCAATCCCTCGGCCGCGATGGCATGTGACTTCGTGCTAGCGCTGCTATCGACGAGACCCAAGGCTTCCGTCTAACCAATTTCACTCACAAGGCTTGGGTCAACCTGTGATATGGTTTTCTGGCACTTCCCAAAAGTTGCCTCACGCTGGGATTTGCCCCTCCACTCCGGTAACACCATGAAGTCTCCTTCACGACAAATCGACTCTAGTGAGATTCGAACCCGGGTCTCATTGTTAGAATGCAAACGTAGTAACCACTTGGTCACGTGCCCATAAATTCTGAGGTACAGAATGAGTAAAGAGTGCTTGGAAAACTTACTAATAATATGATCTTGAAAATTAGTTGAAGCATTGAATATTAAATTTTTGACTAATATTTCTTTTATCTTTATATTACTTTACATTACATTCTTTATTTCCTTTAGTAGTATTAGAAATTATTGAAAAAACTGATTATTAATAGAGGGGCTGACGTTTCGGAAAACCAGTGCTATAGGAAATGGTGTGTGTGTGTGTGTGTGTGTGTGTGTGTGTGTGTGTGTGTGTGTGTGTGGTATAATGAATAACGACAGAATATTGGAGGTCACATAGCTGAGTTCCAATGCCAGTTGAATTCGTTAAATTGCCTTACACGCAGATACACTTCAGTAGGTATTTAACCGTCTCCCCACGACGAAGTGATGTGACAGAAGATTTTGTCTAATGTGGGGGACCCGAGCGCATACACCCGTGCAAATATCATTGAGTAAAATATGTATACATTTCTTTTACTCCCTTAATTACTAGGATTTCTATCCGTAAATCATTATTAACTGCAATAATTCCAACAATTCAAAATATTATCTGGCTTTAAATGACGTGCAAAAGATTGATAAATTGCAAAATAATCAATACCTTAATCGAACTAGACGGGGACACTAGGATGAAGCAAACGCGGAAGTTTTAATATCTGTTCTGACAGAGGACGGTAAGAGCGACACTGTGATCCGTAGATGTTTCTGGATAACCAAGGACACATTCCAAAAGGTGGGCAGAGTATTGCGAGACAGGAGGATTTTTGGGGTAACGAAGAAACGAATACTGAGCTGTCACGTGACATCTCTCCTTCTTTACGGTAGCGAATGTTGGACGATCTCCTCAAAGATGAAGAAGAGACTCGAGGCAATAAAAAAATGGGGTGCTACAGAAGGATATCATGGACGGAGCGTGTGAGCAATGATGAGATCTTAGAGAGGTTGAAAACAATGAGCAGGATTATACTTAACATCAGGAATAGGCAGCTGAAGTTTCTGGGACACATAATGAGGAAGAAGGGCTTGAAGCATCTGATACTCACGTGTCGAAATTAGAAAAAGACACAAGGGAAAACAACGCTGACATACCTGGCGAGCTTAAGCAAGTGGATGACAGAACGTGATCTGGATGATGAAGCAGACGGAAGGAACTTGTTGAGTGCTGCAGGGTTTAGAGGGAAATTGAGAGCAATGATCTCCTACATCTTGAAAGTACATGTCACATAAAAAGAAAGAAGTAGAATTAGATTCATTGATTTATTCGTTTTCTACAGCTTATCAACGCTTTGCATATAATTTAAAGTCGGAAAATATTTTTTTTAGATTCTAAGAATTGTCTGTGAGATAATAAATCTTTAGGGATATAATTCTTACTAATGAACCTTTAGCTGGCTGAAGAAGAGGTGGATTCTATGTTTTTACAAAAGTATTTGCGTGTAAATGAAGATTTTTTATTTTTTAAGCTTTTCACCCCAAGCACGGTTGGAAGTCTCTAGGACGCTAGGGGTTACAGAAGGTTTGGAGGAAGAGCAGATAGGAGTGGTAAAGGAGAGGATGTGGAGAAAGATAGTGGATCGATCAAGGCAAGGGGGTTACAGAAGATTTGGAGCGAGTGCAGATAGGAATGTGTCGTAGAGTTATTTCTTCAGTGAAAACTGTATTTGGACTAAATTCATCCTAAATAGTTTCAACGTACAAAAACGTTAGGAATTTGTAATAATCAGTATTACGCAGAGTAATCGTGTTGTGGTCGCTGACTACTTTTCGTATTCGCCTCCTACTGACTCCTACTTATAATGGATGGGAGAGTCTATTATCTATAGACTAGGTGTCTTTCACCATAACAGAATGAAAGGGGAAAGGATGTGGAGAAGGGAAGTGGATAGATCAAGGCAAGTGGAGATGTCGATTGATGTTACACTTAAATAGTTGGAGAATATATTTGTCAGGGAAACAGGAATAAGGAAGGGAGTTCCACAGGCGAGATGTGCGAGACATGAAGCTATTGGAGTAGAAGAGACGTCTACATTTGACAGTTTCAACAGTGAAGGGGTGGGAACGGGATGCCAGCCTTGTAGGACGCTTAAATTCATGAGGCCTGGGAACCAGCGAAAGCAGCTCATCGGAGCAATTACCGTGAAAGTATTTGTAAAAAAGATAGAGCGGGGCAACGTCGCGTCTGTGAGAGAGCGACTGCAGACGAGATGACAGATCAGGGCCAATTACGTTGCATATCCGTCTCTGGATCTTATCAAGAACCCTGAGGCAAACAGCAGGGGCAAACAGCAGCAGCCGAAGCCGCAGAGAGGAGCTCTCGAGAAGCTGGTCTTCAGACATACTAATGGGACGCAGCGATGGATCACTGTGGTGGTTAATAGAGAGGTGTTTTGTTTTAGAGGCGTTAAAGTTAACCAACCAATTCTTGCCCCAGTTCACAACCGATTGTGTGTCCATTTCGAGACGAACTGCCAGGTTAACTTTGGCAGCCTCACTAGATTTGTTTTGGAGGCAGGAGTAAATTGCGGTGTCATCCGCGTAGATGCCGACCTGGGAATATATGGCGTCAGGAAGACCATTTATGAATATGAGGAACAGAGTAGCGCCTAGGATGGAGCCTTGTGGAACACCTCCGTTAGTGGGATAGAAGCTGGAGATGAATCCATTGATAACTAAATTACGGGAATTGGAACTCGTCTCTCCTATTAACGAATCTGAGCCATTATCAATTGCACCACATTGATATTCAAGCTCACAACATCACAAGCGGATACAAATCTAGGTAATGTCCTGGGCCGACGTTGCTTAACTACGATTATTCTACGTGATGGGTCCATAAGCGTAGTAGTATTAGTAGATGTAATCTGGTATGTGAGTTTAGAGAATTTGCCTCTCACAGGACTTACCGTAGGCAAGATAGGGAGGACGAGACAGCGAGTCACCTAAAAAGCATATATAAAAAGAGAAGGGAATCAGGGTACAGAGAGACAGTAACAGGGGGAATATTTGTTACAGCCACAAATAATTGTAATTTGATCGCTGACGTCATGAAAATAACCCGGCACGGAAAAAATAAAGAAGCACATTTGAAATAAATAATCAAAGTCTTTCCGATTAAAATAGCTATACATTCATTAACAGCTATCACGATATTTTCAACCCTGGAATGGTTTCGATTCAGAAATGTCATATTATACACCCTTGGGAGAATTCATTGAAACGAAACGATTAAGCCGTTATTTTTTTTTATATTTTTCCAATGAAACCTGAACCAATGCACATGTAAGTACTGCGTCGGTCCATTCCACGAATTCGTTCATTGCAGATTAACCCCAGATTCTCGATTAAATATAAATCAGGAGAGTTTGCGTGCCAATCTATAGTACTTTGATTGACTCACTGTTAAAACTTGCCAGTGTTTTCATGCAGAGATACAATATTCGTACACTTCTTTGGAGTAACGTCCATCGCAGACAATGGCCATAGGATAACTAATCGACAGTCAAGACTAAAGCGGTTGTTTTAATTAATTTGAACAAGGGTGTCAATGTTGATACAAAAAATAGGAGCACAAAACAACTACTTGGTTTGGCGCTGTTGAGAAACGAACGCACTACAGTAGGAATTGCATGCAACCCTAACTTAATATCAACTAGTCCAGATCGAGTGAAATAAAATCTTTCTTGACAGCCGCAAACCCATGCTCACCGGGAATCCAAACTTTTATGAGTTTCACGCTTTAGCAAAAATAGAACAGATTCCTTTATCGCAAATCATATACCAGGATGAGTCACCCATAAATCTATCTCGAAAGATATAAATCATAAATCCGGCTCATCATAAAGCATATCAAGATAATGGTCATTCTTATATTCCCAATTTCAAACCGGCTTCGCCACTAACCTCCAAGTTCAATGGCCGCGTTCAAACCTAATAAATTTTAACTGATTTATACCACTCAAAACTATCACGATATCTTTTTAATGTAAGCTAGATGCAACAGATTGGCAAATGTTGATATGCTGCTTATTGAATCTAGTACACATGACTGTCAATCATGTGTTTATATTTGTGGCAAAAGGATTTCGTTGGGCAATGTACTTATTGTTAGAATCATTATATATTTTAGTCTTGATTTTAGTACATTTTATTTTTAAAATACCATAATGCGTAAATGTAACATATTCCACAAGAAAGGAAATAGCAGTCGTCAGCACCGAGGGCACACATTGGCCGCAATATATATATATATATATATATATATATATACGAGGGTCATTCAATTAATAAGTTGAATTTTTCGGTATAAGGACTTCTAATACTGATAGAAGCTTACTCTTTTTTTTATTTTTTTTTGTTTTATTTCTTTTCCACATGTATTTAATTTCTTTTGCAGATTAAAAAATAACTTTGTGAGTTTTGGCGATTAACAAAGATGGCTGACCAAGAAGCATGCTCCAGGATTGAACAGCGGTCAGTTATCAAGTTTTTGGTTGCTGAAGTGTGCAAACCAGTTGACATTCATAGGAGAATATCAACTGTGTATGGTGCCACATGTTTCAGCCCCAAAAATGTCTACAGGTGGGCTACAAGTGGGTTTAAAGAAGGATCGAACAGTGTTGAGGATGAATACAGGCCTGGAAGGCCTACAGAAGTGAGGTCTCGTGAGGTGATCGAATCAGTCGATGACCTCATTCAGTCTGACAGTGGATGCCATTGCAAGGACTTTGAGCTTATCTGTTGGGACAAACGCAGGGATCATCAGTCAGGAGTCATCTTGCATCATGACAACGCAAGGCCTCACGCAGCAACCTAAACGGTGCTGACCATCAACGAGCTGGGCTGGGAACTGCTCCCTCATCCCCCTTACAGCCCAGACAGTCACCTGTTTGGTCCCTTGAAAGCGTTCACAAGTGGCACGAAGTTTAAAAGTGACGATGAAGTCAAAAGTTTTTGTGAGCGATTGGCTGAGACATCAGTCCAAATATTTTTACGCTAAGGGAATACCGAAGCTTGTGCACAGATGGGAAAAGTGTGTGACAGTGCTGGGAGACTACGTTGATAAATTTAAAAAAACTAAGCTTCTATCTGTATTAGAAGTCCTTATACCGAAAAAGTCACCCTATTTATTGAATAACCCTCGTATATATATATATATATATATATATATATATATATATATATATACACACATATATATATATATATATATATATATATATATATATATATATATATATATATATATATATATATATATATATGGTTTAATCCGATTTTTCAACTAGCAATATAACCTGTCTTTGACCGGGACTTCATTACTGGGAATTTCTGCCGTACAGTTAGATCAGTTTAAAGTTAGTTCACCCGAAAATCAATATTAGTAACAACATTTGGGTGCAACTGAGGCACATCCCCAAATGGATGGGGTTAACAATATGAATGCTGAGTGGCCCTGAAAATGGAACTGTATAATAATAAATAAATTGTATCGTAATAATTTAAACTATTTACTTTTATTAAAGTTTTTATGAAATATATATGTCCAAGTGTAGCTAATAATAGTAAAACGTTGCTGAGACTTATAATGGACAGAAGGTAGTGGAGAGCCATTGTTGCCAACAATTTGGACTCAAAACTCTCATTGAAGAATTATCTATCAAACGAAAAATTCATCAAAATCGTGTGAAAACTGTGGAAATGCATGGACAATATCCGATCACACACACATACATACACACACATTTTGAGAATTATAGATATAGATATAGGACATAGCAAAATTTATTTAGCAAAATTAAATATTAAATAAAGAATTCTACAAGGAAACAGCAAGTACTCGTAAAAAACGTAGTGCTGTGAGAAGAAAGGATTAATATCAATTGGCATTACAGGGAATGTATAGATCCGTGTAAGAGCAACATCTCAAGCTGTGAACCCCGAATTCAGTCAGTTATTTGCCATGAGTAATACACGTCTAAGCGATCATGTATCTTTCGATACATGAATGACAAGGCAGATTTTTCCCGCAGTAGGTTACCATTTTTTTCTCTGGTAGACCAGTTGCCATCAAAGGCTAGAGAGCACGGTCTGTCCTGCTATTTACCCATAGCTGGGGAAAAGAAAAAGAGGATTCATACCTTTTCCAAGGGTATATAACACGTAAGAGAATGTGATGCATTCGACTGGAATTCGAACCCGGCTCTCCGATTCCGCAAGCCGAGCCGCTATCAATTATTCCCGAATTAGAAGTCCTAAAATCAAGGAAATGCGAAAATAGCTGGAAAGTGTTTTTACAGAGGGAGGAAAAATGTGACATCGTAAACCGAAGGTGTAAAAACAAAAAGATACTTTTTAAATGTTAAGAAAATGTCATTATATAAAAACAAAAGACTGATGTCCTATATGGCAGTGAATGTTGGACAATCTTCTCAAAGATGACGAAGAACCTTGACGCCACAGAAAAGTGATTCTACAGAAGGATGTCGGAAATCCAACGGGCAGAACGTGTTGGTTAAAACGATGTCTTAAGGGAAATAAAAACAAAACG
>OZ038505.1:91604761-91614761 GCA_964036315.1 Acanthosepion esculentum | reverse complement strand
CGGAAAACAACAGCAATCTTGACCCAATCATTGTGAGTGAAATCTTGTAGACGGAAAACTTAGGGGTCGTCGATAGCTGTGCTAGGACGAAGTCACAAGTCATTGTGGCCGACAGCTTGAGCGTTCATCCTGTTCAAATTGCTAATCACACTAGATAACACCCTCCTTTCCAGAAACTGTAACTAAGGTCTACTCGGCATAGTTGAAGTATAAAATACAGGTGGAATCTGTGGGTGTTGAATAAACACAAATGCATCTGCAATAAGGATGGCAAGCCCTCGTAGACGGGTATCCTCGAATACGAGTGGACAGCTATATATACATACTGGGAATAGTTGAAAATGTTTATAAATCGTGTGCACATGCTATAATATCTGAAACGCTGGAGAACATTCTACCATATCTGTTAAGACGGGAGACATTTCTAGAATTTCTGTAATGGCTGAAAACATTTTCTAATAGCTATAAAATCTGTATAACCTACGATTGCCAAGTCAGAGAACATTCTCTGGCTGTATTTGAAAAAATTTTTATTAAGGTAATCAACAGTAAGCTTTATCGAATGCATGTTCATTGGCTTTCATTAATCTAATCATATCTTAATGCTTCTTGCTTACAAATATATATATATATATATATATATATATATATATATATATATATATATATATATATATATATCAGGTCATCACATAAGTTAATTTTGAATAAAGAAAACAAGTGACCAAATGTTACATTTAATTACAGATTCAATCAACAATGTATTTTCCCTGATTATCTATGATTCCTTCCATCTATTAACAAGCTTACTAATTCCATTACTGTGAAATTATTTTGGCTTTGGTTCAAAGAACTCACACATGTCAGTTTTAACCTCTTCCTGTATTACAAAAGCTGTTTCTTCCAAATGAATCTGTAAGCTACGGAACAAATGGTAGTCTGAAAGAGCAAGGTCGGGAGAATAAGGTGGATGAGGAATTTTCTCCCAATCGATCTTTTGTGACGTGATTCTTGCTGTGTGTAGTCGCGCATTGTCCTGATAAAACATCACCCGTTTTCGATTCACTAGAGCAGGTATTTTTTTTCCTCAAAGCTTGGATCAAACTCTCTAATTGCTGACAGTATATTTGAGCATTAATTGTTGCATTAGGTGGTAAGAATTCAAAGTGGATTATTCCTTGGCAATCCCACCAGATTGAAAGAAGAATATTTGCCCATGATGTTCCCTTCTTTGCTGTGGCTGGGGTCCTTCCCCTTTACCAAGCCACTGTCTACGACGTTTAACATTTCGATAAAAGATCCATTTTTCGTCGCCAGTCAAAAGTCTATCCAAAAAAGGTGAAACAAGTTTGCGAGAATGGAGACAAGAGCAGATGTCAACTCGGGATTTGAGGTTGTTTTCAGACAATTCATGAGGCACCCATTTTCCAAGTTGAGGAAATTTTCCAAGTTGTTGAAGATGACGATGAACAGTTGTATGGTTTGAACTGAGAACCACTGCCAATTCCTCAACTGATAAAGCATGATTTTCTTCAAGGGCTGCTTCAAGAAGCTTTTCATCAAACTCAACTGGACGTCCGGTTCGATCTTCAACTTCAAGGGTGAAATCTCCACCTCTGATTTTTGCAAACCATCTTCTGCAAGTTCTTTCATTCACACATTCCTCTCCATAAACTGAGTGAATGTTTCTAGCCGCTTCGCCTGCTGAGTTTCCTTTCGTGAACTCATAAAGCATTATGTGCCTCAAATGATTCTTTGGTACTTCCATGTTAGCAGGGTTTTAATCAAACAAAATTTAATTTTATTGTTCTCTGAAATAGAATTTGATCAGTTTAAATGCATCTAAACATAAAAATAATGTTCAGCTCCATTAGACATTATAAAATACTCTTTAAATTTCGTTCATTTTAACAAAAAGTTAAAATTCGGACGGAACGTATGGGATGACCTAATATATATATATATATATATATATATATATATATATATATATATATATATATATATATATATATATATATATATATATATATATTTGTTAAGTCATACATTTTAGATGCATCAAGTTTGGTCTTCAGTGATGCACTGTTCTCATCGCCGATTTCGGGTTTCGCATCATATCGGCTCCAACAGCAACCCCGACCTATTTCGAGGTGAAACAGGCCGCCTCCTTGAAAGCGTCGTGCTACGCACCGCGACATTGCAAAAAACAGTAATTACTAAACTAGTAAGGCTGGACTTCGACCGTTCTTATTGGCACATGTCAGTCAGCGTCAGCCAATGAAAACAGGGCTTTTCACACTCCTCTTCTATATAATGGTGCCTTATTACTACATCCGTTTTTTTTTCGGAATCCATACCGAGGGAAGCTCGCATATATATATATATATATATATATATATATATATATATATATATATATATATATATATATCACGAAAAGTTTTACGAAAAACCTTGACTAGGTGAAAAGTCTTTTTGTTTGGCGTATTTCGTCCTTTCGGAGTTCATCCGATTAAACCGATGTTTATGCTAATGTGACAACACATGTGTATGAAGGAGAACTGACACTGAGAAATTTGAAAATTACCTCATTAATTTCTATTCTCACCATTACAACAGAACAAAATCCAGAATAATAATCTTATTCTATTTAAGAATACTCAGAAATTTAACCCTCACTTATTTTATGAGATATACATTAAAAATACTTTTAAGATCCTCCAATATCCTAAATATTTCATATTCAACGCGAAACAAGAGTCGTAGGCTATTTTTAAAAAAAACTTTAAAATAGGTTCTACCTGCCTAATATATCAGCCAGTTAAGTGTCACACATGATACACATTTGTGCAATGTTCTAACTTTTGATACATGATTGACGAGGCAGAAGATTTTTCCCGCAGTAAGTTGCCATTATTTCTGAGGCAGACTGGTTGCCAACCAGGGCTAAAGAACCCGGTATGTCCGGTTATTTAACACATAGATTGGGGAGAAAAATGGATTCATACCTTTGCCAAGATTATTTGTATGTAGGTGAATATAATGAACGCGACTGGAATTCAAACTCGGCGATTCGAGTTCACACTCCAAGCCGATATCCATTACACCACAACGGAAATCCTACTCCATCGCAAACTCTATTAAATGGAATGTATCTAAGCTTTTTGCAAGTACTTCTAAAACAATAAACGACTCAATATAAAACAAAATAATAAGCTAAAATCTGATCGACGAATTTACTCTATAAACCTCTAATAATATTTACTATTTACTCTATAAACCTCTAATAATATTTACTATTTACACTATAAACCTCTAATAATAATTACTATTTACACTATAAACCTCTAATAATATTTACTATTTACTCTATAAACCTCTAATAATAATTACTATTTACTCTATAAACCTCTAATAATAAATATCACAAAGAACATATACAGTGTAACCCGGATATAAGAGAGTTGTCGGGACCGGATAAGAATTCTCTTATGTCCGGGTTTCTTTTATATTCGGGTTTGGTCTATTTTGTTTTATTAACAAAGACTCTAATTTGGGACCAGAGAAAATAGTTCTTATATCGGGGTTTCTCTTATATCCGGGTCTCTTATATCCAGGTTACACTGTAGTAGAATCCCCGAAGAATTTAAATAAAAAATTATATGAGCAGAAAAGAGACATTTTACAAAAGAACTCAGTTAATGTTTTAATTACTCACCGTAAACTGTCTGACGTCATTTTGATTTAAAAATGCTACTATATCTGTCTATATTTCGGAGATATGGTATAATGTACATAATTTACATTGTTCGGATTATTGTTCTCATCTTTCTTGCCATATTTATCACAACGTTTCGGCCGTTGTACGCTCCGGCTTTCTTCAGATGGATGGAATGTCGAACTGAACACTTTATTTCGCTCGCTTGGGTAAATCATTAAATTATTGTAAATCATTGTAATTAAATTAAATCATTGGATAACTCCTTTATCCACTGTGCTATGTTTCCTTGAGGTCCAAGTGACAGGACCCAAAGAGTGTGGTTAAGGAGGTGGAGAATTTAGAGAGGGGAATTAACAGGAGATAACTGATAACTGCCATCCATTAGACATGGAACGTGGAACTAGAAAAGTCTACCCGAGTGAGCGAAATAAAGGGATTAGTTCGACATTCCAACCACCTGAAGCAGACCGAAGCATACAACGGCCGAAACGTTGTAATAAATATGGCGATAATGATGTGGAAAATAGTCCGCATAATGTAAATAATGCTACTATAATTAAATAAAACTATGACGAAAATCTACAGAAAGTGATTTAATCGCTGAATAATACACGCTAAATTTATTTCCTTTAAAGATTTCAGGTTTCTTGGCAGATAGACTAATATCACTATATGCGACATCTAATAAGAAAAGTAATAGAAATTAGGGAATAAAAGAAAAAGACATTCAATGAAATCGTTTGGGCAATTTATGCACATCATATATTAAAGAAAAGTATTTAAAATGCTCATTGCATATGTAGCAAGTTGGTATATCAACTACACAATTGTTCAAGTTGGTATGTTTTATCACGAGATATAAGTGATTTGAGGACACGATAGTTGAGTTACTGACATTGCTGATAACAAATATGGCGCCAGTTTGTTTATATTGCGTAGATCAGTACGAAAATGTCAGTGATTGCGCAGGTCAGTGTTGCCAATATTGTGTGAACAATTTGTGTGAATTCATCGGACTGTTTTTAAAATATTAGAAAAAAAGTTATCTCGGTAATAATTTGGCACGCACTGTATATATATATATAGTGTGTGTGTTAATAGTCATAGGCGATGTGGACTGACAAATTAACACTGATTTAATATTTTAAGTCGCATGCCTAAAGTGATAGTTATGTTCCAATAGAATAATACCTGCCATCTAATGTCTAGGAAATTCAACATTCTGTGAAAGTTGTTTTAAAAATACTGCTCTACAGTTTCGTCCGATATGTCATCTATGTGTTATGATTGTCGGAGCGTCACGAATGGAATACGAAGCGAATTGGGATGATTCGCCTCCTGTGCATGTGGCAGAGCGTGTCTTAGAATTTGTGGAAGAAATGAATGTAGATCGTCAGAACATTTTCCAACGCTGGAGATCTTAAAAACAAGTTGAAATCTTGCTGTTCACCTGCATTTAATGTTGGATTAGGTTGGAGTCGTGCAATCATGTATCACAGGATGGTATTTTGTATCACAGGATGGTATTTTGTATCACAGGATGGTATTTTGTATCACAGGATGGTATTTTGTACCATTGTCATCATGCTCATTCACAAATCCGTTTTTAACATCTAATGAGGAAATACAAATTCACAGTAAATACGTCTCTTATTTTGGTATTCAGAGGTGTCACAGTAATATTTTCTATACATTAGTGGAAACACTAGTTTGATTTGATATCTACGTTTAATTTATTTTCATAAGAATTGAAATTAATAACAGTTGGCCTATATTTATAAGTACTACTAAAGAAAATATTTTACATTTGGTTCGCCGAGAAGATTTGCAATGTGGCGACTGTGTTCATCTACGAAAATGATAGGGTTTAGGTAGTTTCTGAAAGAAACAGTCCCGAAGAAGTTAGAACACATTACAAGCAACAACAAAGAATTGGTACCATGCTTTGAGTTTCTCTCGGTTTGAAATGGCCATTTGCGTTCGGTGAATTAATTGAGAAATTGAATCGCAGGCTTGACCAGTACATACTTGAGTGAGATGTGTTGCCATATTTGTTAGACATATTTGAAAGTCGCCATGACATCCACTGAAAACGAACTCCAGCGCAAACAGTCAATCAATTTCCCGAAGACCTGGTGAAAAATATATATTCCAGGATTTTCTATAAGGAAATTAGGCCGACATCTTTTAAAATTCTCCTGCAGAAATGCTGATGATAATAGTATAGTTTGTTGTATTGACTTTAGTGGTAATGTTTGCCTTGTATATTACCCTAGTGGATTTGCCCTTGCCCTCTAATGGCAGTTTTTTCTACAATTATAGGAGATTTCCATGTTAGATTTATTTTTCCCATGGAATTTAATTAAAATATAATTGTTATGGGAATTACTAACTTGGTACATACTATCAGTGCAGGAGTAGCTAATTTTGATTGACTTCCTGTTGAATATCTTCTTTGGAGGATATTTTGTTGAAGCGTTTAGTAATTACATTTAGTAAGTACTGTCCGATGTTGATACTTGACAGTTTGCAGAAGCAGGGGTTGAACCAAGTCATTTTGCCTTTCCTTTTTTACATCTACATTCCACTTTTCGTGAATCAGTATTGCTAATGGTGGTCGCGTAAGAGAGCTTACTTTTGTTATCACATTTTTGAGGACCTTTTTGTATAGTTCTTTTTTCGTATTAAAGATTTTTTATTGGACGATAGTTTACTAATCCTGGTGCAAATGGTAGTAGGTACTTGTCTTAGGATTGCATTGGTGTGCGTAGAACCGATTTTACTATAGTCGGGGGTTTAATTTTCTTTATGGTTATGTTTAACGGTTTTATCTTTAAGGTTACGGGTGATATCTAGGTAGTCAACTATGTTACGGTTGGAGGAAATTTCGATCTTAAACTCTAGGAATTTGAAGGCCTTGATAATTTTCTTTTGTAATTTCGCTGTTAGTGGACCATTACTACTAGGGATGAGGATGAGCCCGTCATCCCGGTACAGTCCTATTAGTTCCGGTTTTACGATTCTATTAAGCTCATCTAAAATGTCCAGTTGGACTAAGCGCCACTATGACGAATTCGATGTCCCCATGGGAGCTTATGACTCAGCGCATGTTGCAGACCTTGTGTGTTTTTGTTACTGTTGATGAGGATAACAGTCCGAACAATGCAAATAATGAAAGTTAAATCTATGAGACCGTAGTACATTTTGTGCAAAGAGGTGATTAATTGGTATAGGAAGTGATTAACTTATATCGAGAAAGCAAATGGTGAGCATTTTGAATTTGTAAAAATATATATACAATAATATCAAAAAATATAACGTTGAATATGTTATTTCTTTTTCAAATGAATAATAGTTAAATGTATATATCGCATCTAGTAAGTGATTATTTCACCAACTGATTCCTTTTCTTTCAGATTTCAAACGTTTATAAAGATACCCTTGCCAAGATATCCTTTCTTTATTCCTGTGGCCCTCACCTATAAATCTTCCCTCTATTCTGGATACTTCTTTTTTCTTTCTGAGCCGAAAATTACTAACACAAAATCCAACAGTTTCCATTTATGTCTCATTATCAAAATAACGAAGGCGGCAGAACGGAAAACTCTGCAAATGAGTTGAAAGCGTTATAACGCCCCGTTAACTATAACCGTAAAAGCAAATTAGCGTCATTCCCCACAAGGGTACGCCATTAGCATGTCAGAAAAGCGGAGACGGTGAATGGCAAGCTCTGAGGCCTACGATCGCCGGCTTTAAGGTCAACCGGACGACAGACTGACATAACATGTCCGGCTATTATTCAGAAAGCAGTAACGTAATGACATTTTGGGCACAGAAGAATTAGGTATTCTCTACAGACCGTCTTCTCATTCGTAATCCTAGTCGCTGCTACTTGATTCGTGCTATGATATTTCTCTTAAAGAAAAATTAAATTTAGGAATCTTTCTACCGAATCTGTTTCGCAAATCGACCATTAACGTCATTGATCCGGTGTATATAATGAAATAAAATCTTCTCCGCTGAAAGTGATTTTTCTTCAGACATATATGACCTCTGATATTTAACGCGCTGAATATCTATCAATTTAAAGCCTTGTCGAATAAGAGTATTTGCTATAACAACCTTGTTAGTCTTAGCATTTCCAGCATTCAGTCAGTTATGTGCCATGCGTGATACACGCTTAGACGATCATGTATCTTTAGATATATGACTGACTAGGCAGGTTTTTTTCCTGCAGTAGGTTGCCATTTCCTTCTGCGCTAGACCAGATGCCATCCAAGTCTACAGGACCTGGTTTGTCCTGCTGTTTACCCATAGCTGGTGGTGGGGGGATAAGAGTAGGATTCACACAGAGTATTGGGAATGATAGGAGGAGGCAGGGTGGAGAAATGGAGAAGTGGCACGGATTGAGGAATCGGAGAGCTGACTTCGAATTCCACTCGAATCTATTACAGTCACTTAAGAAAGCTATGAATCCTCTTCGTCTCTCCCCTCCAGCTATGGGTAAAAAGTAGAACAGACCGTGTTCTATAGACTTGGCTGGCAACTGGTCAACCGCAGAAAGATAAGACAACCAACTGGGGGAAAATCTGCCTCGTCAGTCATGTATCAAACGATACATGATCGACTAATCGTGTTTCCCGCATGGCATATAACTGTGAATCTAGTTTCGATGAGAGTTTACGGTCATATTACGTTGAAACTGAAGTTAAGCATCGTCGAACAATGTCATTATCTATGTGCGGGTAGGGTAATGGAGAATGTTCCGGAATTATTTAGAGGAAAGTATAGTCCGAATTCACGTTGGGTTCGTTATTTTCAATTACGCGTAAAGACCATTAGGAATCGTTTCTTTTTCTCCAGCTATCGATTAATGTATAAGACTTGTATCATTATTATTTTCAAAATCAATTCTTACAATCTAAAATTATTGTTACTGTTGTGGTAGGATCCACCTAATTTGCATAGTGGAGTACCCACCATACAAATATGGTTGGTACCGGGAAGAGTGGGAACGAATCAAGAGATTCAACCAGAGACTCTGCCCGTCTGCGACTCAGTCAACACATTCTCCAGGAACGGTCTTCCCAGGAATATACAAAAGACTATATGTAAATATTGTGTACACCTTCTTGTTTCAATACATTTTGATCAAAGTACATTTTGTGTTGCATTATTATTCCATGCATTAGTCAAGTTTCAACAGTTACATAATATCCTAGTCCTGGGTAATTCTTATGATAGACGGGGTTGAATCCATAACGTTATACCTTCTCTCGGTCGGGTGAAGATATAGAGATGTTTTTGGTGTCCGGAGATGAAAGAGAACTTCAACCAATGGGATTTTAATCTTATCCATTTTATTAAACACATCGACGTGTAAATTTTTAACTTGCCAGTGGTAGACTCTCTATCATTCCCCCACCACCACTGGAGAGCAAGTTCCTGGAGACATGAAATAACCACGTCTATTGTGTTTGACTTGTGAAAACCTGGCCCCCCTAAAATCAATTTCGATCTCTCTAACATTCCCAGGGTAGTTTTAACCTATGACTTTCTGAGTTTTCCTGTATCTGACCTCAAAGTTCAAAATGAGTAAGTCAGAGGAAAATGCAGTTCTTTAAAAAAAAATAATCTGCTCGTCTATTATTGAAAATATTTTCTGGTATTAAATAACCTGCAAAGCGTAGATAACCTGTAGAGGAAGATTCAATCAAAAACAATCATTTTCTGACAATTGGTAACACATTCTCCATATATATATATATATATATATATATATATATATATATATATATATATAATATAGAGAAAATAACTGAAAATTTGCAAATAAAAAAAAAACTGAATGTTTTTTTTGTGAAAGTATTTATTTATATTATTTTTTTAATATATATATATTTGATATTTCATATCGACCCCGATCTTTCATCAGAAATAACTGTATTCAGAAGTTTGTTTACAAGTAGCGTCCGTGGCGAGACGCAGACGTCACGTGATGTGGAATGCAACTTTGTTTGAATATTTCTAACGTAAATCTAATTGAAATGAAATGAAAGATCGGGGGCGATATGAAATATCAAATATATATATATATATATATATATATATATATATATATATATTAAAAAACGATATAAATAAATACTGGTACAAAAAAAATTCAATTTTTTTAATTTGCAAATTTTCAGTTGTTTTCTCTATATTATATACATATTAAGAAAGTGCACGTGGCTTCTCATTATACTATATATATATATATATATATATATATAT
>OZ038505.1:91589761-91602261 GCA_964036315.1 Acanthosepion esculentum | reverse complement strand
GTCGTATTACTATCGCCTTTGTTATTAAATATCCCAGTTTCTAAAAATTGAAGATCTGCCGAGAAAGACGAAATATAAGATCCTGGACGTAAAGTTATATACATTTCACCCTAGTTCTATTTTAAGTAGAGTAGAAGTTTTTAAAAACGAAATTATGTTCTGACTCATTAAAATGAGCAACTAAAGCTTTGCATGTGTTCTTTTGTAAAAGATCACTTTACTGCTCATATAATTTGCATATTAAATTCTTTTTGGTTTTTCTGTCTGTTACATATAACACCCATTACGGATTATAAAGTACATTCCTCCTTCAAGTTTTCATTGATATTTTTCTTTTGTATTAATTATGTCTTTTAATGATTTACAAGTTGTATTAAATTTTTTGTTAAGCACCGATTAATATTCTTTTTTAATTCTCGTTGTGAAGTATTGGTCTGTAGAAAAACATATTTTGATTCATTGAGTTTGTGTTAACAGTGCACTCTACTCGTTTGAAAAGAACTTACAACGATTTTGCTTCCCGTACAATATGAAATAATTAGAGTGTAGGAGAGGGGTAAATGTGTTTTCAGTCTATTCTGCTGTTCATGTAAATATTGAAGGATTATGAACGCTCTTAAAAGAATATATATATATATATATATATATATATATATATATATATATATATATATATATATATATATATAGTCAAACCTAATGAGCCAGACACACCTACCAAGGTTTCACTTAGGCAGATCTGCCTAAGTGAAACCTTGGTAGGTGTGTCTGTCTGGCTCATTAGGTTTGACTATATTTGCTCTACGCTTGTATTGAGCTCTTTAGTTAGTTGTTTACTCGTATCGCGGTTTTTTCTTTGGGCCTTGAACCTGTACCTGTGCGATTATTTTCGACAGACTTTCATGTTCCTGGATCTTTCTTTTTTTAAAACCTTTTTTTTCCTTCGTGATTGATTTGGCTGTTGTTAAATCAAGAGTTCGAAGGTTTTTCGACACGAGTATAGTTACCTATATATATATATATATATATATATATATATATATATATAATATATATATATATATATATATATATATATATATACGCTCTGTCTTTTTTACAAATACTTTCATGGTAATTGCTCCGAGGAGCTGCATTCGCTGGTTCCTGGGTCTCATGAATTTAAACGTCCTACGAGGCTGGCATCCCGTTCCCACCACTTCACCGTTGAAACTGTTAGATGTAGACGTCTCTTCTACTCCAATAGCTTCATGTCTCGCACATCTCGCCTGTGGGACTCCCTTCCTTATTCCTGTTTCCCTGAAAAATACAATGTCCAACTATTTAAGTGTAACGTCAATCGACATTTCCAGCTGCCTTGATCTATCCAGCTCCCTTCTCCACATCCTTTCACCTTTCATTCCTATCTGCTATCGCTCCAAATCTTCTGTAACACCCTTGCCTTGATCGGTCCACTATCTTTCTCCACATCCTCTCCTTTACCACTCCTATCTGCTCTTCCTCCAAACCTTCTGTAACCCCTTGCGTGCTAGTGGCTTTCAGCCTTGCTTGGGGTGATAAGCTTAAAAAAAATGTATTTTCAGTGTATTCTGCTGTTCATGTAAATATTGAAGGATTATGAACGCTCATAAAAGAATATATATATATATATATATATATATATATATATATATATATATATATATATATATATATATATATATATATATATATATATATTATTTAGGAATGGATTATTCATTTATTCATCCGACATAGTTTATTTTACAATTTAAACGTTTTTTTTTTCATAGTGGTTGTACCTATATGTGTAGTTGTCCTGTTTATTAATTAAAACGAATATTTATTCATTTAATAGTCGTTTGTAAATGGAAATGAATACATAAACTGTTTAAATAAACGGAGCGTCTACTCAAATACGAGTATCCTGTAAATATAACGTTTTAACAATAATATCTATCTATCTATCTATATACATATACAGATCATTATGAAATGTTCTGTACTCTTTACAGATGGTATTTAATGTTTATAGGTTTGCATAGAATATTCACAGCTTTTACAGATATTATTCTATTAGATTCCATCATTTGAATAAAGGTATGTGGGAATGGAAAATATTTTGCAAACAAATAATTAATGGACAAAACAAAACGTGTGCAAGCAATATTTACGACGGGAAGAGAAGAAAGCAAGATTAGGGTCAAGGCTGAAAAGTTTAATGGTGTTCAGAGAATAATAAGAAATAATTACAGGCAACAAAGAAAAAAGATAATTTAGCCGAATGAGGGAGAAAATATTATTAATTTTGTGATAAAAAAATATCGGGCTCAATTGTCACTCAAGGACGATGTTTAATAAATGATTTTAAAATACGGATATAATAAAGAGTTAACGAATGAAGGATATGCATGAAAATTTCGAGACTGGAAGAGGTTAAGATTTTATTAATCGAGAAAGTATATTCGCGTGATCAGTTCCATAAGTTGTGACACTTTTCAGGAGAGACTCTCATTAAATTTCAAAGAAGTACATACTGCATTTGCCTTCAATGCAGGAGACACTAAATTCAATGCACTTGTTGTAACGCTCCAATGACTTAGTGAAGACCCTATAGGAACTGAAGAGTAGTTTCATGGTGTATTCACTAAATCTATGACCCCCGTAACACCCTCCTTCATATGTACAATGTTTTTAAAACAACTGGGCCTTGGGTTCTATTTCAGCTTCGAGAAGAATCAAATCTGCCAAAGTTACAGAGTGGAAGAGACAGAGGGGGCAATTTTGATGTATATCTCACTTAACAAAAAACATTTTTTCATAGCTTGCTTCCAAACTACATTCACGTCACGACTGCATTCTGTAAACTAGTCAACTGCGACGGTGTTTAGTAGTTTTGCCAAAGTGCTGTTACAGCTGCACCATTTTAGGCTAAATAAAAAAAAAATTGTAAGTGAGCTTTTTCGAAAATTAGGAATGATATAATAAAATTACAATAATCTAGGAGAGTTCTAGCTTTACAAAAAATCTTTCAAAACTCCTGAAATTGTAAGAGAGAAACAATTTTAGATCAGTAAGGTGAATGCGTTGTGTTGTAATGAATATCGGCTCAAAATGATAAATCGATGAGCCGAGTTCGAATTCGAGTCGAGTATGTTAAAATCGCTTACGTGCAAATGCCCCTGGCAAAGGTATGAATCCCACTTTTCTCCTGCCAGCTATCTGTTGAATTGTAGGACATACAGGTTCCTGTAGCCTTGGTTGGCAACTATTTTACCGTAGAGAGCAGCGGTAAACTCGCGCGGTAAAAGCTTCCCTGTAGTCAAACATAAATCGAAAGGGAAATGATCGGCCAAGTGTGCATGAAGGAGGGAAATTAATTGATTGATGTAGGAGTAAAATCGATTTGGTGCATTGTACTTATAATATTATGACACAATTTTATTTGGCTTACATGAAAAATTATATATATATATATATATATATATATATATATATATATATATATATATATATAGGTTTTGTTATTTCACGCAAAACGAGGATTTTCTGATTTTTGTAGTGGTAATTTCTTTGTTGGATGTCGGGTCATGTAATCTGATAATTGTGTATTTAAGCGGAAATCCCTCTTTTATACAAGTTTCTATTTTGCCGTTGTTATTTTTCGTATATATATATATATATATATATATATATATATATATATATATATATATATATATATATATATATATATATATGAATGTGAACATAGAAGTCAACACTTAGAGGCGATAGTCTGTTTCATGCAAGTGCAATCGTCAGGTAACGATTGACGATTGCACTGACGATTGCACTAGCATGAAACAGACTGTCGCCTCTAAATGTTGACTTCTATGTTCACATTTATATTTACACTCGCTCTATCTCTGATATTGAGCACTTTATCCCATAAATATAGCACACTTTAAGACTATATTTCTTCATATATATATATATATATATATGCATGTTTCATTAAAAACGACAGACAATGTACTACGGTTGAGCTTTTTATTTAATTGTCTGCGAGTGTAGTAGAGATGTTTTTAATTTCCGAATACGGTTAGCACATTGTGGCTTTGTTCCTGATCAAACCGGACTCATGAATAATTACATCGGTTACACAACTACATGCTTATCCAGACGCCTTACGTTACACCTATCCGACCACAGCTCCATTAGAATGCATTTAAACACGCACAGGAATTTACCAGACTCCATTAGGTACATATTAGTAGAAAAAAGAAATATATTAACTGCTTTCGTCTGCAAAAAAAGATTAAAAATAATGGAGGCTTTGATAATAAAAAAGAAAAGGCCAACTCTACTTCTAGAAGCCATGTCATACCATTTTTTAATCAAACCGACTCCGTGAGCAAATTCTGATCGAGATCCAGACCCGCAGTCCTGAAGATTTGGATTCCCAAGTTTTAATTACTGCGATTGTTTTCGGCCATTTTTTACCTGATTTTTTGAGACAATTTTCTTTAGGATAATAATTTTTATAAGTTAAAAATATTTAATCGAATGAATTAAGAAATACAGCAGAAGTCACCCATGCTATAAAAAACGTGAAGTAAGGACATACTTACGCCAAATTTAAATTAAGTCGCAACAGAAAAATATTATCGCTGATCTTTTGAAAGGTAAGCTAAAATATTCATGCAATACTTAAATGCAGCGACCAATTTTGAGTTCTTTTGTTGTTTATTGCCGCCTATCGGATCTCCTCCTCCGTACTTGTGATGAAGGCTAAACGAGCCCTTTACAGCAGTTAGCTGGCACACACACACACACACACACACACACACACACACACACACACACACACACACACACACACATATATATATATATATATATATATATTTCTTTTCCATATATACATTTATATGGAATTCTGGTTACTTTTACTTGAATTATTGGGTGAGCTAAATTGGCATGGGATATTTTAGCGTTTTTCTTGGTGTGCAAAACACACTGATTTGGAAATTATTGCAAAAATCAAACAATTTTCTATTTAAATGAAACTATCAGGAATACTTTGCAAATGAATGAATGCGGATAGATAATTGTTGTCCCAATTTTGAAGATATCGGGATTGTGGAAGCACCCTCTTAGATTTCTCTTCCACAAATTACCATACTGAGGGAAATGAGGAAAAAGGGAATGAGCATGAGTTTATTCTTTCTGTGTCTCGTGGAGAGTCGTATCTATTAAAGTCGTTACCGGTGAAACGGTTGCTAATTTTGTTGTCATGGAAATAGGGATAGGAGATTGATTGGCTTGTGACAAGCGATTGTAGCATTAACGATAATTCATCATTCACATACTTGAGTTTTTGAACTCTAAGGATGAAAAGTGTGTGTCTATATATATATATATATATATATATATATATATATATATATATATATATATATATATATATATATATATATATGAATGAATACAATTGAAGGCAGAATAAATCTGTAAAATGACAATAAGTATAAAGACAATATGGACACTTAGCTTACATGTTTCGTCCTTTGATGGAGATTATCAAGGCAAATGCAAGGATTTTACTTTGTAATAAGTATTTAGACGCAATGAAATATGTTGCTAGATTTTTCGAAATGTTTAAATTTTACTAAACCCTCATAAATATTCATCAGGTTACTTTTAAAATCTTGGTATGTTATGTCAGACGCTAAGTACCATAAAAAGTGAGTAAAAGATGTTTTTGAATTTTTTATCAAATTTATATTTAAATTATTTTAATTTGGGAATAATTCATGTCTTCTATATATTAAATGACATTAGGCTATGAATTTAAGCATCTTCTTTTACATTTTTTAAAACTCATATAGCCATGTATGTTAGCTGGGGAAATTAGTAATTCTTTCTGGAATGGAGATATTTTAAAAAGTCCGGGTGCAGATTTTTATTTTGATAAGATTCAATAGCGGCACTCTAGACATTTTTCCGTCCAAGTAAGGTACTTTCTCTGTTAATAATTATTTTTTTTATTATTATATCCACAATGCTAAGTGGAAGACATACAAAATATACAACTGAAAAAAGATAACTTTATTAACAACAATTACTATGTCAATATAATAGGACAAAACATACATATAATATTACCTCCTGACGACCTATCATCCAATATCCAAAATAATTTATACAATTTTAATAACATAGAAATAATTACAACCGCATCCAAACCTATTGTGGATATGATGAGAATAAAAAAAATACTATGATAATAATAATTCTAAAGCAGGTATATAATAAAAAAAATCTGCCGATGTTGCTCGTCGTAATATATTGAGAAACTTGCAGACTTAAAACAAACGGGATCTTACAATAATTTATCAAATGCTTTAATTATACATCGAAATAAATTGAACTACAAATTTGATCTATAGAATGCCACACTTAAATATATATCTTCCCCTCCCTCAATCATCTTTTACTATCGAGAGGTATATATCTCCTTTGACAAAACCGCCGCTACCAACACCTTCTACCAACAATTTTAATGTTTTTATATAATGAAAAAACAAAACAATGATCAAAGTGTATTGGTGGGAGAAATATATATATATATATATATATATATATATATATATATATATATATATATATATATATATATATATATATATATATATATATATTAATGCATGTTTCATGAAATTGTTGGGATTGATATGAATTAGTGTGTAATCAGAAGGGTTTTAGGGTTTGTGGTAATAAACGTGAAAAGCATGTTCTTCATATTAATCACAACAATTTAGCGTAGACATACAAAAGGAATAAATCTCAAAGGCAATATTGAACGAAGAAACAAAGGTAGTCGTGAATTCAATTAGAAACAAACATTGAATATTTATGTACAAATAAATTACAATACAATTTTGGAAAAAGTTGTGTTTCAGTCGAAATAACTGAATTGTTGAACAAAAGTTGAATGAAGTATTTTATGAAATCAAAGTTCATGAATGTTCCTTTGTTTAGGAAAAGCGTTCACATAAAAATTTGAGGAAAATTTATCGAGAGATAAATTTTAAAGTATTGTAGTTGCGAGATTTTTTTGCTGAATTTTGTATGTTTTTGTTTTGGCAGAGTTATTCACCTTGGACCGTATTTTTTATATATATTTGCTTTAGTAATAATTTCTGTTTGGTAGTGTAGAATAACACCTTTTTAGAAACGTACTAAGATTTCAGAGAGAGAGAGAGAAAGAGGTTGAAGGTTGAGTCAGGTGTTGACGCGCGAAAAGTCCTTTAAGTCAAGATGTAGACACGCGTGGATCTCTGTAGAAATCTCTCTGAGAGTGAATTGCTGACTAGAGAATCGGACTAAGATTCGTCCTTTTATCTACTCTGCGAAGATTAGATCGGCTCCCAGCGCATTCCCGCCGAAATTTATCCTGGGGCGTCTCGACCAATAATAAGCCGAGTTTCGCAATGTGTGGTGTTGATTGGTCGAAACTAGCTCTTATGGAAAATTCCACCTTTAAACGGGTTGAGTGGAAAAATACGGAGGATTCTACAAATAGCCCCACGAGATTAATGGTCAACGTAGTTTGGACATTAATATGTATAAAAGGCGGTGTACTTTGCTGGCCAATGAACGCGCCTGCCGGACCTGGTCCGTGTAGGTGGGTTAATTTGGGGTTCAGGCGTAGAAGATGGGTGTTTATGTGATGTCTCAGAAACAGGTGTTGGCTGAGTGGTCACAGGTTGGTCGTCACTGTTGATATAAGCTGGTTTTAACCGGTCAATGCTGACCGTAGTTCGCTTGCCGGCGAGATCTAGAACAAAATATTTCGACGCTCGAGAAATGACCTGATGCGGTCCAGTGTAGTTGGGTGTTAAAGGTTTACGGACCATATCTCGGCGTAGAAATACGAACTTGGCTGTATGCAGATCAGCTGGGATGTAATATGGCCTGTGAAAGGCTCTGGTCGGCGTATAAACAGTTTCAGACATTTTCTGCCGAAGGTCGCTGATAAACTGGCTGCTAGGTAGGTTGTCCGATACAGGGCCGAAGATCTGTCCTGGCAAGGTTAGGGGAGTCCCAAAAACCAAGTCAGCACTGGTACAGTTCAAGTCCTGCTTGACAGTATTTCTCAAAGCCAGCATGATCAGGGGAAGTTTATCAACCCAAGTTCGGCCTTTAGTTGAAGCAGTTATAGCATACTTAAGCTGCCGATGGAATCTTTCTACGAGGCCGTTGGAACAAGGGTGATATGCTGTAGTGGAAATATGTTTAATTCCCAATAGATCAGTGAATTCGTTGAAAAGGGCTGATTGAAACTGTGGACCCCTATCGGTAGTGATTACCGAAGGGCATCCGAAGTTTGTGATCCAGTTATTAAAAATAGCACTGGCCACTGTTTCAGCTGTAGTTGATTGCAGTGGGATGGCGACTGGCCACCGAGTAAACCGGTCGATTATGGTCAAAATGTACTCGAATCCATTCACATTTTCAAGTGGGCCCACCAAATCTGCATGCAAGTGAGTAAAACGACCGTCTGGGTCGGCAAAGGTTGATGTAGGTGCCCTTGTGTGTCTGCCAACTTTGGTGGCTTGGCAACGTAAACACGTGCGGGACCACTGCTTAATATCAGCTGCCATACCGGGCCAGATAAATCTGTCCGATATGGTCCGCAACGCCGCCTTGCCTCCAGGATGTGCTTGTGTATGAAAATGGTCAAAAATCAGACGGCGCATATTTGGCGGAATGTACGGACGCGGGTTACCCGTGCTGATGTCACAATAAACTGACCTGTTTGTAAACGGGAGCGGTCTTTTTTCAATTTTTAAGGAAGTGTCCGAGTGGATAGCTTGCAGGGTTTCGTCCTTGTCTTGCTCGTCAGCTAAGTTATCAAAGTTCAGTGTTGTACTCTGCACTGCGCTGAGAGTTGTACGAGACAAGGTGTCGGCCACGGTATTACTAGCTCCACTAATGTAGCGTATATCCGACGATAATTGTGATATGTAATCCATGTAGCGGATATCTCGCGGATTGTGTTTGTCCGACTTAGCATGTAGAGCGTATGTAAGTGGCTTATGGTCTGTAAAAATTGAAAAGTCACGACCTTCCAGGATGTGCCGGTAGTGTCTGATGGCTAAATAAATTGCCAACAGTTCACGGCTGAAGGTACTATACTTCTGTTGGGCCGTATTTAGCTTAATAGAGAAAAATGACAGTGGTCTTTCCACACCGTCGACTATCTGGTGAAGTACGGCACCAACTGTATCCGACGACGCATCGGTAGTTAGCGTCAGTTTCGCGTCGGGTGAGGACGTAATGTACACAAGTTTGGTACAATCCTGCAAAGCTTGTTTTGCTTTACGAAAAGAGTCCAGCTCGTCTGCAGATAACACAATCTTCGGGTTTTTTTGCTTATGATTAGAAAGAAGATTCGTCAGTGGAAGAAGTACAATGGCACAGTCGCGTATAAATCGGCGATAGTAGTTGATCATGCCAATGAATCGCCGTAGCTGTCTTAATGTTGACGGTGGTGGGAATCACTGATGGCCTTGACCTTTTCGTCCAGGGGAGCTAAGCCATTCTCATCAATGACGTGACCAAGGAAAGTTAATTCGGGGACAGCGAATAAACATTTATCAATGTTTAACTTTAGTCCGTAATGTTGCAATCGTTCAAAGACCGACTGTAGATGGTTACGATGTTCCTCGGGCGTTTCACTTGCTATCAGTACGTCGTCAATGTACGCATAAGTATAAGGTAATCCGCGGAGGACTTCGTCTATAAGACGCTGAAAAGATTGCGCAGCATTACGGAGTCCGAACGGCATTCGGGTAAATTCGTACAAACCGAACGGTGTCGTTATTGCTGTTTTATGAATATCAGATGGTTCGATAGGAATCTGATAAAAAGCCTTCCTTAAGTCCAGCTTGGTGAAGACAGTAGCGCCTTCAAGGGACAAAGCAAAATCCTTAATATGAGGGATTGGGTATTTGTCTGGCACAGTCCGAGCGTTTAGGAGTCTGTAATCTCCACACGGTCGCCAGGCATCAGGTTCGTTCTTAGGGACCATGTGTAACGGTGTGGAATACGGACTGGAAGATGGTCTTATTATGCCCAGTTTGAGCATGTTTTCGAATTCTTCCTTAGCCACCCGTAATTTAGTTGGGTGTAGACGACGGGGTGACACGTGGACTGGGGGTCCAGTTGTTTTAATAGTATGTGTTGTGTTGTGTTTTATGGGTTCTGTATGAGTGAACGGTGCTAAAAGAGATTTGTACTGCTTAAGCAAATCTTCGCAACCGTTCGCACTAGGTACCAGAGCAGTCAGTCCAACCGTGTAAAGCTTGGATAAAAATCCGCGTCGTCGCATATCCGTGCGCATATCGGTAAGTGTCCGAGATGACAGCTCCACGGACAAGTCGAAGTGTGCGAGGAAATCCGCTCCTATAATGGGTAACTCTACATCGGCTATAGTGAAGGTCCATGTATATTCTCTCCGTAGGCCGATGCTTAGAGACATAATACGCTCGCCATACGTGCTGATGGATGTGCCGTTTGCAGCCTGTAGCTTGAGTTGAGTTTGTCTGGGCGTTAATGACGATTTCTTACAATAACTCAGCGGTATAACGCTGATCTGAGCGCCAGTGTCAACTAAGAACTTCAATCTGCTGTTGTTGTCGAGAACGTAAAATAGGCGATTTCCGTTATTTAGCCCAGCAGCACACGCCCTTAATGGCTGCCGGGTTCGGAGTTTCCCGCGTTCTTATACGCACATGGTGGCTGACACTTTCTTGCGCGGGCGCCAAACACTTCATGATACCAGCAATAGTTTCTCTGGCGGTGACGAGTATGTCTTGACGTTGATCGTCGCTTACCAGGATTGTGTCTGTTAGCTGAAGTATCGCGACTCCGTCCAGGAATGCTCTGAATTCTGTCTAGGCGTAAAGACAGGTTCCTTAGTTCGGTAGTCAGAAAATGGAGTTGCTGGTTAACATCCGGGGTCGGGTTATCTGTCACGACAGAGGAAATTTGGCGCGCTGGTCTAGTGTCCACGATTTTGTCCGCGATCGATGCCAGCTTGTGGACATCGACCTCCTCAGTTAGGACTGCTAAAATTTGCACTATATCGGGCGGCAATTTCTCCAGCCACATTTGTTTTAATACAGTTTCGGATATACTGTTGTCACCGAGTAGTGTAATCATTTTACGAAGAAGTTGGGAGGGTTTGCTGTTCCCGAGTGTTACATTCGTAAGGAGATCCTTAATCTTTCGTTCCTCGGAGCAACCTGTTCGTTGTAGGATTGCGTGCCGAAGCACCTCATACGGCTTTTCGGGCGGGAGATTAATAAGGATATCCGCTACTTCCGCAGCGATTTCAGCGGGAAGTTTCTCCACAACAAACGCGAATTTCGACTGCTGGGACGTCACGTGTCTGGCTTGGAAAATCGCGTCGAGTTGTATGAACCACGTTTGTGTATTCGTGGTATAGGAAGGGAGTTCCATCCTGAGTGCAGCTTCAATTGGTTGTACAGGATCTGCCATGTCGATTGAGGTTTTGTTGTTTGAAATAATGTGGTTATCAATTTGTTGGTGGTTTTGCCTGTACAAACGTCGGGGTTACCAATTTGTTGGGATTGCTATGAATTAGTGTGTAATCAGAAGGGTTTTAGGGTTTGTGGTAATAAACGTGAAAAGCATGTTCTTCATATTAATCACAACAATTTAGCGTAGACATACAAAAGGAATAAATCTCAAAGGCAATATTGAACGAAGAAACAAAGGTAGTCGTGAATTCAATTAGAAACAAACATTGAATATTTATGTACAAATAAATTACAATACAATTTTGGAAAAAGTTGTGTTTCAGTCGAAATAACTGAATTGTTGAACAAAAGTTGAATGAAGTATTTTATGAAATCAAAGTTCATGAATGTTCCTTTGTTTAGGAAAAGCGTTCACATAAAAATTTGAGGAACATTTATCGAGAGATAAATTTTAAAGTATTGTAGTTGCGAGATTTTTTTGCTGAATTTTGTATGTTTTTGTTTTGGCAGAGTTATTCACCTTGGACCGTATTTTTTATATATATTTGCTTTAGTAATAATTTCTGTTTGGTAGTGTAGAATAACACCTTTTTAGAAACGTACTAAGATTTCAGAGAGAGAGAGAGAAAGAGGTTGAAGGTTGAGTCAGGTGTTGACGCGCGAAAAGTCCTTTAAGTCAAGATGTAGACACGCGTGGATCTCTGTAGAAATCTCTCTGAGAGTGAATTGCTGACTAGTGAATCGGACTAAGATTCGTCCTTTTATCTACTCTGCGAAGATTAGATCGGCTCCCAGCGCATTCCCGCCGAAATTTATCCTGGGGCGTCTCGACCAATAATAAGCCGAGTTTCGCAATGTGTGGTGTTGATTGGTCGAAACTAGCTCTTATGGAAAATTCCACCTTTAAACGGGTTGAGTGGAAAAATACGGAGGATTCTACAAAAT
>OZ038505.1:91564761-91587261 GCA_964036315.1 Acanthosepion esculentum | reverse complement strand
TGTCATCAAATACTTCTCTTCAAAAGACGCATTAGGAGCTCATCAGTTACACTACCTAATGTTCCTATCCAAAAGCTTTAGTTTGGTCTCATCCGACCATAAAACATTTGCCAGAATGGTACTAGTTTATTGAGATGAACTTTGGCATAGTTTAGGCGAGCAATTCGTAAACAGTATTTTTCCAGGCATTCTGCCATGAAGTTCAGCATTGACTAGATTTCGCCGCACTGTAGATGTATGTACATTGAGTGGCCAGTGACCATTGGAGAACCGCAGAGATCATAGCAGGATTTGTCTGAGCTTGCCGAACTAGATTTTTACTTGTTCTTACTGTTATTTTATGCGGAGGCCAATTCTTGATTATGATGCCGCCATACCAAAGGCCTTCCATTTAAAATTAATTTGTTTAACGGTGCACTCCAAAACGTTTTCATATATATTTGTAGCCTCCATCTAAATATGCTGCAACGAATCGATTATTTAAAGCTTCAGAAAATTCCTTTGATCTTTGCATATATATATATATATATATATATATATATATATATATATATATATATATATATATATATGTAAATTATGTATGTATGTACATATATATGTATGTATGTATGTATATATATATATATAATTATTTATTCGAAAATTATACATTCAAGACAATCATTTGATGAGACACCATACAGGTTGAAAGAAAATGGCTATTTTTGTAGTGATTCTATCTTATATTTATGTTATAATTTTCGAATAAATAATTATATTTGATCTACTTTGTATTGAGCATTATTTTAAGAATATTATTTGTTGCGTCGTTAAAATTATTTCGTATACAGCAATCCTATACTTGTATACATACACACACACACACGCACACACACATATATATATATATATATATATATATATAATTATTTATTTGAATATTACAATATAAATATGTTATAAAATCACGACAAAAATAGCCATATATGGATATATATATATATATTTACATATAGTCTTTGACTGCACACTTTTGCATACAAAATGAGTTATTTTGTTTGACTGCTGTATACATAGCATAACAAAAATGTACGTGTGTCATTTTGATTCTTACATGTGAACAAAAATTTATTTTCACTGGCAACCGTGTAAAACAAGAATACAAAGTGTAAATATATTGATTCATTTACACTTGTCAATCTTGTTTTTTTTATAACTATATTATTCCAGGTTCATAACAATCTTTGAAAGAGTTTGTTAATCATTTAATAAAGTCTTTTTTTTCTTAATGAGTATCTAGTTTAATTAAGATATGTTGAATATCTGGAAAATACAGGCAAATCTTCTTAATATTATATTAGAGGTTCACTTATAAATGGCTCAAACACTAATATTTCATGGTTATAATTTATTACATTAGAATCGTAGAGACGATGCAAATCATCAGACCTACGAATTCTAAAATAAATCGGAAAATATAACTCCGGGTAATATATATATATATATATATATATATATATATATATTAGTGAGAGTGTGCTCTGTCCTGGACATTGAGTTCTACCTGGATTCTATCCTCTTGGGAATTTACACACACACACACACACACACACACACACACACACACACACACACACACACACACATATATATATATATATATATATATATATATATATATATATATATATATATATATATATATATGATAATTCATAGAACCGTAATCCTCAAAGTACACACATGCAGAAAAGCATTAGACGGTCATTTCATCCATTATGAGGCTCATTAGCTGTGCGCATTAACCTACCGACTCTGAAAATCGAACACGTACCCCTCTGATACAACGCAAATATCATACCATCGGACCTTACAGTCAACAGTAACGAAGAGGAACTAAGTTACTCGATATAATATAGCACAGCTCATCCTACCTGGCGTTGAATCTTTCCAAGTATAGAAAACTCACAGGACCGGCACCTAGTGCAAAGACTTCCTTCACTGAGCAGCCCTATCCATAGCTTTAGTAGCGGGATCCATCATATTCTATAATATAACGTACACATACGAGTAAAGGCGAAGGGAAAAACGACCGAAACGTTGTGATAAAGATAATGATACTAGTCTGAATATAAGTAGTGCAAAATGTAAATTTATTTTATAGAGCATTTCAAGCATCTGAACGATAGTAGATTGAATATGACACTCGAGTTTTTACCTCTGGGTCCGACTTTCCATTTATGGAAGGTACGGATGTAGGGATGTTCATTGTGATTGGTCCTGACTTCGGATCTCGACTGCAGTCACTTTATCAAAGACGTGATGTGGTTAACCTCTGTTTCTTCTACAAATATTTTCATCGCACTTGCTCTGACGAGCTACGTTCATTGGTACCCCAACTGCATGAATTTAAGCGTGCTACTAGGTTGGCATCTAGGTCCCACCCTTTCACTGTCGAAACAGTTAAATGTAATCGCCTCTTCTATGCCAACAGCTTCTCTCGAATTTAACTTCACTCACTTCCACTTACTTGCTGCTCTAATAACTGGAATCTTCAAAGATTTAAATCTACTGTCATTCGACATCTGTTTCCTTGATCACCGTTCTTCCTTTATGCTTTCTCCGTTCCTCTTTTTATCATTTCCTCAATCCCACTATACCCAGTTTTTTCCCTTACATTCATTCCATGCAGTCCCCTTGCCTTTTAGTGATACTCCCGCCTTCATTGAGCTGAAATACCTTTAAAAAATGCTTCAGCGGAAGGGAAATTACAAAGCTAGAATAGAGATGCAAACATTTTTAACATTCTGATTGTATATCATTGATTTTTTTTATACAGACGTATACTAGATATATGATATTGATAAGAATATATATATACAGATATATATATATATATATATATACAGCTTTCCCTGACGATCCACTTAGGTGAAAACCTTGGGAGGTTTGTTTGGCTCTCTAGGTTTGACTAGGTCTGCTCTACGCTTATATTAGTTGCTTATTCGTGTCGGGTTTTTTTCTTTGGGCTTTGAACCTGTAAGCTGTACGATTAGTTTCGACAGACTTTCATGTTCCAGGCTCTTTCTTTATTTAAAACCTTTTTTTCCTTCGAGATAGATTTGATTATTGGCAAATAAAGAATTCGAAGGTTTTTCGAGACGAGTATAGTTACCTGTATATATATATATATATATATATATATATATATATATATATATATATATATATATATATATATATGTGTGTGTGTGTGTGTGTGTGTGTGTGTGTGTGTGTGTGTGTGTGTTGAAGAATATTGATTTTTGTCCGTCCTAGATAAACACATATTCAATTGAACCAATTGAAAACATATCATATTTACAATCACTCTTTACGCAAAAAGTGACAAATTATTTTTTATTATGACAAAAAGAAAAGAAAGCATTTTATGATACAATTTTGCTCTCGTCAAAATATCCTCCTTTATGATTGATTACAGCAGCACACATTTTTGGCAATGAAATTAAGAGCACTTTTTGATCTTTTTCAGCTTTCTGTCAAATTCATACAGTGCTAAATCTTGTTGTGTTTTCAACATTTGAACTGTAGTATATATATATATATATATATATATATATATATATATATATATATATATATATATATATGGGGGGTGTTTGTGTGGGTATGTTTGTGTTTATATATATATATATATTTATTTATACATTTATATTCATATATTATATATATATATATTTATATATATATATACATACATATATATATATATATATATATATATATATATATATATATATATAAAGATTTTTATGTTTAACATTTTTTTATAGATACACGTATTTAAGTAAATGCTCTGTTTATAAAAAACAGTATTAAATAAAATTTACCGGGCTGAATGTCCGACAAACTTTCATAGAAAATATTCGTCCTCCGACACGATTCGAACTTGTATCCTATACGTAACCGTCGTATAGCCTGACGTGCCTTAAACGATTCGGCCACTGAGGATCGTTCGGTTGGCAAGGTAGAATTTACTGCTTATAAACTTCAATCTTCCATGAATCTCTCACATACATTCATAACTGATCATGGCGTATCAAATGTAAAAACATGAAGTCACACATTATGAAATGGACAAAGTCTGACAATTATTTAAAGACATTTTTCAATTGTTTAAAGACATATATATATATATATATATATATATATATATATATATATATATATATATATATATATATATATATATCTTCTTAAGAATAAGGTCTCTGAGTGGAAGTTTTTTTTTTATTAAATGAGAATAAACGGGATGGGGATGATTTGCTACCGTGAACACGCCAGGGAGGTTCCGAGCAGTGAAGGTCAGAGATGGTGACAGTAACGAATGCAACTCCAAATATATGCCATATTAATATCCCTATTAGTAAAATGAGGGCACGTTCCAATATGGTGATTAATTCATCACCTACAACGCCGCGTACCCGCTTTTGAACTGTTCTCATATTTTAAGTACATCCCAGATTTCAACAATTCACCAATATAATCGCATCGGTAATGGCAGAAAGCTACTCTGTAAACAGAATCTTTTTTTTTCGGTAGGATTTACCGGATTGAAAACTAATCATTGAAGATTAAATAATGTAGACAACATTTGAACAGGTAGTAATGGCCCACAAAGAAAATATTAAAAGGAAGTTCAATATATTCAATTTCACACCTTTAAGAAAGGCATGAAACCATCCTATCTCCACTTTCCAATCTATGTGTGAAATATCCTGGAGACTGGGATCTATAATCTGGGGTGGTAGCCAATCCAAAAGAATATTTTGAATTCATAAACCATGGAGAATATAACGGCAACAGCATGAGGGATGGGCCAAATAATAGAAAATTCCTCATTAAAAAATTGAAAATAAAAATGATATCGGACAGATACAAGAGGTGACTGAATCGTTCATTGCTCAAATCTTGGAATCTGAAGCCCGTTGTGAAGAGATTCTGGAATGACTTATAGCGAAATGCAACAAACATTTTACAGTAATAAATAGAGATCAAGTTTTAGATAATAAATGTGTGTCAAAACCTGGACTTTCAGATACACAATCTTAGTTACATATATATGTCTCTGTCATCTCTTTCTCTCTCTACATCTCTCTCCATCTCTCTATATTCATTACTCCCTCTCATTCTCCCCATATATATATATATATATATATATATATATATATATATATATATATATATATATATATATACGAGGGTTATTCAATAAATAAGGTGAATTTTTCGGTATAAGGACTTCTAATAAAGATAGAAGCTTACTTTTTTTTATTTTTCAACGTAGTCACCCAGCACTGTCACATACTTTTCCCATCTGTGCACAAACTTCCGTATTCTCTGAGCGTAAAAATATTTGGACTGATGTCACAGCCTGTCGCTCACAACACTTTTGACTTCATCGTCACTATTAAACTTCGTGCCTCTTGTGAACGCTTTCAAGGGACCAAAGAGGTGAAAAGTCTGAAGGGGCAAGGTCTGGGCTGTCGTTGATGGTCTGCTGTGTGAGGCCTTGCGTTGTCATGATGCAAGATGACTCCTCTGACTGATGACCCCTGCGTTTGTCTCAACAGATAAGCTCAAAGTTGTTGCACTGTCATCCACTGTCACCCTTCTGTGAGACTGAATGAGGTCATTGACTGATTCGATCACCTCAGGAGACCTCACTTCTGTAGGCCTCCCAGGCCTGTCTTCATCCTCAACACTGCTCCGTCCTTCTTTAAACAATTTAGCCCACTTGTAGACATTTTTCTTTGGCTGAAACATGTGGCACCATACACAGTTGACATTCTCCTATGAATTCCAACTGGTTTGCACTCTTCAGCAACCAAAAACTTTAAAACTGACTGCTGTTCAATCCTGGAACATGCTTCTTTGTTAATTGACAAAACTCTCAAAGATTTCTTTTAATCTGCAAAAGAAATTAAATCCATGTGAAGAAGAGGTAAAACAAAAAAATAAGAAAAGAGTAAGCTTCTATCTGTATTAGAAGTCCTTATACCGAAAGATTCACCTTATTCATTGAATGACACTCGTATATATATATATATATATATATATATATATATATATATATATATATACATATATATATATATATATATATATATATATATATATATATATATATATATATAAACATATATCTATATGTGTGTGTGTTTGTGTGTGTGTGTATATGAGAGAGAGAGAGACCTGGTGTGTGTGTTGCATGTGTGTATCTCCCTTAGTCGTTTCAAAAATTCCGATGTATGTGTGCACCTTGAGATTATTCTTTTGATGTAAATGAATCCGCCATTTCGCTGAAGATAATGGACTCCTATAATTTAAAACAGGAGTTAACTGGATGGATTTCAATTTTCTTTTAGAAGAAAAATGCAATTAACATTGAAGCATCGACTGTGATAGAAACCAAATTCAACCTTAATTAAAGTTCTTAAAAGTCAATCATTACAAGGAACATTTCTAAAACTATATTTATAAAAGCGCCGATGATACAAACAGAAAACGTGCGATAAAACATTAATTAAAATGAAAAAGAAGCAATTACGTTATAATTATTTACACGGATTTTTATATTTTGGCGCACGATTGAACTAGATACATATTAAGAATGAGCTACTGGATTTGATTATTATGTGCTACCCTTCCACAATAGGGGGTGGAATAGAAACACCATTCGAAAAAGAAGATGGAACATTCCAAGAAAAACCGAGGAACCACTGGCAGTAACATTGTGCAATCTCCATAACCCCTCCTTTAACTATTCGCAGTTTGCACTTGTACCATATTTTGTGAGCTGAATGAATATCAATGGTGATTTTTGTGCTTTTACGCAAATATTTATAATTACCGTTAAATCACTGCAGATGTGCAGAAACGTAGTTGTATGAGAGAATCTCGGGATCACACGTAACGTGATATTGATTCTCCTAGTAGCATTTGAAAAATACGCCCAACTCAGTAAACGTGTTGACAGTAATTGTATTGTCAGTTCCGAGAAAGTATCTGGCTTAATGTGGGAAGTGCATAAAAACTAAAAAAAAAAGTTTTTCTTGACGCATTTTCTAATTGTGTTAGGAAAGTTGGCGGAAAGTTAAAATTTGCTACAAAGTCAAAGGAAAATTGTGGAGAGCCATGACCGTTCAAGTCTTGAAATAATACGGCACATAGAAGAAAGTGGGCAGAATTTACGCATTTTACATGAAGGTATAAGAGTGTTGCTTCCCTGTACATCTTGTATGGTTAATCTCCCGCTTTTGAATGTGATAATGTACATTTGTTACGTTCTTCATTTTTGCAGTTGCCATCGAGAAACTGAAACCACAAAACACAAAACGTTTGAGAGGGAGGTCCAAATTTACTACATCAATCTAAAACTAGTATTAATGTATATTAAATGATTTTGACCAGAGTTCATGACCGTTTCTTATATATATTCCGTTAATTTTTTTAGACGATCTAATCTTGCGCATTTATAAATGATTAAGTGTTACATCTGAGATAGAAGAAAAAACAAAAAAACAATGACGATATTAACATTATTTGAAATTCTCAGGAAGGAAAATCTTGGAACATTCATAACTACATGTGATGCTGTATACTGTTTCTCTTACTTATTAAACTTTAATCTTTTCAAAACAATGTATAATAGTCTCTATTTGTGCGTTTTAAGGCATTATCTTATCCTAGTTAAAAACAGATTGAAGATCATTTCTAAATCCATCTACTAACTGGATTTATACAACCGATTAGACTTACCATTAAGACAAGAGAATATAGTTGTGTCATCATAGATGTCGAAATGAGAGGAGATGAGATTCCGGAAGGACGTTGATGAAAATTATGAACAAAATAGACGCGTAGAGAGAAGCCTGTAGGACATGCGCATTAATGCAAAGGGATCTAGAAGAGTAGCCTTTCAAGAGAACATTCATTGCAGAATTTGATGAGAAATATTGAATCAGATCAGATATTCGGTCAGAAATATCTTAATCTTTCAATATACGAAGAATAGAAACATGACAATTTCTGTCAGATGCCTTTGAGATATCTGAAGCAACCTTATTTTCACCATTCTTATATAAAGCTAGATAGACTCTTTCTGCAATAACAGTTAATACTTCAGAAGTTAGCCATATTGCTTGTTTGAAAGAAGACTTTGCAAACTGAGAAGCTTAACCGATTCACAATTGATTAGAGCATGTACTACTTTTCCAAAAGGAGGAGAAATGCTAACCGGTTGACAGTTAGAACGATCAGATGGTTCGACTGAGTACTTAACGGGTGAAACTACAGAAGAGGATCACCAACAACTAGAAAGGAAAAACAAAAAAAAAAAAACACGCAAGCCATTTATTGTAAAGTTTAGAGAGAAAAGAAGCACATATCTTAAGGACTATGTTAGGGATAATATCATGTCCATATTACTATTTAGAATCAATTTTACAAAGTATATCAGAAAACACGCATGGCGTTATGTATATATATATATATATATATATATATATATATATATATATATATATATATATATATATATATATATATATATATATGAAGAAATATACATGAAGTTATGATATATTTATGGCATAAAGTGCCCAATATCAGAGATAGAGCGTATGTAAATATAAATAGAAAAAGTGAACATTGAAGTCAACACTCAGAGGCGACAGGCTGTTTCATGCTGGACGCAATCGACGGCCTGACGTCCAGCATGAAACGTCCTGTCGCCTCTGAGTCGTGACTTCAATGTTCTGTGTAATTTTGCAAAATAACGTTTGCGGAAATTACCGTTCTGGAGTTATCGACAATAAAAACTCGGACTTATTCGCGTCGCGGCTACAGCCCATTGAATATATTGTTTACATTCTTTTGCCACTTCTAGTCATGCGCGCAATCGAAACTTGCCTTGATTATTGCGTAAAACATTGCCCGAAATCCAAAAAGAGCTTGATTATTTACAACATAAAAAATGCGAGAAAAGAATTAATAACACGAGAAAAATTTTAAGATTCATTTTTTTTTAAATTTGTTTTTTCTTAAAGCATAATTATTTTAAAAAAATAACCCTGCCAAAGATTATGCATGATTATTTACAAAATAGTAATGACAGCTGCGGAAAGGCGGACTATTAAAATTTGTTTTATTATTTAAACAAGAATTCATTATTGCAGGCTTCACTATAAAAACACAATATTCGCATTGCTTTTCTAAATAACTTAAATAAATTTTAAAAATCAATAAAAGCTTCACTTTCAAAAGTGTCTAAAGACTTCCGTTGGCTTTGCGCAATAACTGAAAGTAAGAAAATGAATTAGTAAAAAGTCCGTTAACTACGTAAACTTCCGCGCATGATTAGAAGAGGCAAACGTATGTAAACAATGCCAGTAATGGCGGACATGCGCGACGCGAATGAGTTCAAAGTTTTATTGTCGATGCCTTCTAGACAGTAGATTTCTGCAAAGTTTTATTGTCATATTAGAAATAAGCATTCAAATTTACAGCAAAAGGAAATTTTAATTCCAGTTGGTATGCAGGGCTTAAACTGGAAATTAACCGGTTGATTTGGATCCGTAGCATTGCACTCAATTGGAAAGTTGCTTTTCTTTGATGAAAGGTGTATAAAGGTGAAGCTTAGTTTTCAAATCTTCGCGTTGGGATTTAATTCCGATGATAAGGGAAAACGTTATAGCACAGCCTGATAAAATTTATATTTACTGAAGATTTACAAATTTTAAATGGGCAAGATTTATAGCACAAGTATATTATTACTAAATCATTGTGCCATCAAATGAGAACTTCATTTATTTTGAAGGGAAAATATTCTGAACAATTTACCTATATTATGATGCAATATATTATTCAGTGAATTAGTTTTAGTGCCATGTTTAATAATGCAAATTTAAACATTTTGTCTTATCATTTGTGCCCTGCAGTATTATGGAGTTACATATTCATCTATTGGTTTATATTAGGATCAAACAAACTGTTTATCAAATTTATTCATTGAGCAGGTTTTTATGTTTTCTTTTAGACTTTTTTACACAGATTTCATTAATCAAATGCAGTAAAAATATTTTGATTATGTGGATTCAGAATTAGAAATATGGTTTGAATATATTTTCTATTCAATGTCTCTAATACGAAATACCAACTTCATTTGAATTATTCTTAAAATAGAAACATTTTGAAATTAGGTATTTCTGTACATTTCTTTAAGGCGATGTTTAAAACTAAATGCTCCAAAAGTACTTTAAGCCTTCAGTCTGATTCTTAATGGCCGTACGTATCAAAACCAAATTCCAGCTCTTACAGATCTATAGTGCAACGTTGATTTTTGAAATAATTTGAAAAACCAACTCGCTTTAATGACAGAAGAGAGACACCGTTCTTAGTGGGAAGTCAAACAAGTCTATTCCAATTGAGTCAAAAGCAGAATTGAATGAGTATTTACCTGCAATACTTTATGATTTATCAGCAAATGAGTGAAGATTGGAGGGATAGAGAACTTACTCTTGTTTAATATATTATTACAGAGACGGAAGTTGTCACGAGAACCAAATTTCTAAGAGGCTATAAGACAACACATTCAGTCAGCAAAGTCGTCTATTAGACAGGAACTGCGCCTTCTTAGCCTCAAGTTTACATCTGACTTGAAGTGGAGCGATTACATCGAATCAGTTACTGCATCTACTGCAAGGGAAGTTGGGTCGGGCCGATAAGAAAAATCGTCAGAGTCCATATTGCACGTTTGAAAGTCTACCATTCGACTTTGATTTGACTGTTGCTGCTATATCTGGTCCAGTGCCTCTGCTATCGATTTGGATGTTCTTGACAAAATCCAAAGATGGATCTGTAATGTAATCGATCTTGAAATGGCATCTCGACTTCAGTCACTTTCCCCTCCTCCTTTTCTATAAATATTTTCATGGCAATTGTTCTGATAAGCTTTTTTCCATGGTTCCCCAACTACAGGAATTTAAGCTTGCTACTAGATTGATACCTAGGTCTCACCCATTTCCAGTTGACATTTTGTTATGGTCCAATATCCTCGTCGCCACTGTTATGGTCCAAGGTTAGGACCAAGGAAGAACAACATGAACACAAGAGTAGAAATAACAAAGATATATTACACAAAATAATAATACAAGATATTGAAGTTGTTAGTATGACTATCAGCCTGGCTTGGATTGAACTACTATTGACTCGACTCGATTCCATCTTGACTTGTTCTTACGTCTCTCTTGATGAACTCTTCCTGACACTATAAATACTGCGCCTCGCAGTATTTAAAGTGTCAGAAAGTGTTCATTATGTTGTTATAGGTAAGTTCCCATCACATATTTCAAAATGCAACAGCCAATATTTCTCCAAGAGTTTCTTTCCTCGCATTTTTCGCCAGCGGAACTACAATTTTCAAAAATGTAAATGCAACGTCAATAGAAATCTTTTATCTTTTGTTCATTCCTCAATTCTCCCTATAAACAGTCTGTTCTCTCTTTCATTCCCTGAAATCATCTGCTTATAAAGGCATTCCCGCCATGCTTGTATTGAAATAATAAAAAGAGAACCTCCCATTCACTTGACTTCTTTCTATTACCAGTGCACCGATTGGGATTCATTTCGTGACTTTATTCGAGACACCCTTTGGTTTAATAATTTTAACCTTTCCCTTGAGAATTGTTCAACTTAGGTTTATTCATTGGGTAAAGCCGGTATACATGCTTCTTCTCATAAATATCAGATAAAACCACAATCTTCTTGTTGCTTTACATTTGTGCATTCGGCCACCGTTTGTCTGGCTATAACAGCGTGATAGTTCCCATCACTACAGCCGCCTCTTTGTGTCTGCTTGTAATAATCGGAAACGTGTCCTGAAAAAGGGTAAGTCTTTGTTTGCTGACTTAAGAACTCTTAATGTCTGAGATCAAAATGTTATTGTTGGAGGAACGAAAGCCATTATTTGAATTATATTTGAAATCTAAATAAATAAACGGCTAATTTTGTCTCTACGTCCGTGTGTCTGAAATGCTCGTTCTACAGAGATATAATATCTTTTTTGAACAAGGACGATCCAGGAATAGAAATTATACCCTTCATTTCGTCCTTGAAAATCAAGCATTTGGCTGTGTGTCCGGATAAGGTAACAGTTAAAAATCCAAATCTTAAATAATTTAAAAAATAATGACATTTTACAGTTGTTTAATTTATACTGAGTTTAATGCAATACAAAAAATTTGTGATTTTAAATTCAGTTTAAAATATCTCTAAATTTTTGTGAATTGAGGAAATCAATTTTATTTCTTCAAAATACCAAGGAATCACAGTTAAAGTGAGAGATTCCGTGATGTGATGTTTTGAAATTTAGAAGAATTTGTGATTTGAAAAACTCAGTTTTCGTCATGAATTGGAATTTCGATCCAAATTGGAGTTTCGGTACAAATCGATCGTTTGACAGGAATTGGACTTATAGCTTGATTCAGATTTAAAGGTGTTTTGAATTTACGGGGAATGAATTGAGAAATTCAAATTATTTCTTCAAAATTATCATTGCAGTTTTCGAAGATAGCCCAGAGGTACTTTAATTCTGAGACGGGGCCCAAATTAGCCATCCGCAGGAGTTAGATTAAAGGTCCGCACGGAGTGCGACTTTTAACCTTGTAACAAAAATGTCGACCTTCTTCTTACTGTTGTTCTATCTGGATGCAATCATTTAATATTTGCTATTATTTCTTGTCGGTTCAATGTCTTATTGCATACTAACGAATTATTTTTGCCGACGACTTATATATTAACTTTAATACATTTTGAATCTTGTGTACAATTTTTCCTTCAATGGAACCTTAATTATATTATTTATTTCTAGTGAAGGCAACGATATAATAACAGAAATATCCGAACCTGCAGTGTTTATTTTTTCTGATCATAAGAGTATTTTAATGGTTAGTCAATTACGACGGAGGACTTATATTTTTATAGGTTGACTATGAAATACTGGGGCTAGAGCTGTGAAAACTTATTAATAATTCCATTGATATTTTTCCAGGTAAACTGACATCTGATGGTTGAAGTAAGTAATTGATACGCTTCAGAATCAGGTGTTCTGGAGAGTATTTATAATGAGCCTTTGCCGAGATTCTAAACCTTGTGAGATAACATCTCTGCTATATATTGGCCATTTTAATATACACAGAAGATTATATTCCAATAAATGAAGCATACACGTCATATGTCTCATTATAACATAGAATCTTTCTCCACCCACAAAAGAATTGGTGTGGCAAGCGTAAGGACATCATAACAAGCCAATCTTTATTCAGGCCGGTTATGAATTCCGGCTTTTTCTTCTCGTAAATTGGTTACCGAATTTAAGCCAAGGAAGACAAAACGTCCTACTATATAACCCATATCTTGTAGAGGTGAATAACAGTAAAAATTCAGACTGGAAAAGTACTTCAAATTTGTGGCTGACCGGGGCAGGAAATAGCTTGTAAACTTTAATGCCTCCCAAACAACACTGCATTACTTTACACACCACAGAGAAAGCTCCCTGGCTCCCATCAGAGTGGCTGATTTCCAATACCTCGAGAGCGCATCGTTACGCCTTCTGTCCACTGACATGCGCTGGGATAAATATATTGAATCAATAACTTCATCTACCACAAAAAAGTTGGTTCCCTGTGTCGTGCCAGAAAGTTTTTTTCTCGTGTGAATCAACCCTTCAAATCTATGAATCAACCATCCGTCCTTGCATGGAATATTACTGTAATATATAATCTGGTGCTCCCGCTGTACATCTCGAGGGTCTCGACAAAATCTTGAGACGAATATGCAAGATGATAAGTCTTGATCTGGCATCTAGTCTACAGATGCTATCTCACAGACGTGGCGTGTCTTCCATCTGTCTCTTCTACAAGTATTTTCACGGCAACTGTTCCGACGAACTACTTTCGCTGGTTACCCGACTACATGAATTTAAGCGAGCTACCAGACTGACATCTTGGTCCCACCTTTTCAATGTCAAAACGGTTTCACAGCTCTAGCACCACTACTTAATAGTCAGTCTATAAATGTCATGAAAGCAAGCCCGCACACAAGAGTAAAATATACAAGTATTTTATTAACACATATTTTTCATTCTAAATAAACAAAGCGTGCTGAAATGATATCTGTAAACGCAAAAGAAAATAAACACAAAAGAAATAAACAAGACGTAGTTGTAATTGCGAAACAATGGGGGTAAACAAAAATCTACAATATTAGAATCTCAGCCTGGAACTGTAGAAACTGCTGATTCAAAACAATTAATATTTTTTAATCATTTCACCCCAGGCAAGGCGATGATGCCACTAAGATCCACGGGATTATAGTGAGTGACAAAACCTTAGTGATATGAAGTGAGGAATGAGCGAGAAATGAACAGGTTTTCAGGAAGACAGACGACGAGTAAGAAAGTGACCGAAACCGAGTTGCCAGGCTAGAGTCGATTACCTTTATTTGATTTCTTACAAGAATATCAAAATATATAGAAGACGCACTAGACCAGGTACGGCAACAGTATTTAATGCACAGCCAAATGGGTGATTTTTAAATGTGCAAGATGGATTCTGAAGAGAAAGGTTTTCTGTCGCAACAAACAGGACGGACTTTCGTAGCAGTCGATGTAGCAATTGATTCAATATACTCTCTACATTTCCCATTAGTAAAAACGTGAGACGAGGCTGATGCAAGCTAGAAAAGATTCTCTGTGATGATAAAATGGAATCAATTTTGTTTTAGAGGTGTCACTATAGTAATTTGTACACTTACATCCTAGCCTTAAACACTCGATTTGGTACTAATGACTTAAAATCAAACAGCTATTAGGACTGATCTAAATTGTCGAGCCAGCAGTATTGATTGAATGTCTGAGGATTGTTAGAAAGGTGTTGACGATATGATGATATTTGTTATTAATCTTTCTCCATATGTGACTACAGAATAATAATAGCCAAGTGAGATTATAATAATAATGAGGATAATAATAATAATAATAATAATAATGATGATAATAATAATAATGATAATAATAATAATAATGATAATAATAATAATAATGATAATAATAATAATAATAATAATGATAATAATAATAATAATGATAATAATAATGATGATGATAATAATAATAATGATAATAATGATAATAATAATGATAATAATAATAATAATGATAATAATAATAATAATAATGATAATAATAATAATAATAATGATAATAATAATAATAATGATAATAATAATAATAATAATAATAATAATAATAATAATAATAATAATAATAATAATAATAGTAATACAATTCTATGGGACGACACAATACACACTGACAGAACAATAAAAGCCAACCGCCAATGACATTGTTATTAAAAACCACAAACAAAATAAGTGCCTCCTTATTGATATGGCAGTCCCTGAAAGACTGCAATGTATCTTTGAAGATATTTGAAAAACTGTCAAAATACAAGGGCCTTGAAATAGAAATCTCAAAAATGTAGCACATGGGAACATCAACAATCCCTGTTGTAGCTGGAGCCCTTGGACTGGTTGGAAAAGATTCCAACAGGCTGATTGAAGGGATCCCTGGAAGTCAATGCCTCAAAGAGATACAAAAAATTCTTCTGACAAGTACAGCCCACATTTTACGAAGGGCTTTATCTATGTAATTATTATTATTTTTATTTATTTATTTATTTTTATTTTTTATTTATTTATTTTTATTTTTTGCAGTGCAAAGTGTCATGATGCCATTTCTATCCTTAGGTCCCTGGGCGGGACCGGGTAAGAAATGTGTAAACGTCAGATAAGAAAGGAAATAATAATAATAATAATAATAATAATAATAATAATAATAATAATAATAATATCTTGTATTAGAATTCTGCATGTCACTCCCTTCATTAGTTAGTTAGGTCTTTAGTTATTTCGCACGACCGTTACGCCGTGCCAATATCTCATTTCCGTTTTGATCGCGTTAAAACAGGGAAATGACATTTCAAGACCGCGACTTTCTTTCAGTGATAAAATGATTTAAATAAAGATAAACAGAAGACAATAAAGAGGGGAAGAAAGAAGTTTTTTTCGTTTATTTCAGTGAAATGGAAATTTTTTTCAATTGTAAATTTTTTCACTTGTACACTCTTCTCAAAATAACGATTATCATTCATATTTATCACTTTTATTGCAATATGTTGTTAGAGTTGCTAACTTCAAATATTTCACGATGCGAAAGAGAAATTCTACGGATGTTTTCTTGTCGTCGAACATATCTGGTTATTCAGTCATTAACGTTTGAATTAAGATTCATGAGCATATTAAAATAGAGAAACCGTGTAATTTTCAAGGGTCATTCTAGTAGTAACGATTCTGCTTGTTCCTTAGTTAGTTTGCACGTACCTTACGCCCTGCCAATTCGTTATAAATTATGACATGTTTCGTTTAGATGTCGTGGAAATCCGGAGAACATATGTCATAAACATTTTGTGCATTGGTAGAAAAAATACAAGAAATAAAGAAAGAGTAGAGAGAGGGGGCGATAATGCTCACATATGTTTTCATTTTTTTCCAGTGAAATGTAAAAACATCCTAATAGCAAAGGTTTTCATCTGTGCCCTCTTAATTATTTAAATAATAGTATACATTTTTAATTATCATAATTAAAATGTTCTTGAAATGGTTTTTGCAAATTTTCAATATTTAACGATACAAAAGAGCAATTTAAACGGGGAATTTATTCACGGAGGTTGTTGTAACATTAACTTAAGTGTTATGATACATCAGAAAATTCTTCAAATAGAAAAAGCTAGAAATGCTCCCGGGTACTACTACTACTACTACTACTACTACTACTACTACTACTACTACTACTACTACTAATAATAATAATAATAATAAATGGCTACGTAATGCAGGGTTAAATGTTGAAACCGAAGGTTTTATTCTTGCTGCACAGGACCAATGCTTGCTAAATAGAAATTATCCTGCCCACATACTGAAATATAGATGTTAGACCAAAATGCAAATTCTGGGATGAATATCAAGAAACAATTAACCATCTTATATCAGGTTGTATGCTATTGGCATCCACTGAATATAAAACCCGGCATGACAAAGTTGGCCAATATCTGCACTGGAAAATCTGCACTTTTACGGAAAGGAAACTGTAAGAAATTGATATGAACCCCACCCACACCCGTTTACGGAGGTAGCACCTGTTACAATTTTATGGATCTTTACAACACACACAGAAAAACGGAAGCTAATCGTCGAATCATCGTGATCAGATATCGCAAGAAAGCAAATGTGGTTTCTTATTGACAGACTGCAATGTATCTTTGAAGATCTTCAAAAGACGATCAAAATACAAGGATCCTGAAGTTGAAAGCTCAGAAATGTGGCACATGAGGACATCAACAATTCTAGTTGTAGTTGGAACCCTCTGATTGGTTAGAAAAGATTCCTTGTTACCTATGCGTTAAAGAAATGTAACAAAATGTTTTCACGAGTACAGCCTACACATTACGAAGGACTTTATCTATGTAAAATATATGTGATGTTTTTTTCTTATTTTTCAAAACTGCCCATTGGGAAATGATGCTTTCTGACCTTAGGTATTTGGGAGGCACCCGGAAATTAAAGCGTATACGTATAAAACATAAATCAAATGAAATAATAATAATAATAATAATAATAATAATAATAATATCCGCACTGGAAAATTTGCAACTCCTATGGGAAGGAAACTGGAAGAAATTGATACGAACACCACCCTGATCCGGTTACGGAGATAGGACCTGTTACAATTCTATGGGACTACACAATACACGCTGACAGAACAATCAAAGCCAACCGCCGAGAAATTGTTATTAAATACCACAAACAAAATAAGTGCCTCCTTATTGATATGGCAGTCCCTGCAGACTGCAATGTGTCTTTGAAGATATTCCAAAAACTGTCAAAATACAAGGACCTTGAAATAGAAATCTCAAAAATGTGGCACATGGGAACATCAGCAATCCCTGTTGTAGTTGGAGCCCTTGGACTGGTTGGAAAAGATTCCAGTAGGCTGATTGAAGGGATCCCTGGAATCCATGCCTCAAAGAGATACAAAAAATTATTCTGACAAGTACAGCCCACACTTTACGAAGGGCTTTATCTATGTAATTATTTAAAAAAAAATTTTTTGCAGTGGAAAGTTTCATGATGCCATTTCTAACCTTAGGTCCCTGGGCGGGACCCGGAAAGAAATGTGTAAACGCCAGATATCTAAGTAAATAATAATAATAATAATAATAATAATAATAATAATAATAATAATAATAATAATAACCAAGGAAATACTTAAACACGGAATTCAGTTAAAGGCACAGCGAATACAATAGGATATTCCAAATAGACATGAAAAAAATTGACAGGGAAACTGGAAAACCATTTATAGAAGTCAAACAGCCACCATCTATTGAAGAAGTGCAAAGGTTTTTGGGAGAATATCCAAAGGAATATAATCCTAATGCAGAATGAATCAAACGAGAATAAGAAAGAATAAAGGATAAATCCGGACAAAAATGGAAAAATACAAATAATAATGTCATTACCTAATAATATTCTTGACTAATAGACTCCTCAAATTTGAAACCCGCAACTAATAATTAGGTATCTAATTTTGAGCTCTTTCTTCTGTCAGATTTTATCAATTTTAATTAATAACCCCAATCAATTTCCAGAATTAACCAGAACAGTTATTACATATCTCCTACCACAAACGTGTGAAAATCAATAACATATCTGTCCCTCATATATAAATTGATCACATCTGACCTGACGAACTGTACTGACACTTTTATGAAAGAAAACATCATTCCTCCCTTAGAAAAGAAGAGATGTCGAAGATATACATACCGTTGCTAAAATCAACTACTGCTAAATAAAATGCTCATGGAAAATTGCAGGAAAAAAGTAGAAATCTAAACAGAGCTTGGAAAGATTACTGTAAAGTGTTTGATAGTGTGCAACACTCCTGGAAAAATCTCCTCGGTGATAGTAAATTTTCTTTAAATATAGCATGAAAATAGTGAAAAACAAATTATACATTAATCACAACATAATATTGTTTGAATATCCAACAAGTAATCTTTCAAGGAGACTCGCTGTCACCCCTTCTTCTTTTGTCTGTCTTTAATCCCTCCTTTGCATGAAGTGAATAATAATAGCGACGATTACAAAGTAAACAAAAAAAGTGTTTAAACGTCTACTTTACATTTGATGATCTCAAAAACTTTACCAGAGACGACAATGAATGTAAGGATCTGCAGAATGATTCAGCCATGACATCAGCATTGATATCGAATTAGATAAATTTGCAAAAATAACATTCGACAAAGGGAGAATTACAGTAACACGCTCAATAGATTTAGATTTTGGCAAAATTATTTTTTTATGCACCATGTCCTTTCTGGGCGTTGGCGATCATGGTTCTCCACCTCCCTCTATCACTTGAAGCTCTCAGCAAGCTCCTCCCCTCTGCTTCCTCCCCCAGACAACGTTCTGTCATCCACCTGCTCAAGATCGTCATGTATGTCACCCGTTGTTTTCCCTTCTTTCTCTTTCCCTCTATTCGAACCGTGAGTATCGGAGTCTCCAGGCTCTCTTTTCTCATTATGTGTCCCAGACATTTCAGCTGCCACTTTCTTATGTTAAGTATGAGCCTTCCCCTTGTTGGTAACATATCGAAAACCTCATCGTTTGCTCACATGCTCGGTCCATGATAGGGATCTGAAACAAGAAGAGGACTGCAAATTCCTCGTAAATAGCGAACATGATGGAACACAGTATATCCGAATATAGGAGAAAGTAAGAAATGAATACTAAAGTCGTGTGCGTCTGGTGTTAAATACGGAGTTGAGCAGCGATTTTCCAAGCATATCTTAGATGTGGCACAAGGCTGAAAATATGCGACAGCCACTGAGAATTGAACTCACATTGCAGTAGTAGCTGATCTAGCAAGACAAGTCTGCTAAACATTACACCACGCGGAGGTGTCCATATACAGAGTTGAGTACCCAAAACAGAATATCAGCTATAATAACTTTGTAGCGTAATAGAGTTTTAACATTCTGTACTTGACCGTAGCTGACATTAAGTGAATGGATGCCAAAATGATAATACTGCTCACTTGCCACCACATGAAACATCCCAAGGCTGATGTTGGTATTTTGTATGTGGTCAGATGTGAAGGAGGTAGAGGATTATTTTAACTTGAACAGTCTTACAAATATCCAATTATTAGTTTTCAAACCTACTTGGAAACTCCAGACTAGGTGATGATCTGCGTCAAAGAACATGAAAGAAATAAGAAACGCTATTCCGTAATAAAGGAAGCCATCAAATTCTAAAGTGAATTTCAGTGGCTGAAGAATAGCAAGCAAACCATAATACACCTACTGTAAAAGAAAATTTAATAAAAAGAAAGCAAAAGCAAATTAAATTTTTCTATGTGCAGACAAGATGACTACATAAGGGTATGATGGCCAATAATCGATTCCTACTAAAAGAGATAATGTCGACAAACGATCCGTGGTTACATAGTGTAGGGTTAAAAGTTTGAAGCCGAAGGTTTGATACTTTCTGCATAGCACCATGCACGCAAAAAACTGTCCTAATGCGAAATGCATATTCTGTGATGAATATCATGAAACAATTGACCATCTTGTATCAGGTTGCACAGTGTTAGCACCAACTAAATATAAACTCGCCAAGATAACGTGGGCAAATACCTACACTGGTAAAAATGATCTTTTATGGGAAGGAAACTGCAAGAAAATGGTATGGACATCAACCAAACCCAGTTACCTATATAAGACCTGGAACAATTTTATGGGATATCAGAATAAACATGGATTGAACAATCAAAGCTTTTTTTCCCAGACATCATTATCAAAGAGAGCTATTATAGAATATTCTTTTTTATTGACATAGCAGTTCCTGCACTCTGTAATGTATCTTTGCATATCTTCAAAAACAATCAAATTAGATGCATCTTGAATTGAAACTGTTTACAATGTGGCACATGAGGGCATCAATATGTCCAGTTTACTTGAAGCCTTAGGTTTGATTGAAAAGGCCCGATAGGCACATTGTAGGGATCCCTGATAGCCCTGCATTTGTGAAATGCAGAGAATTGTGCTTACAAATACAGATCACAACTTGGTAACTTGTGTACTAAGGTTGTCTGCCACAACTCCTGCATTATGTACGCCATAAATCACATGTTCTTAATTCTACTGGAAGGAGACTGAAAGAAGTTTGGACCTGTTACAATTCTATGGGACTACACAATACACACTAACAGAACAATCAAACCCAACCGTCCAGACATTGTTATTAGAGACCACAAACAAAAGAAAATGCCTTCTTATTGATATGTCAGTCCCTGAAGTCTGCAATGTATCATTGAAGATATTCAAAATTTTGTCAAAATACAAGGTCCTTGAAATCTAAATCTAAATAAAGTGGCACATGGGAACATTAAAAATCCTTGTTGTAGTTGGAGCCCTAGGATTGTTTGGAAAAGATTCTAGTAGACGAATCCTGGAAGTCCATGCCTCAAAGTAGTACAAAAAAGTGTTCCCACAAGTACAGCCCACACTTTACGAAGAGCTTGATCTATGTATTTTTTTGTCAGTGGAAAGTGTCATGGTGCAATTTCTAACCTTAGGTCTCTGTGCGGGACCCGGGAAGAAATGTTTACACGCAAGAATTCAAAGGAATTTTAAAAACAAAAAAAGAATAATAATAATAATAATAATAATAATAATAATAATAATAATAAGAAGAAGAAGAAGAAGAAGAAGAAGAAGAAGAAGAAGAAGAAGAAGAAGAAGAGACGAGACATATTCATAAAATATTCCAAAAATTAACCTGCCAACAAATTGATAAGTCTTGCATACAGGATTCCAATATTCCTAAACAAGAATTCCACACTTGTCAAATTATGAGGATCTGAAAATCGAAGTAAGATAATATAGACATTTGAAATACAATGATTCCTGCTGTGATAGGAGCATTGCATATAATATTGAAGTGTGCTGGAAATCCTGAGAGTAAAATTCCTGGATAACAGAGCTACAATATTTCCTTCGTGCGGTACTGCATATATTATCTGCAAAATCTTCTTTATCTAAACAAAATGTGCAATTCATATTCTCTGGTGAAGACTTATTAATTAGGGACTTTTAAATTAATTCTCTATCAAGATGATACCGCGCGCAATAATAATAATTAAACTAGTTTGCAAGATATTGATGCAAGCAGACAAATTGATCTAAACCTAATTTTGGGATGCATCTATATTTACTCATCATCTTTAAGGTTTAACATACTTGGGCATACATGTCATCCATGTTGACATACAGCCAT
>OZ038505.1:91519761-91559761 GCA_964036315.1 Acanthosepion esculentum | reverse complement strand
CAAGCAGATACTAGAGAGAACGTGTATTGATATTATCGTACTTTAAGTAGGCTACTAAAATGCAGTGACGTTCTCAAGTGGAACACACTATTTTATTTTAATAATCTCAAGACAGGAAATAAGTTCACTAAGGCATATGAATTTACAGTGTGAAAAATATAAGAAAATATAAGAAAAAGAAAATATTAACTGGCGACAGCAATAATGAAACAGTAATTAAAATTATAGAAGATGAACGTTTGACATAGCATTTAAATTTTTGAAGACAAAATTGACTGTAAAGCCAGAAGTGTGGTAAATACGAGATAAGTATGGGTTAAATGTTAACACTGGGTAATTCTAGCCTTTTAAACTGTATATAAATATGTAGGAAAAATTGTCTAGCACGACACTGTGAAGCAAAATTAATATCATCAGCCATAGCAATCGATTCAATGTAATCTTTCCACATCATTTCAGCAGAAACCTTGGCCCGGGAAGTCAATCTCCTGAAAGTTAGCATCAGTCATAATGATACACGGCATAAAGAATAGCCATAGACGATTAATTGACATCAGTTTGTCTTTCCATTTGTCTGTTTATTCATCGGTCAGTTGATGTAAGTACCCTTTCGTTTGTCCTTGTTATATTAACCAACCTATCCATTTTCGGCGAGCGCGCGCGAACACACACATACACACACACACACATATATATATATATATATACATATTCTTCTCCCTCCAACTATGGGTAAATAGCAGGACAAACTCGGTTCTATAGCCTTGGATGGCAACTGGTCTAGGAGAACGACAACTCTGAATTCAAAACCTGCGGAGGGTTGTTTTGGGGACCATGTGGCACTCAGTGCAGCAGGTCTCTGTATTCGTCCCTTCAAAAAGTGTGGATGGTCCTGCACGAAACCTTCACCACTATAATCAAATCTCACGTGTCGGCGTCGGGCTCTCAGTTTCTAGGAACTGATCTGCTTGACCCTCATACGTCGAATTCGACGGGAGAGTCGATGATATATATATATATATATATATATATATATATATATATATATATATATATATATATATATATATGGGAATGGATAGGATAAAAATCTAAATACACACAAATACTAATGCGTACGTATAAATATATTTCTTCCTCAGGTGTTATAAATACAGTGATGAATGCTATGAAACAGAGCTATAAATATATATTAGTCAATGTACATAATATTCAAGATCGATAGAATGTCTCGGAGATTCCATGCAGTTTATGCAATCGTCAGTTGTGTATATATATATATATATATATATATATATATATATATATATATATATATATATATATATGTATATATATATATATATATATATGTGATCCATTGTTGAAGAAACTGAAAAAATGGTTGACTCATTGAATTCTTGCAGAAAATATCTGATATGACATTTATAGTTACAAGAGTCAGATTAGACCACAAATGAATTACTGTTGCCATATCTGGCCTGAAACTACCTAGTAGAAACTTTCCATCTTTGAGAGGGTTCAAAAGCGTCGACGTAGTCTTGTGCAACCTCGTTTCAACAGACCAAATCCCTTATTATTCTATCTATCCTCTATCCTTATTTCAACGGGCAATATCTGGCAAATGCAGACATTTGTACCATGATCAGTCTTGGTAAGAAGAAATTTCCATTCAAACTGCTTCTTCGCAATAGTTACTACTTTGTGAGATGCTCTTCCAGTCAGTACAATCTGAACATATTCAACTTCATCTTCAAGTAATATTCAAGTCAACCTTTATATATTTTCAACTACCCCATTCGATAACCGTCTACTTTAAGCGGATCTTTTCTCGGGTAAAATATTAAGAAGATATCTCAAAATTAGCAGAAAATGGGAAATGAAACAAAATATGAAATATTTCAAATTTAAAATGAACGCTAAATCCATGTTTCTAATTGTGTTTATAAAAGTGTATTGTGATGATGACTTCTAAAAAGCAACTTATTGGATGACCACTTAAAAAAGAATATGAAATAATTAGAAATTTAAATACTAATTTTAAAAAATACATGGAATTAATATTATTGCTGTAATTTATTAAAATAATTAGATAATTTAAATTTTTTCTATTCCAATCTTACAAATAAAAGTTCTTTTTACAAATTAAGACATATTATTTTTCGAAAGTGAATTTTTATTTTATATTCTACGGAATAATTTATTTATATTATTAAATGGCTTCATCACTTATTTCATACGACGTTACACTACTTTTCAAGTAAATTAGCTTCTCTATATTCCAGTTTTAATTCGACTAATTTGTTCCAAGAGATTTCTTCTATGTTCAGATATTTAAAATCATATACATTTTTGCTGCCTAAAATGAAAAAAAAAAGAAACGAATAAAATCATTAGTGCCTGACATTAAAATCAAACATCATGAATAAATATAAAAAAATGTCATCTTCCAAAATGTAGAAAATTGTCAAACAATACAAATGGACAAATGAGAGATTTCATTCTTCTTTCGGTTTCTTGGAGTAAATTACGGAAAAAAAACATTATGATACATACCAACGCGCTGAGCATACCAGGGATAAATTTGCGAAGAATTATAGAGTATGGTCAGGTCATAAATAACATCCCATGTTTTGAAAATTCCGTGAAGCATCCGTCACGACAAAATGGAAAAAAGTAAGGCACAAGGGAAACGAACCAAGACAAGGCAGTTAACCGCAACTGACAGAACGGAAAAATGAGAGCAGCAGTCAGGGAAGCACCGAAAAACACCATGGTTAATCTGGATCAGCTGCCAAGATCCACAAGATAAGTATTTAGGCACTACAAAAATGAAGTCTTCATGGAAGAGTGACGAAAAGACAGCCGTTGTTAAACGAAAGTCCCGTTTGTATTTTTGCACAAGACATGCGAATGACAGTAAATATGTCGGAAGAAGATGTTCTTTCCAGTTTTTTGGTGTCCTTTATTACTGAATAAAGTTTCTTATTGCTTATAAGTTCTTTGACCCAAATCTTCAGCTCGTTTTTGTAGTTCCTATGTATCCTTGAAGACCGAGTGCTGTAGTTTTGTAAGATTGTTCGAGTTGCCATTATCCACCTATTATTATTATTATTATTATTATTATTATTATTATTATTATTATTATTATTATTGTTGTTGTTGTTGTTGTTGTTTTATTTTATTTGCTTTGATGTCTGGTGTATATTCGTCATTTCTCCGATTCCAACTAAGATCAGAAATGGCATCATGACATTTTCCATTGAACATTTGTTGAGAAATAAATCCAAACATCACACAAATTTTACGTAGATAAAGCCCATTGTAAGGTGTGAACTGTACTTGTAGAATAAATGTTTGTATTTCCTTAAGGCTTGAGCTACCAAGAACCTATTCAATGTATCTATCGGAACATTTTCCACTGTTTTTGAGGGAGCCAAAATTGAATTGTTGTCATCATGTGCCACATTTTTAAGATATCGATTTTAAGGTGCATGTATTTTGAAGATAATAATAATAATAATAATAATAATAATAATAATAATAATAATAATAATAATTATTATTATTATTATTATTATTATTAGTAGTAGTAGTAGTAGTAGTAGTAGTAGTAGTAGTAGTTGTATTTCATTTCCTTCGATGTCTGGGGGTGTCAAAATTTCGTTCCGTGTCCCGCCTAGAGATTTAAGGTTAGAAATGTCATAATGATATTTTCCACTGATCAATAAAAAAAAGAAGAAAAAAAAAGAAAAAAACACACACAAACATATTTTACATAGATAAAGCTCTTTGTAAGGCGTGGGCTGTACTCGTTAGAACATTATTTTATTTCTTTAAGACATAGGCTTCCAAGAATCCCTTCAATTCTTCTGTTGGAATTTTTTCCATCCAATCCGAGGGCTCCAACTGCAATAGGGATCGTTGCTGTTCCCATGTGCCACATTTTTGTGATTTCGATTTCAAGGTCCTTGTGTTTTGAAAGCTTTTTGAAGATCTTAAAAGATACATTGCAGTCGGCAGGGACTGCCATATCAGTAAGGAATCACGTTTTCGTTTGCGGTCTCTAATAGCAATGTTTGTGCGGTTAGCTTTGATTGTTCTGTCTCTGTGTATTGCATAGCACCATAAAGTTGTAACAGGTGTTATGCCTGCAACCGGGTCTGGATGGTGTTCATACCAATTTCATTCAGTTTCCTTCCCGTAGATGTTGTATATATTCCAGTGCAGGTATTGGCCAACTCTGTCATGCCGGGTCTTATATTCAACATCATCAATTGTTTCACGATATTTATCACAGAACCTGCATTTTGGGCTGACAATATTTTAGTGCGTGCTCGATAATTTCTAGTGAACAATCACTGGTCCTGTGCAGCCTGGATAAAACTTAAATTTAAACTTTTATTATTATTATTATTATTATTATTATTATTATTATTTTGAATATTTAAAAAAAAAGATATGGAAGGAATAGCTGCTTGGTTAAATATTAAATTTAGATTTCCTCATGATATCTCAAATGCCTATGATATAATGTAGCATAGGGGACTGATGCAAAATTTCTCCAGCAATTTCTAGAAGAATCTTCTTACACATTATGTCCTTCTTATCAGTTAGATCCTTGAAAGTCATCGTTAATCGCCAATTTTCTGAAGTTATTCGAATGAAAAAAAAGGCACCCGGAAGGCTATCTACTTGGCTCTGCTCACTTTACGCTTTGTATAAAAGATCTGCGTAAGATCATTCTCAGATCGTTTGCAAGTAACTATTCAGGTGATACAACGGTTTATCATTGTACCATCGAATATCTAGCCTCTCTTCTCAACTTTTTTTTAACATTGGTGTGTAGTGACTTGTAAAATTTAATACCTTTAAAACCACGCTTTTATCATCACCAAGATATCATTAATTCAATTGTCATGATGATTGATTGCATCCTCTAAATGTTTCATTATTTTGAACGCCTTTTGAAACTCATATATACAAATGCATCGCTAAAGATTTAAACTATTAACATATTTCTGACTGTTGTCCTCATATATATTGTCATATTCACGACGTTCCGGACGTTGTACGTCCCGGCCTTCTTCAGACGATATACGATGAAAATAATAACCGAACCCTTTTTTTCATCCGCTGGAGGAGATTGTTCTAGATCCACGTGCCGTGCCTCTTGCGGATATTTCAGTTTCAGTTATTTCTCTTTAGTAACTCAACTATCCAAGTTTTTTCACCTCTGCTGTGACCAGATATTGAACGCAAAACTCTGTGGTTCAAGTTACTGGATTACTTCAACGCTTTTATCTAGTGGGACATGTGTCCTTGGGGACAGAATATTGGGTTCGGTTCGAAATTCGAAATTCCAACATAAGTCCCTGAAGAAAGTCGGTGCGTATAACGGCAGAAACTGCGTGAATATGACAATGACGATGGGGACAATAGAGGAAAAATATAGTTATCATACCTCCTCTCAGACAAATAGAGACGATATAGCTAAAGATGATGGAAAAATATGTGTACTTTGTACCGCTCCAGTAAGTACTTGACCCCTACAGAACGTACTTGATTTCTCCTGCAATTCTATTTATTTATGTAAGTCAAATCAGACAGTAAATGGAGTTAATCGCTGAAAGATTCCAAATACTTAGAATTTAAATGTGTCTACTCTGGCCTTGTCGCTGATGATATTATTTTCCAGCCTAAACCTACTTTCCCACAGACGACATTTCACAAGCAATCTAATTACAATATAAGATATTGGTTGCATTTTCTGGCTATTACAGACGACGGAAAATATGGTATTGCTATCAGAATACGCTTTGCAATAACAAAAGTTGCCTTCCAAGTGCTAAACATATTATTATGAAAATGGATGTTATGGACGGAACATATAAGCACCGAGTTATATGATTGTAACACAGAGCATTTACATATATATCTCCACATTTTAGCAAGCCTATTAACCAGTATCGATTTAATTACAATCTAAGATATTGGTTAGCATTTTCTGGCTATTACAGACGACGGAAAATATGGTATTGCTATCAGAATACGCTTTGCAATAACGAAAGTTGCCTTCCAATGGCTAAACAATTTATTATGAAAATGCATACTTTGGAAGGAATATGTTTGCACCGAGTTATATGATTGGAACAAAGATCATCTACATATATCTATCTTCATTTGAGCATGACTATTAACCAGTATCTATTTAATTACAAACTAAGCTAATTGTTGTCAATTTCTGGATGTGACAGACGACGGATTATGTGGTATTGATATCACAACGTGATTTGCAGTAACAAATGTTGCTTTCTAAGGGCTAAATATATTATTATGAAAAAGGATACTTTGGAAGGAATATGTTTGCACCGAGTTATATGATTGGAACAAAGATCATCTACATACATCTTTCCTCATTTGAGCATGCCTATTAACCAGTATATATTAAATCACAAGCTAAGCTAATTATTGGCAATTTCTGGATATGGCAGACGACGCAATATGTGGTATTGATATCAGAATGCGTTTTGCAACAACAGAAGTTGCCTTCCAAGGGTTAAACATATCATTATGAAAATTGATAATATGTAAGGAATATGGAAGCACCGGGGTGTATCATTTTAATACAGAACATCTAGATATATCTCTTCTCATTTGAACAAGTCTATTAAACTGTATCAAATTAATCACAAGCTTTTTGTTGGAAATTTCTGGTTATTTCAGACGACGGAAGATATGGTATTGATATGAGAATGTGCTTTTCCATAACGTAAGTTGCCTTCCAAGGGTTAAACATATTGTTATGAAAATGGATATTATGTACGGAATATGTAAGCACCCAGTTATATCATTGTAGCACAGAGCATCTACATATAGCTCTCCTCATTTGTGCAAGCCTATTAACCAGTATCTATTTAATCACAATATAAGATACTGGTTGGCAATTTCTGTCTCTAGCAGCCGACGTAAAATGTAGTATTTATATCAGAATGCGCTTTGCAATAACAAAGATTTGCTTTCCAAGTGCGAAACATAATACGAGGGTTATTCAATAAATAAGGTGAATTTTTCGGTATAAGGACTCCTAATACAGATAGAACCTTACTCTTTTTTTTTGTTTTACTTCTTTTTCACATGGATTTAATTTCTTTTTCAGATTTAAAAAATAAATTCAAAGTTTTGGCGATTAACAAAGATGGCCGACCAAGATGCATGCACCAGAATTGAACAGCGGTCAGTTATCAAGTTTGTGGTTGCTGAAGGGTGCAAACCAGTTGAAATTCATAGGAAAATGTCAACTGTGTATGGTGCCACATGTTTCAGCCAAAAAATATCTACAAGTGGGCTAAATTGTTTAATGAAGGACGAGACAGTGTTGAGGATGATACAGGCCTGGGAGGCCTACTGCAGTGAGATCTCCTGAGGTGATCGAATCAGTCAATGACCTCATTCAGTCTGACAGAAAGGTGACAGTGGATGACATTGCAAGGTTTTTGAGTTTATCTGTTGGGACAAACGCAGCGGTCATCAGTCAGAAGGAGTCATCTTGCATCATGACAACGCAAAGCCTCACACAGCAGCCCAAATGGTGCAGACCCTCAACGAGCTGGGCTGGGAACTGCCCCCTCATCCCCCTTACAGCCCAGACCTTGCCCCTTCAGACTTTCACCTGTTTGGTTCCTTGAAAGCGTTCACAAGAGGCACGACATTTAAAAGTGACAATGAAGTCAAAAGTGTTGTGATCGACTGGCTGAGACATCAGTCCAAAGATTTTGACGCTAAGGGAATACGGAAGCTTGTGCACAGATGGGAAATGTGTTTGACAGTGCTGGTAGACTTCGTTGAAAAATAAAACAAAAATAAACTTCTATCTGTATTAGAATTCCTTATACCGAAGAATTCGCCTTATTTATTGCATGACCCTCGTATTTTCCAGCCTAAACCTACTTTCCCACAAACGAAACTTCACAAGCCTGAGAGTAAAGTTATTTCTATGTTAAATAATCAGACGAGTTACATTCCTTAGTTCCACCAGGTAAGATCTTTTGCATTGTCAAAAATTTCCTTATTTTGAACGCGTATTGGGAGTCAAGCTCATGCTAGATCTCAAATGAAACACGTATGTACGATCCATCGTTGAGGATTCTGGAAAATATGTGTTTCTTGTACCGCTCCAGTAAGAATCTGACTCCTATAGAACGTAGTTGACTTCTCCTGCCATTCTGGATCTTAGAGGGTGTTGCAGCAAAATCCGACACTTCACAAAAAGAAAACGAAGTAGGCAATAAAAACAAAAGTTGTATATGCAGATACCCGACAGTTTATGTAGCATCAGTTAGAGGTACATACTACATTTATTTTTCAATGTAACCGCCTCTAGCAGCGACGACTATCTCAAGCCGAGCGCGAAATGAGTCACACGCTTTGCCGACCATGTCCTTGTCCATAGCGGCGAACGCCTCCACGATGGCAGCCTTCACAGAGTTGACCGTGTTGTGGACGTGCTTGTTAGTCTTGGCCTTGATTATTTCCCAGAAAAAATAGTCAAGGGTGTTGCAGTCAGGTGAGGAGGGCGGCCACAAGCCCGGCGACCATTGGCGAGGAATACTGTCGAGCAGCCACGCCTGGGTGCGTCTTGGCCTTGTGTGCAGGAGCGGAGTCTTGCTGGAAGACGCAGGGGCGTATGGCGGCGTTCTTGTCGATCCAGGGCTTCACCACGCTCCTCAGCACCTCCTGGTAGATCTCAGCGGTGATTCTTAGGCCCTTTTGCAAGAAAAACGGAGGTATGACGACCTCCTCGCTGTACAAAAGGCTAAGTCGACCCAGGCATGACTGCTCAACAATGTTCCTCACAACTCCTCGCCGGACTTGTGGCCGCCTTATTTTTTCTTGGGCGTGATCGAGGCCACGACAAACAAGCACGTCCACAACACGCCTTGAGATGGTCGTCGCCGCCGTCAGCGGTTACATTGAAAAATAATGTAGTATATAACTCTGTTGCTAAATAAACACCCGGGTTTCTGCACGTAAAACTTTTGTTTTTATTGCCTATTTCGTTTTCTTTTTGTCAAGTGTCGGATTTTGCTACAACATCCTTTATATGAATCAAATCAGACACTAAATGGAGTGTTACTGCTTCATCTTGCTTGGAGATTCCAAATCCTCACATAAAATTTAAAGGTGTCTAACTGGCCTTGTCACTGATGATATTATTTTCCGGCTTAAAACACTTTTGCCAAAGACGAAACTTCGCAAAACTGTCGCTAATGTTATGTCTATGTCAAATATTCAAACGAGGTACATTCATGTCACGTACACATGTCTAAATAATCTTCATATCCCAGTTGCAAGCTAGAAGTTCTATTCGGACTGATTCTTCAAAAGAGACTCTGCTATGCGGACAGAAATACATAAACAAAAGTTCCAGTTTCAATTAGGTAGACTCGTGAAGAATTTTCAATTTGTTTTATCGAATGCATCCTTCAAAAAATAGAGTCCAGTTACAATGTATTCAGTTATATATTCACCGTTATTTGCAAACATTTGTTGCCACTTACCTGGCATCTCAGCGATATATATTGACCAGAATTTTGCAGGATTAATATGAAAACATCTTCGACACTCTCTTGAATATTAGTTTTATATTAGAGAAGAAATTTTCACATCAAAGGGTATATCTACGACCGAAAGAGGTAATAGAACACAAGCTCATGGGAATATGCCAGGAGAAGAAGAGACCAACATTATCCCAAAATACTTTCTGTGTACAAGTTTTTCCAATCGGTGACGCCAGAGTCATTCTTGACCAAATATTTATGGATATATTGCAGTTTGTAGAGTTTCATTGCGATTTAAGATTGTAAATGAATGGTAACCAGAGAATATTACAATATTCAGAACCTTTTTGCTATAGGACTTAGGTTTTAGGGACGGTTGTGAAGTATTATGATTTTTGTATTGACCACATTTTAAGCCATTTTCCATATTTGTTATAATATATTTAAAACTGTCCTCAAAATAAAATGAACTTCTCATTAAAAATATTTATAACTTTATAACAAATTTCGATTGATATTTAAGACAAAACACTCATGACGGTGAAAAGTCTTAGCGTATCGTTAATCAATTGCTTTCTTATAAAAAAATAAAATGATGATCCTAGACACTGGAAAATATAGAGATAAGGATTTTTCGAAATGGCTAAATTTACCCATAGGTCCATTATGTGATTATAATTCAGCTCGATAATAACTTTTGAAAGCGAAGAGGAAGCAGAAGTAAACTTCTACTTGTAAAAGGGAAAACATGATTATTTATTTCGCTAATGAAAAACAAATTTTGATATTTGAGATAGAAATAAGGTGAATATTGAATAAAATTTGTAAAGAAAGAATTTTTAAAAAGACATCATATGTCTATCTATCGATCGATCTCAGTCTGGTCATATCTGTCTGTAATATTTTCGATCAATAAATCAATCTCTTAGTTTTGTCCCCCTTCATATTAGCTTGAAACACACACGCACACACACACATGCATACATACAGACTCACACACACACTACTAATCAACCAACCCCCACACACATAAAAACAAACACACACACACATATATCTATGTACGTGTGTGTTTGATAAAATACAGTTTTAATTTATACTATATTTATAGGTTAAAGTTCACAATATCAGGGATAGATCATATGTAAATGTAAATAAAAAAGTGTACATTGAATTCAACACCCTGAGGCGACAGTCTTAATCATGCTAAATGTATTCATCAGGCGATAAAAATATTTAACTATGTTTAAATAATAAAATTATATATATATATATATGTATGCATATATATATATATATATATATATATATATATATATATATATATATATATATATATATATGTGTGTGTGTGTATATATATATATATATATATATATATATCTGTTAACCCTCCCTTTGGCTTTCATTCCCTCTAGCATTCGCCCCACACTCTCATATATACACTCTCACTAAATTATGTATTTTCTGTTTTCTTTTTGAATTTGTAGGTCTGATGAATTGTATCGTATTTACGATTCCAATGGAATAAATTATGACCTTGGAATATTAGTGCTTAAGTATTTTTATTATATCCTTACTCTGTCCTGGAAATTGAGTTCTGTCTGGATTCTATCCTCTTGGAATTATTTTTTATACATATATGTATGTGTATGTATGTATTTATATATATTTATATTTTAAATATATGATTGCATATGTTTGTGTATATTTACCACTAATATTATCAATATCTATCTATCTATCTATCTATCTATCTATATATATATATATATATATATATATATATATATATATATATATAATATCTGGATAAAATAAATGAAACAAAATTGGTTGTTTTTTTATGAAAGTATTTATTTCTGTGTTTTTGTATATATTTATTTATCTAATATTTCAGACCACCTAGGTCTTTCCTCAGAAATCAAATGAGATACTGTGTGTGTGTGTGTATATGTATATATTATACTCCAATCAAGGAAATAATTCTACTCTCCTATCATTGAGAATATTTGTTTTTAATTTATTTCTTAGTATTTATACATTAATTAATGATTAATTTTTATACCTTAATGCATGCGATTGTGGAGCAATCAAGTTATGTACGGAAATAAACTATATACAGTTACAGGCATCTAAATAAAATAAATAAATATAGGCCTCTGATATATAGATTCAAATATAATAAAACTTACAAATATACACACAAATATCAATAACATATTCACATATACAAATATATATGAGTGTAAATCCTCATTTAAATAGCAACATAAAAATATTTTATAACAATTTCTGTCTGTACATTCATTCTGCATTATTATATTCATATAAAAATATAAATATCTGCACATATATAAATTTAGATTCAGACACGTATATCTATAAAATCTGAATAAATATAAAATAATTATGCAAATGTTTAGTCACACACATATATATATGTATGTATGTATGTATACATAGATATATAGACTTACATATACACGTACACATAAACACACACACACACATATATATATATATATATATATACAGAGAGAGAGAGAGTGAGAGAGATAGACACACACATATGCATAGATGCATAAACAACACCCAATGTATCCAATGTGTATATGTTATATAAGTTAACAGTAATTCTTGCAAACGTAACATTTTTACACGATATATATATATATATATATATATATATATATATATATAAATATACCCATGTTTCATATAATTACAAATGCATTCATATAGATATATATCAAATTTTAATAAAACATCAATATATACGTATAAGCTAAATAAAAATAAATGAAGGCGAATTAGGATAGAGAAAGATACTTTCAAAAATCCAAGCAATGTATTATGAAAAAAAGAAAACTTCTTTACTAATAAAGAAAACAGGACAGAGCTGTCGTATAATATCAGTGGTCCAATATGGGAGTGAATGATAGCTCTTAATAAATTTTGTCTTTTTATTATTTCTGCTAAACTTACTTCCCCCATTTATATACTCAAGCTCACTAAGTTATGAGTTGTTTTCCTCTGTTCATTTTCACTTCAATCTGCCCCGTGAGCATCAGATTGTCAAGCCTACTTTCTTCATTATAAAACCTACATTTTTTTTCAACTATCTCTACCTGATGCTAAGTAAGGTTTCCTTTTTGTTTCCTTTTTCTCGAAAACTTCGTCGTTGCTAACATATTCGGTCATTGGTATCTTCAGCCACATTCTTTAGAAACATATCATTGTTAATTCATGGATTTGTTTCATCTTTGAGGAGACTGTTCAACATTCGCTTTCATATAGGAAGAGAAAACGATATGCAAAAGGGCAAACATTACTGAAAGTATAAAAACAGGAAGATATTGAGAGACATGAGCGCCCATTCCATCAAGGGAGATGGCATATCAAAGAAAAATATACCTCAATTGATGAATCTCTGTCTCTCTCACACACACTCTCTGTATATATATATATATATATTAGAATTATTTTTTTTTAAATCTGAAAAAATAAATAAAATTTTTTTAAAAATAATTATAATTTAAGCTCTGTTTCTGTATAGATCACAGTTTTTGTTTTTTTTTAAATAAAAACAAAAGTACTAAAGAACCCCGGATTATTTACCTAACGTGTTCTTTCCTATTTTCTTCACATTTGCACCCACCATATATATATATATATATATATATTTCGTTTCACCTTTTGAAAGTGATGTCTTATGATCCAGAGTACTTTAAAAGGTCTCTGGTGAAATAAAATATTACATATCACCTTAAAGTGATCTTTTTTTCTTTAAATTATTAGCTCTGAATTTACATTGAGCTCTCAGGATGTCATCCTCCTTGGGACTACCCATACGGATTACCAAGTTTTTCGTAACTTAACTATATATATATATATATATATATATATATATATATATATATATATATATATATATATATATATATATATATATATATAAATATATAATATCCGTCGATAACTGGTAGGGATAATTCCAAGTAGAACAATAATCCAAAGAGAGCTCAACTCTTTCCCCTCAATTTTTGTCATCTTTAAATTGATTTTTTTTTTCATTCTTCCCTTTTAATATATTTTTCCTTTTTTCTTTCTTTTTTCCTATCCCTTTTCTTTTTTTTGGACAAATTAATTCCGTTAATTAAAAAAAAAAACTTCGGTCGATCTGAAGAGATGAATATTTGTATACATTCATGAAATAAATTATAACCGAATGGATTTTTAAAGATTGTCCGTATTTATTATTAGTAGTATCATTATATATATTTACATATATAAATAAAGAAACATGCACAACACTTACACCCTACAAACATTACATCTGCTCGTTTCTATCTCCTTGCTCAAATACACAAAAGCAACAACCCAGGAAGGCCCTTCATTTCACCATTCAACTGCCACACGACCAAAATTTCAAAATACTTAGACCATTACATACAACCCCTAGATAAGGAAGTAAAATCCTACATCAGAAACAAACCAGATCTACTAAACAAAATTAATCACATCCACACAGTTCCAGAAAATGTTATTCTAGTTATTATGGAGTTAAGGTCACTCTATTCAAATATTAAACACATCGAATGGCTAACCGCCCTTGAGGAAGCACTTACTAAAAGAGGAAAACAAGACCCCCCCACAGAAGTTATCATAAAACTCATGGAGCATATTTTTACATTGTATACTTTCAACTTCAAACTTCAATGGAGCACACTACCTTCAAGTAAGAGGTTGTGCCATGGGCACCATTGCAGCTCCTTCATATGCTACAATATTCATGGGAAAATTTGAGGAGACCCATATCTATCCCCTCATTGGTAACGACTGCTATGCAAGATATATCGATGATATATTCTCTGTATATAAGCGCAGTGACGACAAACTCATCCAATTCCTCATGGCCCTAAACACAGTGCACGACTCACTTAAGTTTGACTACGAAAAATCCAAAACATCGGTAACATTTTTAGACACCCGCATTTACATAGATGAAACAGGAAGCTACAAAACACACTACACACTAAAATCACCAACACCCACAACTATCTACACTTTAAGTCTTCCCACCCTAAACACCTCAAAGAGAACCTTCCCTATTCACAAGCACTTAGACTCAGAAGGATATGTTCCCACAATGAAGAATTAAACAAACACATTGAAAATCTGTAGCATCAATTCACAACACGTGGTTATAAACAACACCTAATCAGGGAACAAATAAACAAAGCAATTTCCACACCTAGAGAAGACACTCTAATGTACAAGATTAAAAATAAATCTAGCCGCATTCCTCTAGTAACCACTTTCAACCTCACTCTGCCCCCACTATCCCAAATAATCAAAACTCACTAGTAAATACTACATCTCAAACCAGACCTAAAACAATTGTTTAAGAAACCCGACCTTCTAGCATATCGTAGACCTAAGAACCCAAAATAAATCACACAAGTAACCACATTTCAGTGGACAAGGTAATCCGTAATAAATTAACAACAAAAACAACAGGATTTTCCCAACCATGTAACAACAAAAGAAGTTTATGCTGCAACCACATTAGACACACGAATTCATTCACTAGCTCAGTCAGTAAATCTACTTTCAAAATCTACCACGACTCTAACTGTAGAAGTCACAACATAATTTACCTCATAGAATGCACACTATACCAGAAACAATATGTAGGAAAATCTGAATGGCCTTTTCACTACAACATTAATAATTATCGTAATCGAATTAAGTCGACTACCCATGAAAAATTATTACCTGTAGAACAACATTTCCGCCTAGAAAAACAGGATTTCAAAACCGCTGCCAAATTCATTATAATTGAGAGAGGGAGTAGAAAAGTCCAGAGCAGATAACATTAGAAAGATTTTAGAGTTCCATGAAAATAAGTGGATACGGCGTTTAAAAACACACTATCCAGTAGGGCTAAACCATAAATTTAACAATATAGATAGTATTAATACATAACCCTAAAATCAAAACCTTCCCACACTTCTCACCCACACAAAACAGACATGCTTACGGAGGTGTTGAGGCCTTACACTTAAAGACACACCCACAGGAACATACACACTTACACACATCATACTCACTCACTCTCTAATGAGCCAAATGATAACACGCACCCACAGCAATATACACACTTACACATATCATACTCACTCATTCCCTGAGAACCAAATAACACACACACACACACACACACACACACACACACACACACTTAACAGACACACATCCCCTCCCCAGGAACCAATAAAACTGCCAAACTCACCAAGGGAATTCAAAGCAGCATGAATCCATCCAGCTCTTATCTCAAGTAACAACTTAAAAGAGACTGTTTGACCAACAAAGGAATGTTAAAAAATTCATGTTAAAAAGATAAAAAACAAATAGAAAACAAATGAAAACTACAGACAAAAGTTCATTTTCTCCTATCAAGAAATTCATTTCTGTCGTTCACTGCTACCAGCAAGAAGAAATATTTTTCTTCTCCTGATGATGGCCATGTTGGCCGAAACTAGTCGAGGAATCTAAATGAAAGAATAATAATAAAAAAACGACAGAATATTAATCTACAACCCAGTGTGTCTGAAAATTTCAATTTTTTTATAAACGTTTCCATATTCTTCGCAGATCTTCTGCTATTAAAATGTGAAATTCAAAATGTACGTGTAGCAATCGCACTGAAAGTGCCATCGTTGCCCAAGCAGTAGTTCGCCGTACTAATAAAGTGTGGAAGCTAAAGGCCACCATTTCGAACATCCCTTATCATGGCAGAGTTCAAAGGTAACTTTAATTAAGCTCGTGATATCTGAAAAAACTTAGTATTACAATATCTATACAAGTTTTTCTTTTCCTGAAGTGTCTCTACATTTTGGGGGTAAATATAAATATATATATATATATATATATATATATATATATATATATATATATATATATATATATATATATGCGGGGGTGGTGGATGGTGATTACCCTAATTCCCCATGTATAATACGCATTTTTTTCAAAAAATAATAAGCAAATTTAGGTTACGTATTATGCAGAGCTACAATTTTTTTTTAAAAATTGCCTTTTCATAGGTCGATTTCAGTTGGGAAATTACTGCTTACCAGAAACTCGACAATTTGACACTAACATTCGACGATTGCGATCCCATAATTATGTCAAATAGTATCATATGCCCCTAACAATACTTACAAATGTAAAATAAAAAATAATATCATCAAACTAGAATTAGAATAATATTATTCTATTTAAAACCTTTGTTTTAAAGAGTAGGAAATGCTGGTCGTAATGAAATTTGAGTGCAATTTCATAAGGTTTGATTATCAAACAAGTGTGCGTATTATGCGTGAGTAGACTCATTTTCCCACACTTTCAGCACAATTTTAGTGGCGCGTTTTATGGATGAATGAGTATTATACAAGGGTAATTTCGACATATGTAATAGACACAATCTATATCAATCTATTTCTGTTCATTTCTACCAGACATCTACAAGTTTAACTTCATCTGTCAATTTCATAATTCATCTATTCTTACCTTTCTATTAATGGGCCTTTTCTCCTTTTTCATCCCTTTGATGCAAACCTAACTGGCATTTTACTGGTCGTAATAAACCCTAAACTCCCCTCTAACGCACTGTTTCCCGAGAACGCAAGAAGCGAATATTGAACTCTCGTAATAATCATTGTTTGCAAATGGCTTGTGAAAAATTCCCCGCCAATAAACCTATAAATGTACACAGCGTCTCATCCCATCTGATACGCAATCGCCAGCAAAATAAAGTGAAATATACAAGCAGAGACGAAAAATTGTAAAGTGTTAAAAGCATATACGAAGGAGAACAGATATGCGAGATATTATGTCTATTACGAAATCCGGAGTTTTAAGAAATCCTTATAAATATTTATAAAGATCAGGAATTTCGCAAGGAAGTAATACTTTTGCTGTCTGCTTTAGAATACTGTACATATATGGCCAGAGTGGAAAAGGCTTTCTTGAACTTACGAAGAACATAAAAATGATGAATATATTTGCATTTCATATTTGCACGGGGTGATAAAAATGACATAGTGTGAATGGATTTTCTGCATATGAAAGAGCGTCAGAAGTACCATATTTTAAACTTTGTGTTGTAGAGGTGAATCAAACAAAAATCGTGTCGACACTGTGTCAAATTATTTTAAAAGGGGCATGGAAATTGTCGATTAAATTGAACATTCTATAAGTGAATATTAAAAGTAACTTCACCAATAGTGATTTTGATTACCATTAACAATGAAGAGGAAACTATAGCTTAATGCTTGTACAAATTTATCTTCCAATAATTCCTATTTACAGTAGCTTTATCAACCACTGTAAAATGTTTTCATACTATATTTACTAAACTTAGTACAGTACAGAACAAAAGTAAAGCCTAACGAGGAAGTTTCTATACCAAATTGTCATATGGTAAAGGCAGGCTAACCTGCTTTCAAAATCATTAGCAGAAATCATATCTTTCTACCAAGATTCGAAACCGACATCCCAGTCGTAACATTTTCAATTATGGGACAAGTTTGAAGGATCTTGTTACTGTGGGTGGTGGGGGAGTGAATATAAAAGAGAAACCTTCCCTTATATGACATAGTTTAATGTTTTATGTAAAATATGTTTGACTATGCGCTCCTAAAAGAATAAAAGCATGACCAGTTGGATCAGAAATCTATGAATTCATAGATCCAGAAGAAATATTAGACATAAGTAATTTCCGCTTTTGGAAAACAAGTGTAATGATAACGGTATCATCCCAAATAACCTAAACATCTTTTTCCTCAGGGAACACCGGATCCAAAACCAGGACATCCTCTAAGACTCCCCTGTTATTTATCCATAACATTCATGCATTTCCAAAATGTATTTGCACTCTGCTTGATTAATTGCTTATTGGTGTGTATATTTAACCCATAGTTTGGGGTAGGTAGCTGTTGATTTCATTTGCCATTTAACACCACTTGTTTATTCATCTGCTGTAATTTCACTTATCCCTCTCAGCAGACCAGTGTCTGGTGGATGTCCCCTGTTTAGTCACCGACCAAACAGGTTTTGAACTCAGAATATTCTATCTTGAAACCTAAGGTTATAAACCCCATTATGTCCTACTATTTACCCATAGATTATATACATGTTAGTGAATGTAACGAACTAGACTGGAATTCAAACACGGTTCTCCAATTCTTCAGTTCTCGGGGCAGAATTTAATGTTTTTCTCTGGTTTTGGATCATGTATGTATTATTGATTAAGCGCTATAAAAACGCAAAATAAATCCCCTTTATACGTCCAGCAAATGAACCGTGTGGGTGATGAACCTCCTACGTTTGTCAATAAGAAAAATGTTGTCCTCGTCCATGACGTCCCCGAGGCGCACATGAGGGTGGGTTGAAAAATTCATAGTCTAACTATGAAGGAGTGACGCTATAGTTGCGATCTTGCACGCATTAATTTCATTTCTTGTTATTAATAACTGCATTGTTGCTCTCCAGGTAAACTTATATCTGACTTTTCAAAGACACAGATCCGGCTAGTTTCCTTGAAAGCTTCCTAACCAAGGATCAGTACTGGGTCCATCAAGAAATAATTACGTTTTCCGATAAATTATATGGTGTAACAAAAAAAGTGACATCTTTTTAAAAACAGTTATCTTGAAAACTACTAAGTCTAGCTTAATTAAAATGAAGAGTTTAGGTGCTGAACATCATAAGTTTATTCTGGGACCGATTTCATAAGTGTTCAATATGTGCACCGCCTGTGACACGGCACGCGTCACGTCGGTTGTTAAGCTCTTGCCAAACACGCTGTAGCATGTCTCCGGTAACATCCAGTGCCGAAGTCATTTTCTGTTTGGATCCATCACTGATAGCAGGAAGAGGGGAGAAATATACCAGCCCCTTCACATATTCCAATAAAAAAGAAATCACATGGGGACAGATCCAGTAACCCCGGCGGCCATTTCATCAGAAAGATGTTTTCATCTCCACCACGCCCGATCCATCTCTCTGGCAGATTCTATTTGAGATAACATAAATAAAGCATTACATATAAAATGTTGATCTGTTTCTATACATTCTGGTTATTTCAACATGGATTCCCAAAATTATTGGTCTGCGAAATGATGTCACTTTTTGGGGACACCCTGCATAAATAAATTTATATAAATTGTGTTTATCAAAAATATAACATACGTCATTTTCAGTGACAGTAGGTTAACGAGAAAACAAATTTTCGATTGCTCGTTTTTTCAGACATTTTTCTACGAACAAAGTTCGAAAGACGGTTTTCAAATTACTTATTTCAGAATCTTTTGACACTCATAAAATATGATCTAAACAAGGAAATCTTTAAAGCTGTTAAGCCTGGAATAACATCATATCCTACGTATCTTTTTTGTCTACTTTGCAAAATTATGTACTGACATTTACTATGGGAAATGACGCCTTTCTAATAAGATTGTAATCACAAATGATTTAATGATAGCCTCTCCGTGTTTAACTAGTAGGTAATTGATGACAGTATTTATATAAACCCCAAATCCAAGGAAGAAACTTTCTTGTGTAGAGTAATGTTTTTTGTTGATTTTGTCTCATTACGTGAGAAACATTATCTTTCAACACTCATAACTAAGCAATACAAAATCAATGGTAGGTAGTCATGGTTACGTGAATGCTGCAGGTGTTAGAACGTTGCTTTCGGTTGTCAAGAGAAAGCGTACAAGTTTCCACTGTTTCCTAGTTTCAGATTTCTCCATTGAAATCCGAGAATTTCTCCATTGAAATCTAAAATTTCCTATAAATGACACACTGTGGAATAAAAAAATGATAAAATTATTTTCCACGTGATTTCCTATCTATTCCATTTTTGTTCTGCTTTTCTTAGGTTGAATCGTCATTCCCGAAACTAAAATTGTACAACTGAAAATATATTTTAAGTAACCTCGTGAGATCGAGAATTTAATATGGATTGCCCACAGCTCATTTAGAATGATATAAGCCGCAAACAGTATACACCAGCCTTCTCAGATCAATTGTTAAAAAATGGATTTGAAGAAATAAAGACTGTAAAAGGAATCATACTTCGAAATATGTTCGAGCACCTCAAGGCGGTGTAATGGTTCGCAAGATTGTCTCGCTAGAACAATTACGACTGAGTAGTGAGTTCGATCCTCACTGGGTGTTCCATACTTTCGGCCATGTGCCACATCTAAGCTATGCTTTTAAAATCACTACTTCGAAATATGTTGACTGGCGCTAGATAATTCCAAAGAATGTAACCAAATAACAGAAACCACATGACTTGAGGAATTTTAACAATGGTAACAACTAAAATCGATAGCTTATGTTCCTGGAAGAGAAATTAATGTGAGAAACAAAATGCTTATGATTTCCCAAAACACCGTGCATCAAAAAGCCATGTAACAGCGAACTAAGACAAATATCAGTTTCGTCTACATAATTTAACTCAAAAAGTATATTAAGATTAGGTTTAGGGTTAACAAGTACTTTCCAACGAAATGTAGGATATACGATGTATGTAAACGATGACTTGAAAGCCAGGATGTTTTCTTCGAATTAAATTTAAAAATAAATAAATAATCACAATACTGCAAATCTCTGCCATGTTACGTTTCAGATGAGTTACGATTTCATTACTTTTCATACTACAAAATATATGTTAACAAGAAATGCAATGAAAGTGAAAGTCATCTGAAACGCAACATTACAGATGTTTGCAATATTTTCTTTTTTTAACTTGTAATTATCTATTTTCAAATTTAATTTAAAAAGTATCCTTGCTTGTCAGTCATCATTTGGAAAATAGCAAGTGTATCCTTAATTTCGTTAAATTGATGGGATATGCAATATTGAAAATTGACAGACCGTACAGATATTCGGAGAATATGGGCAAATATGGAAACATTCACATCAGGAATTCACCTCCATGACGAATCGAAAATGGTGAGATTAGAACAGGGCTTTTATCGTCGGAAAGTGAAAGTTCTAAACACTCATCCGCTCATCTAAATGCCACGGCCACATACAAAGCCACCCAGCTATTTCAGGAAGGCATGCCTAAACGTCTGACGTTTGCTAATTTGCAAATGGCAACGGGAACAAACAATTTAGAATGTTACGTCAATACTGTAAATCTAATGTATTTTCAAAGAGGAAAATTTCGAACCGAAAAAATAAAGTTATCTGTCTATATCTCGGAAATGAGGTATTGTAATTATTTACATTGTTTGGACTGTTGTGTAAATATTATTGTCATATTCACGACGTTTCGGCTGTTGTATGCACCGGCCTTCTTCAGATGATTGGAATTTCTAAATTCTGCTGGTGATTGAAACCGGGGTAGATTGTTATAGTTCCACACGCCATGCCTCTTTTGAATATATCAGTTATCTCCGTTTAACTCCATTCTCCAAGTTTTTGTTTACCACTGCAGTAGTCAGGAATTGAAATCACAACATATTGGGTTAAGTCCAACCAAGGTTTTATTCCCAAAGGTCATGTGTCCTTGTGGACATCAGTGTATGAATTATTGGGGCTTATAAACCTAATGTTTCAGTAAAGATTTTTTTACCTGAGCTTATATTGCAATTTTGTTGTTATTGTTGCTTTTCTCAAGTACTCTGTATTACTAGCTTCCATATGGTTTTCATTTCTATGCTTGGATGACTTAGTAGATTTTTGTGGCCTTGATACCTTAAGTTTTCATATTTTCCAGTGTTTTCTAAGTCCCTTATTTCAAAATCATCCCACAGACGGCGGTGATCTTTTTACCTCCTTATGTGGTCAGCTACGCTTGATTTTTCTGTTTACCCCTTTACGATGTTCTTGCAGACTTGCATTAAGAGGCGGCCTGTTTCGTTTTTATATTTCTTATCACAGCTGCACGTGATGGCGTCCACACAGTCCTTAGTCGTATTTTCCTCTATGATTAGTCATGCTCGAAGGATTTGTCTGCTTAGTGTTGAACCACTTCTGAAGGTCGTCCTGATGTTCACATCTTTTGTATTTTTCCGATAATCCCTTCACATCGGGTAGTCCGACAGAAGGTTATTTATGAGTATTTTTATCTTTTTGTTGTAGATCCTCCTGTGTACGAATGGTCGTTGTTACGTTGTAGGGTACGGGTTATACAGACCATTTCTTGTCAAACTGTCTCTGGGACGCCACATAACATTTGCCTGATTTCGTGTGGGTGCTGGAAGTTGAATTTGATCTATTGTCTAGTGAATGTTGGCTTGCCGTATATCGATGTCTTTAACACATGCTCCGTTTGAGACATTATTGCGTCCAGAGATGTGTTTGTTGTCCATTTATCTCCCCGTTGTGAACTGTATCGATGATCTTATTGAGTGCACATGGCCCAATAGTAGCTGGACCTATTCCTGGTGTGACCTGAGCATGAAGTTGACATCTACGTATCAAAGCCATACGGTTGGCTTTAGTGATAAGAATTCAAAGTATACCATATATTTGCCATTGCTGGTGATAATGGCGAACCCATTGCAAAGCCTTCATCCTGTCGATCTATGTCTGATCCCATTCCGAAGAGTATTGTTTGTGTACAGAAATTCAGCATCTCCATTAGGTTATTTATTAATATATTGGTCCGTACTCCTAAGGATGAATCCGAGGCCAGTCTATCCTTGACTACTGATAAAGCCTCCTTCGGGTGTACCTTGGACAAAAAACTCACCACGTCCAGGTTCACCATCTGATTGGATTTGATGAAGCATCTTATTCCACGAAGTGGGTGGGGTAACGTACATATGAAGGTAACTTTCCTAGTAATGGGTCCAGGAATCTACAAGGAAGCGACACAGAGAGTGTCACAGAGAGACTTGACAGCTAACAATTTCCCTGAGCGGAATGCATGCTTTGTGAATTTAGGGGTGAAAGTATATAAACTAAAAAGTAATTATTTTACAGTAAGGTTCTCCCTGTAAAAGGCCCGAGCGACACTTGAAGTAGAGGGTTAATTTAAGCGGTAGTTTGTAGGGATAGGAGAGGAAAATAAATGTTAACTCTAGACTTATTTCTTTATATGTTTATTATCATGTGCGTGGGTTTGGAAAAGGCGTATTTCATTTAGGTAACGAGATATACAAAAAACATCAAGGGCGAAGATATATACTTTGGCAAGATACGATAGCGGCACTCTAAAAAATTTTCTGAATGTACTCTTTTATGAATTGTACCATTCCGTAGGCACCGTGTAGTACTGGATATCGACTCGGGTTCGGATTCCAGCCGCGTCCCTTACATGCACTTACGTGTTAATATCCTGGAGTAAATAGCAGCACAGACTGGGTTCTATAGCAATTGGATCACAACTGGTCTACCTACAGAGGGGAAATAATCTGCCTCGCCAATCATCCATCGAAAAATGTATGATCGCCTAAGTGTGTATGACGCATGGCACTAGTGATTTTTAGTTTAATTTTGCTTGAACTTCTCTCTGTTATTGACTCCTGCATTTCATAATGTTTTAGATATAAAATCCTCTGATAAAACAATATAAATATCCAGTAGTATATTTGTAAGTGCATTTATATTTAAAAATTACGAAAAAATAACGACATTTTATCTTTATTTTTTACTTGTTTCAAAATGAAATTATCATATTTATCTTGATAATGTCCATCAGAAGACGAAAGGCTTTTGTAATGATAAGTTTCCCTTTTGTTTTGTTTTGTTATTATTTATACATGTTTTATTCAATATATATATATATTTTGGAATATGTCCTCAGTGTCTAATATATCGTTTAATGTCAATCCGAAAGTTAAAAAGTAACTTGGTGAAACTTTGTTTTATATTCCTAGTACATTCTAAAAGACAAGTGTATTTATGGAAACTATTAGTCTTTCGCAAAATATTTTCTATTGATAAGTGTTGTTATCAATTCCTAGAGGAGACGGCCTTGCTGATCTTAATATCGGATATTCTGTAACCATTCTCTCGAGAAATCTGCCTTTTCAAAAACTATTAGAAAGTGCAACCTGTGAATAAACGACACAAGTCAACAGTACCCGATCTGGGTCAACATTTCATTACAGTATCTCGTCCAATATCTGCAATGTTCTAGTCGGTATGAACCTTAAAAAGATTGCAAATATTGAAAGCTCTTTACACTAAACAACGCAAACTCCCATCAGTAACTTATAATACAATCTCGACTCAGTTTTATTTCATTGTTTCAGTCTATCTACGTTCTTTTTAACTTTGACTGTTAGCAACTTAAATCTATGCTCGCTATTTCTCGATGTTAACCATTTTAATATATAATCATTATGATAAACAAAAAATATAATAGAATATTTGTCGGATTTAATCCATTTCTCATATATATATATATATATATATATATATATATATATATATATATATATATATATATATATATATATATAAAAGTGAACATAGAAGTTAACACTTAGAGGCGACAGTCTGTTTCATGGTAGATGCAATCGACAGGCCACGAGTGCTGTTATTTTTCTCGGCTAATTATATATACGGGTCAGTGGTGCATTGTGTGTAGTCTATTTTGGCGGATATTTTACCGGAAGTCGTTTATTTGTTTAATTATTTATTTGTGTGTAATTATTTCGCTTGTTTTATTTAATTTTTATTTTTTATCTTATATATATATTTTTTTTTTTACCTGTGTTTTTATCAACGTAGTAAAAAATTGTTTATATAGCTTATTGTGCATAGTCTATTATGGCGGTTATTTTACCGGAAGTCGGTTATTTGTTTATTTATTTGTGTCAAATTATTTTGCTTGTTTTTATTTATTTTTATTTTTATCTTATATATTTATATATTTATTATTTTTATTTTGATCGGTGTTTTTATTAACGTAATAAAAATTTGTTTATATAGCTTATTTAATAGTTTTGTTTTTGTTTGGGAAGATAAAGCTATTAGTTGAATTTTGGGGTTGATTGTTTTGGTTTGTTCTGACTATTATTTTGGCGGGAACAGTTTTTAATTTATTTATTTGGATTGATTATCTTTATTTGTTTTTTTTTAAAACGGCTAGTTTATCGGTATCGGTTGTTAGGTTATTTATATATTTGGATGTATTTAGATAAATTTATTTTACTTGTTGTTATTTATTTGTTACACTGGTTACACACCAAACACCATTATGTTTACTGCATATTTCATACAGCTCTTTCCGAATCGTCTGAAATGTCTTCAAATTGACACCCAAACACTCTGAAATATTCGTATTGGCGCGACCGGTGCGACTGCTAAGCAGTAGAGCAAGCCGTTTTCAGATTTCTGGCGGAGGGATTGCGTCATATTGCTCTTTTTCTCACAGATGGTGCCCAACTGAACCTACTATCCTGTGCAGTCAAACAGAACCAAAAACAAACACCGCGCATGCGCGAAATAAAAATAATAAAAATGGCTATAATTTACCCATTGTTCCCGAAATATATGTGTGGTTTCGATAAGTGTTGGTATATGTAGCTCAAATACTTCTGATATTTTTCAGTTCTACTCTAGCTCCATATATATATATATATATATATATATATATATATATATATATATATATATGTGTGTGTGTGTGTGTGTGTGTGTGTGTGTGTGTGTGTGTGTGTGGAGGTATATGTATATGTGTGTGTATTAGATTAATCTGCTAATTGAATCCTACCACCTTCCAAGCAAAGAAATGAATCCGGCTTGTTTTTGTGTTATCTAATATACCGTTAATAGATAAACGTGGCGCTGTATTGAATTAGATTAACCTTGATTATTTGGCTTTAGCACTGATGTATCGAGGAACTGAAAAGAAGCCTTTCACATTTACAGCATTAAGGGTTTCATAATACGAGACCAAAACTTGAGATTAATGCTGAAATTCTGCCTTACACATGAAACATTAAGTAATGGAAACACTAAATTTCTCTAATTTAGCTAACAAAGTCCTCAGTAGTTCCAACGCATTACGTATTAACTAATGCAGCAGTAAGTGTCTATATTACTATCAATATTTGAAAAAATTCAGATTTTATAACGTTGGTATTTGCTACCTTTAAAATGACCCAGGTCTCCTGCGGTATTGACCGTCGCAAATGATTAGTGGAAATTATGTAAAATTCTTTATGGCACAAGATGCTCTACTCCCGAAATCAATCCACATGGTGGAAAAGTTACATTATCTTAAATTATCTTAAATTGAATTCCCTTCTAACAATATTATTTCAAATGGAAAATGAATCTCTATGCATTACAGTGAGTATGGAAAACTCCACCGCATAGGCGTAAATACTGCTTTTGTTTCGTTTGGTTTGGTTTGTTTTGTTTTACGGCATATCAACCTCAATGGGTTATTTAATGCCGACAAAATTTCTATTGCTGGTAATATGTTTTTCTTCAAAAATCTATTTCTGGGAATATTTTTCATAGAAGAAATCTATAGCTGGTCATATTTTTTACAAAGAATGTATAGCTGTTTGTATTGCTGGTAAGAATTTTTCCTTCAAAGATTATTGCTGGTAATATTTTTTTTTTACTAGAAAGCATATCTGGTATTCAAACCTATTTTTATACACGTTTTGGGTGTTAACTATTTGCCCATAGCTACCACCCCGAGTCAGAATGGACCTGGTAACACCTGCAATTAAGAGGTGTTTCCACGCCCCTCAAATTCTGCTGAAAGAGCGCCTTGCTGCTGGATGTAGTTTATCGTCTTACCTAAGCCACGGATGTAGTTTATCGTCATACCCAGGACGGGCTATTGTTTCGTCTTGCACGAGACAGATACTATGGTATAAATATATATTTTACCTTATGATTCAAATAACGCAAGACACAAAAGTCTCCCAAGGTAAATGGTAACTGAATGCTGTTTAAGAACGTGAAGATCATAGATTGTGTATATGTAGAATAGTTATCGCTCGATATAAGACTTGAAGAAGTTAAGTTTGTAATGATGTGTGGAACATCCTATCAGAAATCCCACAAAGAAGTGACTCTTGGGGAGAAACTACGCTAATAGAAGTTCTTTGTTACTGTTGTGGATTCCGGGATGAAATCCGGTAGCAAATAATAACAAACGCCAAGAATGAATATAGGAAATAAATGTATTAACGTAATAATACAAACTGGTAATACAGGTTAATAGTTCCATGAATGCGGGTTTAGTAGACAAATATATATAAAGTCTTTGGTATCGACGTATGGCTGTATGACTTCTTACTGAGTCTAAGTGTTCGTTACTGTGACTCTTGTACTACTGTCCTGCGTGTGACTGTCTTTCTACTCGACCGACTCATCATTCTCTACTACTCTTGACTTGACTTAACGTACTTGACTGTTCGGGTATTCACTGGCAGTAGTATATGTATACCCTGGGTGAGTCCATTTGTGTAAAGAGTGGAAACCCTTCAATAGTTACCAGTGTAATACGAAGGAAATGGGGATGATTCGTCCATGTGGTCTTAGAATGGTGGTTCTTAGGAGTGAAAATTCTGAACAGGAGGAACAAGGTAATGTAGCTCGTCAGACAATTTTCCATGAATATAGCAATAGAATAGCGAGAGAAGTCAGATGCTGATAATGCTGGAAAAAAAGCCAGAAAAACTCGTCATCAGTCGCAGCTGTGCCGTGGCTTTCCTCTGTCTTTTCTACAAATATTTTCATGGCAACTGCTCTGACGAGATTTTTTTTCTCTGGTGTCCCGACTCCATGAATTTAACCGTGCTACTAGATTGGCATGTAGGTCCCACACTTTTAACGTTGAAATAGTTAAATGCAACCGCCACTTCTTCTCCAAGTTACTTTTCTCGTAATTCTCGCCTGTGGAACAACATTCCGTTTACTTCCTACCCTGATAAAAACAAACTTTAAAGATTTAAAAAGCAACCTCAATCGCCATCATCTGTCTTCTTGAATCGCGTTCGACTTTTGTCCGTCTCTTGATCCTCCCTATGGTCAATCTTCTCTTTCATTTTCACTCCATGTAACCCTTGGGTACTAGACGCATTCCCGGCTTGCTTGGGTTGAAATGATTAAAAGAACGGCGGTAGTACGGAAAATAAATCACCACCTTCAAAACTACATGGACACTTTTGAACTCTGTAATGCTTGGAATGTGATGACTGAGCGGTTCCTGTGCGGATGTGGTAGCAATACGCCATTTTTGGTCTGATTTGAATCTTTTAATTATTGGTAAAACTACAAAATCTCCTACAGAAGGTAATAAAGGTAAGCGAGAAGAAAGCTCTAAACATCAACTACAAGAAGACAGAATGCATGATTGTTAGCAAAAGAATGAACCCAAAATTCAAATTACAAATCGGAGTTACTAAATCAAACAAATAGAAAAATTGAAATATTTTTCACGGAAGACGGAATATGCGACACGGGAATCTGAAGTCGCATTGTTATAGCCAAAGATGCATTCTAATAGTTTAGCAGGGTGTTAATAAATTTCATTAGAAACAAAGAAAAGTGTACTGAAATGTTATGTGATATCTGTCTTTCTATATGGCAGTGGATGAAGAAGAGACATGAATTAACAGAGATAGGGTTCTACAGAAGGATGCTGAAGATACCTTGGACCGAATATGCGAGCAACGAAGAAGTTTTAGAGTTTAATGGGAACAAAATGAAAACTGATATCTAATATCAGCTGGAGACATTTGGGACAAATAATAAGGTAAGAAGGCTTGGGAAGCTTGATACTCACGAGAAAAAAAAGAATGAGAGCAGGAGTGACACAAAAACAATGCTTGATACACTAATTGAGATTGAGTAAAATGATGGTGGAGCAAGATTTATGAGAAATAACAAAAAGACAAAATTTATTAAGGACAGGAAATCGCGTAGAGGCATGATCGCCTACGTCGTGGGGGGCACGCTAGACAAAGAATAAGAAGAAATATTTAAAATATAGATTTACTTTTATAAAACTCGAATAAGCCCCACCTCCTATACTACATATGACTAGCACGAAAAATAAAAGAAAATGGTGGATTAAGTTTGACAGGGCGCAATATAAACTTTACAAGATTAAAGAAACGAATTTTTATCCATGGATTTTGCCGTGGATAAAACTTGGCTCTCGACACCCCGACCGAACCAGAGTTCTTTTGTCGGTGGCAAAAAGCTGCATTTGTCTCTTTTATTGAGGAAATCATTTGAAGGAAAAGTCATTTTGATTATACAAGTTTAAATATGTCCTTCCTATGCTAGAATACTCATTTATCATCCAGCAAGCAGTCTCTCTCTCTTTCTCTCTCTCGCCCTCGATTATATATATATATATATATATATATATATATATATATATATATATATATATATATATATATATATATATATATATATATATATATATATATATTAATTCATGTTTTCCTCGGATAAACTACTTTGAAAAACCTGGAGTCTGCACATCTATATCAGTACTCAGATAGTGGGATTATAGAAATGATCTGATTCAGGTGAGATGAATCAGGACAAAAATAAATAAATTTCATTAATGGATGATCAGATTAATAAATGGCATTTTAATATTTTTTTTTAAATTTAAGATTTTTCATCACTCTTTTTACTTACATATAGGTCAGGTGGGTGAGTAGGCCTGTTTGTCAGGAATATATTTATTTTACCTGGGCCTGGTGTATTTCATTGTCCCCAAACTTTTTTTAAAATTCTTTTTGCCTTTTGTGAATTTAAACTATCCGATTCGGATTCTACGGGTGACTCCTTTTTTTCTCTTTTCTTAACGATTCATCCTTGCTTATGTTTTTCGATAATTGGTATTCCCAGCGTCATCACTGGGTGACCGATTCTGTCGGCCTTGTTTCCAATCTAAGTTACGTTTTTCAAATCACCACTGGTATTCTCAGCATTCTTCTGGATTACCATCTCTGTTTTCTCAATTCTCCTCTTCATCTTTGAGGAGAGTGTCCAGTAAACACTCCCATATTAGTTTTACGCTGTTGCCCAGCTCTGCTGTCTACGTTTCTAGCGGCTTCTTCCCGTTTCGTAATTATTTATTTACTTTTCAAATAGCATCGTTCGATATTCGAATGCACTTTCAGATTCTTCTGTCACATTTTCCGTCGTCTGCTAAATCACGCTGGAAAGATTCTTTGGCAAAAAATCAAACACAGTTATTTACTTCGGAAAGAAATAAGTAACAGTCAGTATTAGATTACTTGGTACCAATAATAGAACACGCGCATTGTTTATGAGACCATTCGACTAGAAATCAATATAAAGTGAGTAGGAAATACATACACATTTTGAAAGCAAATAAAAAATTAAAGACGTGTTGTATAATATATTTATTTTCAAATGTGTCTGACGCATTTTCTTCACTGTGTACGCGTTGAAAATTCCAAACTAGAGTAGAATAAAACATGTAGAAAATACAAAAAACCGAGGAAATTGAAACGAGTTCACGAATATTTTCTTTAGGTACGAGTCGTTATGTAAATTTGACGTATATTTTCATCCAAGAAAGAAACAACAATTATTTTAAACCAATTCTCTGTTGGTTACTTCATGAATCATGAAGTCAAGACAGGGAGAAACTAAACGAATATAAAATTCACGACACTGCTAACCTGTTCAAGAGGAATAGCTTATGAATCACCATGGCTAGACATCCATAAAGTAGCGACTGATGTAATGAAATAAGCGTGCTGACTAAATAATAGCACTATATATTTTATTTAATAGGTATCACCCTATGCAAGGCAGTAAAGTCACTAAGACTAAGGGTTATATAGTGTGGGAGAATTACCAACGGAAACATTAATAATAAGCGGGAAGAGGAAAATGTATTAACGTAGAACAGGAGATTGGGAATGATACTGCATTTAAATTTTTTCGAGATTAAAGTTGGCGGGAAAGCATGCAAGCAAAATGAATACCCAATATAAAAGATGAATCTTCCATATTTAACTAAAACTTTCATTACACTCCTAAAATTCCTCGATTCCAATCACACATCATGTTCGAGTCGCTCTGTCGCCGCTGGTCAGAAGCGCTTGACTTATATTAACGTGTACTTTTAACTCTCGGAAGACATTCTTCTTTTACTTTATGTGACATGTTCCCTCAGGTGGTAGGCAGAGCTCTCACGAATTTCATTTCTAGCTCTTCGAAAGGCATTATAAATAAATAATAATAATTAAGCTACTCGGCATTTGGGCCGAAATTAAAGTGTAATATCTGAGCCTAAGTCATTTGGGACACTGTCTGCGGACAGAGCGTAACTGGAAATATTACGGAGAGATGTTCCGTCTTGGGGAAAATATTCCCGCGGCAGTCCCACCCTCATAGCACTAAAGAGGGGTAGCTGGTAGTAATACCGATACCAGCTGAACCGACGGTTTCTGAGGCTGGGCCATTTTATGAGGATCTTGTTCAAGTAAACATGCTTGGTTTCCCTACCACCTACATTACAATGGCCTTGTGCCACATCCAGCCAGTTTAGGACGGCAAGTAAATTCTATGTGTAGTATCTGCCTTTGGGCGGGAGGACTACATTTATCTATCAGTTTTGATTCTGTCTTTCGACTGAGCGTTACTCAATTAAAGCAGTACATCTCTCATGACATTAAAGAGCGTGGATCCGTAGTAATACCAAAGCCAGCAAGGGCAGTGATATTTTTGAATCTATCCCGAGTGGACGCGTCCAGGATTCCCTTATAATACGGACCTTGTGCCACAACATTCCAGCGTGGAGTGACAAATAAATAAAATCTGCATTCGGGCGGACAAACAAAAATTTATCTTCCAATTATGATTCTGTCTTTGGACAGAACCCCCCCCCCCAATAAATGACGGATGACGCGTCTCAGGGATTCCAACCCTGCGACTGTATCCCCCTCATAGCATTAAAGACGAGCGAAGTTGGTTGCGGGAAGTGGGCAACTTTTTATCATGTTCACGTGCTAGCACTGTCCACTAGAAACAGGTCGTCGCTGGCGGGGGCGAGTAAATAACAAGTATGGGATGTACATTTCTCATTTGGGATGTGAGAAGGCGTGTGACCCGGGGATTTCAAAACTTCGGCAGTACCTATACACGAAGATATGTGTGACCGTTGTAATTTTGAAGGAGCTAGAATGGACAGTTTGGGTACATGGCCAATACGCATGCGTATGTGCTTCCGACATAAAAAATATCTTGTTTGGCACCCAGCCATAGTGTCAAAATCGGTAAATAAAATAAAATTCATACGTTTCATTTTCAAGTACCACCTTTCATATATATATATATATATATATATATATATATATATATATATATATATATATATATATATATAGCCGAAAGCGCTCGGATATATATATATATATATATATATATATATATATATATATATATATATATATATATATATACATTTAAACATATATTGTTGAATATAACAACAACGAAAGTCTATCATATTTTTTCCTGGGCAGCTCTAACCTTCGTATATTTGCTTTATGTTCGGGAGAAAATGACGACAAAAACTGTCCAAAAGTGGACATGGAAGTCAGCACTTAGAGGCGACAGTCTGTTTCATGCTAGTGCAATCGTCAAGCAACATTCTGTTTCACGCTAGTGCAATCATCAGTTGCCTGACGATTGCTCTAGCATGAAACAGACTGTCGCCTCTAAGTGCTGACTTCCATGTCCACTTTTATATTTGCCCACGCTCTATCTCTGATATTGAGCACTTTATCCCATAAATATAGCACACTTTAAGACTATATTTCTTCATATATATATATATATATATATATATATATATATATATATATATATATATATACATATATATATATATATGAACAAGTCTACTATATCAAACCAGGGGCGAATACAAGAAGTTATGTCTTCCATAGCACAAGATTTTCTGCTGAAATCAGTTGACGCGATCGCTGAGGGGCTGGAGAAGGTGGCAGCGGAATCTGGCGCTCATATCTAATTTTAAATAAAACCTCATTTTATATATATATATATATATATATATATATATATATATATATATATATATATATATATATATATATATATATATTAAAATTATAGTTAGGAATTAAAAAACATATTATTCCTTCGCTACATAAGTGTTCTCTTGTTTTTAAACAAGAGCCAAAAGTTCTGTTTCATCCTCAAGCGAAATGTTTTGGAATAACTGATCTTGAAGATTACGAATCTTTATAAGCATATTCATTCGTAGAAATAATTACTATGGAAACGGCTGAAGCGACCAGTCCAATAGGGGGCATAAGGGTTAACATTTTTTATCAACATATCGGTCACCCTTGAAATAGGTGCAAGCCAAGGCAGGGCCGGAATTTCCATTTCAAAGCGAATGATGACATTCCCATAGGCACATTGTCTAGTCCTTCTTAGCGACAGAGGGTTATTGGCACCGTTATACGTCGTTAAGTGTCTTACGATTTTTTTCCAAAAGGACTGTTCGTACAGAAACGCATCGCACCGAAGTACAATTTTTTTTTGTCGACTTCATAAAGGTTTTTTTTTAATTTTGTGATTGGGTTAAGCTTTTAAACCCTTTATTAAACTATGAAATTTTAATTTCTTTATACTAATTATTTAATGCGAAAATTTGTTGATGTCGGCAAAAAAACCGTTAACTCATGTCTATGGTTTAATAAATTTTCATTATTTAGAAACTTAATAACGTAAATCATAGACAAACTTTACTGCTACACTCGGTAAATATTTGGGAATCACCTGCATATAGGAGGGGCTATTAGTATGTCTATAGTCTGCCATTAACTGAATATTGATTAGAAATTATATTGTAGAATAATCAAATTTCATTAGTGAATGAGAGATTTTTTTAAATATCTGGTTTTGAAATTAATGCTGTCAAATGAATATAATAAATAAATATTCACCAGAGACAATGTATATATATATATATATATATATATATATATATATATATATATATATATATATATATATATATATATGTATTTGTGTGTGTGTGTGTGTGTGTGTGTATACAGCACTGGCTGAAGTTTCCTCAGAATTTAGAACTCATATTACGTCGGAAATTGCATATTTCGATGTGCGATTGTTTCAGCTGACAAACGAGAGTGTTATGTTTATCTCTGCAGTTATCAATCATACATCACGGAAAGCAAATGTCTAGTAAAAACCCGGCGATGTAATTGCGAGAATAATGGAATCATTGAAATAGATTTAATCAATGGGAAATTTTAAAAAAAGTAAAAACGGAAAATATCGAAAGAAAAACATTCGGCTAATTTCACCGAAAATTCCCTTCCTTAGGCTTTGGAACATCAGGAAATATACTGGCAGTATAGGAATTAACATTTGGTTATGTCATAACCAGTTTTAACGCCCTCACATGTCGAACCTGGTCAACGGCAACCAATTATGTAACGCCCAGTCGTCGGTTCTCAAGTTTCTTCAGCCGCCGTGTTTACAATTTAGCTGACTCTTCACTCGTTAGTGCGTCACGCGTTTTGTCGCCGGTATCGTGTTGGTGGCACGGTTCCACTAGACTGAGCTGGTGTTTGTCAGTTCACGACTATTCACTCTTTTGGCACGTTGTGTTTTTGATCTCTGAGGGTGAGTAGATCGTTGATGAAGTAATCTTGAAGGGAAGACTGTACCACCATATGGGAGTTACACAAAAATAATATCCTTTTGAATAAAGAATTAACTCGGGTAAAAAATGTAACAACGATTTGGTTTATATACGATTTGTTGTGTGCTGTGAATCTAACCCTTCTCACTTAAAGTTATAATAAAATGATACTTCAATTTCCTTCGGGGTCTGCAGCTTATCTTAGTAGTAACTTAAATTTCTAAGTTCCTGCCTTCATATCCGGCACAAGATCGTTGATCAGGAGGTCTCGGTGTGTGCCTCTCTTTATGCTTCTTGATCTTCTGTTATCTTAAGCATTTCTGAGTTCAAAATATCCAGCTCATTTGGAATGCTGCGTCCGGCTGGGGTGGGGTTGACTAGGCTCTAAAATCAGTTATCTTCTACACTAAATAACAACTTTTTCCGCATTCCTATATATGAAAATACATTTACTCATTTTCCAAATTTGGGGTTGTCTCGCCCCATTTTGAGAGATTCCAGAGGAATGAATCTACCCTTTAACTTCCACTCGCTTTACACTTCGCCACGTGTCACCCCTCTATATAGGCTGTACTAACCTCTCTGTTTTTCCTTTCTTCTTCTTTCTCTTCCTTATCCTCCTCTTTCTCTTCCTTCTCCCACTTTCTCAACAGCCAACGTCAGCCCTGTTTCCTGGGGCTGAAATGATAAATCCAACTTCCAGATGACGCAGTGAAGACAAAAGGGATTTTCAATCATTAATCCTTATCTCTCAGTTTGCCACATGCTGGGATCCTCTTGATCGACCAGATTACAAATAAAATCTATTTTCACCCACCTTAAAACGAAAGTTTATATTTTATGTTTTATGTATATTTGTTTTAACGATCGAATAGACCACATGGACACTTCAAAATAGTAATTCATTTTTATCTTACCGCTTGTATCCAAGGGAACCCGAATTAGTGTTGGGGTCTAAAATTTTCTCTGAGGGATATCACCAAAATTATAAAGACGAACGTGGGAATTCTTTTCTTTTGGGTGTTTATTGGAAACAGATATTTCTTTTGTTTTTCCCAGTGAAATCGTGAGTGTTATGTCGCTGGACACACGGATTTCAGTATCGAAAACATGTTTTTAATTCATCTGCCAGTAAGATTCAGCAAACCCAAGACAGCCCGTACTTCCACACCTACCACCGATAAGAAAGAGACTATTAAGTTATCAGAAGTGTGAAGGAATAAAATTATATTGGGGGTTGGGTTTTCTTAATGTCTATATTTTTCATCGGCTCCTCCTGCAGACCTTTTCTTCTTTCAGACTAGTTCTTTTCTTTTTTCCTGTTTCTCTTCTTCGTCTCTTTTATTTATAAATGTTTAATTTTTATGTTCCTATTTCATTCCTTCACACTTCTGAGGTGACAGTGCCAACTATATAGGACTTCTTTGTTGAAATAGCTATTCGAATGAGGTAAACTTGTTTTTTTTTATCTATGTAATTTATAAACTCTATTATATTAAAACATTGAGTAATTTTTACGGATCAGTTTTAATATTTTATAATTATTAGGACATTCACTTGGATTATATACCAACGGAATGTTTTGGGTGAGAGATAGACCTGGAGATTTTATTCATTTCAATGGATCATGAAAAGGAATAATATCATTTGATTTTTCAAAGACATGCTTTCCTATTTTTAAATTATAGCAAAATAACCTAAAGTAAAAAAAAATGAATAAAATGTAATGAATTAAGTCTCGAGTGGCCCAATCTACGGACCTCTCTACCATTGAATTAGTAAGAAGAGATCTAAAGGAATACCCACAGAGTGAGCGTGAGCATTTCCGTGCTCTTATTTACAAATTACTAGAAAGAATACGAAGAATTCGCAACGTAGCAATTAAGGCTGCAATTAGCTTCATTGACACAAACAGAAATTGATGCTTTCTATGTTATTTTTTATAATAAGTACTTATAGTAATTATTTGTCGAAGCAAAAGCAAATAAACTGTAGTTAGTAAAATTGTATTCTTTACTTAAAAAAAGCAAAAATGTCACATTTTAAGGTGATGTTTAAAGACGATCAGGGAGTCCACACATTTTACATGTATATATTTTATACTTTAAACTTAAATTTTATATTTTTCATTGTACGTGGCTTCACCAGCATCTACTTCAAGTGGTGTGTTGGTCACAGACAGTATGTTTCTAACAGAACTTCCAGGAGTAGCTTCTGAATTAGTTCATGATGTTCGAGAGATCCCAAAATAGACGTGCCAAGGGAATTGTCCATTTCTTCACATTATTTGCATGCAATATCGTGTCAAATGTAGCAACACCATTAAATAGCCCCATGACGTGGTCTTTGGGTATCTCAACGTGATAAACATATAAACTCCATAATTAATTATAAGTTTGTAATAGTGATTTCGCGCATCCTGTGTGAATATATAACTGGAGAGCACTAATATGTCTGTCTACAAGCAATATTAAAGCGACTGAGTTCCATGTAAATGTAATGCTAATTTGCTCGAAGTCTTGATATTACATAAGCGATGTCTAGGATTCATTCTCGTCTGGTGATATAATTATATTTATTTAAATAGTTCATATATATATATATATATATATATATATATATATATATATATATATATATATATATATATATATGTATGCAGGTGTGCAGTGAAATAGGAAAGAACACGTTAGGTAGATAATCCGGTGTTCCTTAATATTTAGCTTTATTTTCAAAAAGACAGTGCTCCATACAGAAATAGAGCTTATATGGAAAATAATAAATAGAACTAGAACATATAAAACCTGGGATGACCCATGCCCTCTGTGCCTACACGAAAAACTGCACATCATTAGATTTCTAAATAGTGAAAAGTTACTAAACCATAGACATGAGTTAACGGTGTTCTGTCGTCATCAAATAATTTTCGCATTAAATAATTAATAAATAGATTTAAACAAATTAAGTCCATAATTTAAAAGCCTTTAAAAACTCAGCCCAATAATTATTGAGAAAAACCCTTTGATAAAAAAAAGCCATGTAAATAAACAAATAAATAAACAGATCAAATAGATAATAATGAAACATAACCTTCTAGTCACTCAACGACTCAAGGCAAACCCATAAATAAAAAAGACGCCGTCTGACTAGCATAAGCCAAAACCACTCTGGACATAGAATCACCATTGTAACTTGATACGCATTTTTGGAAAGGGACTGGCCTGTAGATAAAAATTAATTCTTAATTCTTAGCCCCTTATACCACCTAACTTAAACAGCCGAAACTAGCCGTTTCCATAGCAACAAATGTTCCAATGATACCGTAGTTATAAACACTAGCTAACCAAAAGATAGCTTATTCCCAAATTCTCGCTTGACAAGGAAGCGGGTCCAGACACCTTAACTCTACATAACTTCAAAAATTATGTTAGGGGTCTCGGCTCTCGCTTTTGAAACATGAGAACTCTTATGTAGCGGAGGAATCATATTTTTAAAAACTAAAAATATTATTATATATATATATATATATATATATATATATATATATATATATATATATATATATATATATATATATATATATATAAATATATATATATATATATGAACTAATTAAATAAATATAATTATATCACCAGACGAGAACGAATATATATATATATAATTATATATATATATATATATATATATATATATATATATATATATATATATATATATATATATATATATATATATGTGTGTGTGTGTGTGTGTGTGTGTGTGTGTGTGTATACCACAGGTAAAAAATCGTAGACATTCTTTTACCTGAGGTACCTCCGAAAAACCTACTTGGAAGAACTACATAGAACTCTAAAAAAAAACGAGGCTACCCCACAACACTAATAAACAAAGGTTTTGAACTCGCAAAAAAATCCCTCTAGACCAACTTAGAAATAAAAAGAAACCTAACGTCGAACCAACTCTAGCATATGTCTCAACATACAACAAAAACAATCAGCAAAACAGAAATATTCACAAAAATTACAAAATATCTAGACCTACTTAGCAAGAATAATAAACTGAATAATATACTAAAAACAACCAAAATAATTAAAAGCAGACGCCACTCTAAAAACCTTAAACACATATTAATCTCATCTAAATTTAAACAACACACAATACAGGGAGTCACAAAATGCAACAAAAAAAAGGTGTGGGGTTTGTGACATCATTATAGAAGGAAACTCCTACATTTTTGAAAACGTTCATAATAAACAAAAACTTAAACTGCAACTCCAAAAATGTGATATATATATATATATATATATATATATATATATATATATATATATATATATATATATATATGTGTGTGTGTGTGTGTGTGTGTGTGTGTGTGTGTGCCAAAGATAAAAACAGCCGTGGGTAATTAATCCAAGTAGATGCTATTAATATAACATATTTAAACTGATCCACAAAAGAGAGTTCATTACATTTTTTTATTATTAAGAATATAAGTGAATTACAATTAATGAGATCCAAACGAATTACCCCATACAGATGATCATTTCGTCCATGGGAAATTATTTTTTCCCTAGATTTATCAATGCCAATAAATTTACTAAAAATAGATTTTAGTAAATGTATTTGCATTGATAAGTCCAGGGACAAAACTACCTTCCCATGGACGAATTGATAATCTGCATGGGGTAATTCGTTTGGATCTCATCAATTATAATTCATATATATATATATA
>OZ038505.1:91494761-91509761 GCA_964036315.1 Acanthosepion esculentum | reverse complement strand
TGTCGTGGAAGATTCCACAGCATTATATTTCTGTTGACTCAAGTCTTTGATTCGTCTGTGAATAAATTTTCCAGTATTTAATGCATTGTATATTGATAAAGCTTTGTTGCCGACACTGGAGTTTAAACAAAGATCATCAGTGAGCAAACACAGGTGATTCTATTTCTAATAAGTAAACCATGTGATCGTTAAGGAAAGTTATATATTTAAATTAGCGTGGAGTCTAAGTGATCGCAATTCTCTATACTAACTTTCATACTATTTCACTGTACTGATCACTCTTCGGATTACTATTCGGCAGTTACTATTCGAACAAGTATTACTAGTGCAAGTAGTGTTCGTAGGAGTTACTACTAGTATCTGTGATTCTAAAATCTAAACTACAACGAGAATTACGAACGTGATAACGAGCATTCGCTGACATTACAAAAGTGACCACTCGAAGGCGTCTGACATCTCAAAACAATGACATATAGATGGTTTTATATTCGAGAATTTTATTTCTAAAACAATTATCATGATTCTTAGTAGATATTTACTTGATTGCGTACTGTGTCAGGTTGTGACACAAGGTCGGTTTTTAACGTGGGGACCCGAGTGTTGTCACACGGGCCGATAATCTAAGCTGGTTATAGCTTGTCCAAGCTGGTCAGAATCATAGCTGGTCTTGACTTGTTATAGCTGGTCCAAGATGGTCAGAGCCGGTACAAGCTAGACGCAGCCATGATATCACCAGCACAGTGACGGATCCCTGTGACCGGTAAGTATCCGAATGTGTACACCCATCAAGAAAGGAATTTACACAATGTTAGTATTTCCTTTATATTTGCTTCTTAGTATTTTCTTTATATTTTAAGTCATTTTTGGTACTGTATTTTTGGTGTCACATTTTACGTCATCTATTAAAGCAATTCAAAAGTTGCTAATTGTTTGTACTAGTTTTATTTTGATATCAGCAATGAGTAGCTTGCATCTTGGATTTTTGTCTTGCTACGAACTACCCATTTTGTCGTTGTACAATTCTTTGTTAATCTTTCCTACACGCTTTATTTTATTATCTTGTGCAGGGTCCCCTGTAGTTTTCATTTTGTGTTTGGCATCAGCGCACTGTCATTTTCTTATCTTTGATTGTAAAGATTGTGTCTGCCATTAATATCCGTTGGTAGGTTCTCCAGTGGCTCTATGATAGCCTCTCTGTAGAGATTGAATAAATCCCATGAGATGAGTCATACTTGTCTTACGTTTATTTCTATGTTTGTGTACCTGCATTCATTTACTATTCGAATATAGGCGGCTTGCTTCTTGTATATGTTCTGGTTTATTCTAATATCTGTCCCAAGCAGAATACGATTTCCAAGCTGTTCAAACAGATCCTTGTGCTATAGTTCAGTAATTGCTTTTGTGTAATTTTTGCAATACATCTTGTATATCAACTACACATCTTTGCTCTCTTCTTACGTACAATTACCTCTGACAATCTTCAGGTGAAACTTATTTTTACTGAGATGAGATATATGATGATTACTGTGTTATTTTGTTACTGTGATGTTTCGTTTTTCTTCGTTCTGTACCAGAGTATATTATGTCGCTAGCTGATTCAGCTATTGATCTCTCGACCACGAGATGGCAGCAGCTCTTCATAATCCAGATTCTATATCACATAGCGAAATAATAATCTCTGGTTATGTAGATAGGATCAAGTAACAAAATCACAGTTAAAAAATAATACAATAATCAAGACATAAGGCAGAGGTTCTCAACCGGGGGTAAATGTACACCTAGGTGGAAAAAAGTACCTGATAATTTAAAAAAATAATTCAATTAAATTTAATTTTGTAAAATGAGAGAGAGAGAGAGAGAGAGAGAGAGAGAGAGAGAGAAGGAGAGAGAGAGAGAATACAAAGAAAGTGTGTGGGGGGAGATATGGAGGAAGGGAGATTATCTGTCAATCTTGTTAAGTCCTGTTTGGGCATGCCCACTGTTCACCTACCAGTAACACCACTGTTCCGAATTTCAGTTGACCTCTGGCAGTGACCTGGAGCAGATTTGATTCTCTCTTTGCTCTATATTACTGCTGCTATGTGAGTATATTAGTATTATATGTTCTGAGAGTAAGACTATAAGTTTGTAGGCATTTATTATGATATTTCATTAAATTAAAAGTAAACAATGATTGAGAGCTTTGATGAGAACTAGCCTGGCATTGATAAAATCCACAGAGAGTGTTACTGTTAACTGAAGAATCAGCCATGAGTGGCAATATTCTGGATATGTTTTCAGTGAACGGAGAATTAGTCACATGACTAATTCATAAGTATTTCTTTTCAGACTGTGTCGCGTGCAAGAAACGTACATACCTGGATTCATATGTACAATATGGCTTTCACTTCGTTGTTGTGGATGGTGTGGAGAAGCCTCAATGTTTGCTGTGCTTAAAAGTTCTTGGAAATGGGTCACTGAAACCTTCAATACTGAAAAAGAATCTGGAAGCTTCACATCCTGTATTTGCATCCGATGACCACGCTACATTTGAGTGAAAGTACTAATCATAATCATTGATTCATTCAAAAAAACATTTTTTTTAGTATTTTCCAAAAATATTTTAAATTGCCATAAACAAAAATAGTAAAAAAAAATTTTTTTGAATGAATGGTTATGATTAGTATTAATTTGTAGATCTACTAATACAGCAGATAAAATGAATAATTTTTTTTATTAATGACTGCAAATGTTAATACAAATACTGAATTTTATACAGAGTACTAACTTATACTAAAAAATTAGTAGATTAGTACCAAATAAGAAAAGTATTTTTCTTTTAGTCACAGTATTTTGACTAAAAAAAACCTTAGTATTTTGAATGAAAAAAAACATTCATTCATTTCGTCACGAAATTGTACATCAATGCTTTATGATGGCTATGAATTTTTTGTATGGGAGTAGGGGGTAAATGGAGAAATACATAAAGCCGAGGGGGTCAATGCTGGAGGAAATGTTGAGAATGGCTGACATAAGGTATTCTATAATATAAAAACTAATGTGTACATGACAATGACTATAAATTAGTTGGTAGAAACATATTTGTTTTGTTTTTTTTTAGTTTGCATCGTTTCTGAAGAATCAAAGATTTTCTAAAATTTGTTCAGATGGAATCCTTATTCGTTTTGCCGTTAGATTTGTTTCAACAACTTTTCGAACTGCCCGTTCACATACCGTCATAAAGTGTAGAATTCATAAATAAAGAGAAGAATTATATTATTTTGCTAAGCATATGACTAGGTCATCGTATGAACAATCAATGTAAATGTCATGTGACTCGCTTTGAGAATCGAACTCTTGATAATGTGAGACAAGTTTGCTGACGTTCTTTGATTGCGACATGATATTTGTATCTTTTTTCTTTAACAAGAAAACTATGACAAAAAAACATTTCCAATAGTCGAACTGAATCTGTTTATCTCCCTATGCATAAGACGCTGGTGTAGAAACATTGGGGATTCGTAATAACATAAAATAGCTACATACAGACTAAAATGAAATCTAAATTGAGGTGGCTTCCTGTCCGACAACCAGAAATATAATGTCTCTTTCAATTATCTCCCTCATCAGCACTTTTCTATGTATGATTTACTTTCTGTTGTGATTCGACTGATCACTGGCTGCAAATTGTCATTTTGAGGGTAAAGAGTTGGCAGTTAGGTCTCATTAAATAACAATGAAAGTTGATAGATATAAACGTAAGTCCTATGCTAACTGTTTTTTTTATTCTCATCCGTCTTGCTGGTGAAATTCCCTTTCGGCTTCGTGCTTCCCGGTCAAGTGTCTTACATCATTTCAGGGAAGAAAGAATTTTAGGATACTGTGATTCGTAATGATGCAATAGTTTAAGATGAAATTACAAAATATTTCAATTCCTCCGTATTTCGTTTGATTCGCTGCTCATATATTGAGTCCGAGTTCCCACTTCTATCTTATACATAAAACATAGATTTCCTGTGTGTAGTCTTAAATACATACACACACACACACACACACACACACACACATATATATATATATATATGTGTGTGTGTGTGTGTGTGTGTGTGTGTGTGTGTGTGTGTGTGTGTGTGTGTGTGTGTGTGTGTCTGTGTTTCATTGATCACTACAATTTTAAATTTAGGGTTAAACTTTATCCACCCTATCCGTATATACAACCACTTAACATGATACTCTACATGAGTGACCCTGGGGTTTAATATATATATATATATATATATATATATATATATATATATATATATATATATATATATATATATATATATAAATATATATATATAAATATATATATATATATATATATATATATATATATATATAAATATATATATATATATATATATATATATATATATATATATTTTTTTTTTTTTTTTCGTTGGCTTTTTCTCCTCAAGTTTTGGTTGGTTTTCTATTATTTCTCTCTAATTTATACACACATTTACTCGTTCTGTTTTATATTCTATCGTCTCTCTTTCCTTTATATGCTTTCCTTCTTTCATCGTAGACCGTTATTTATGGTTGTTTAATTCATTCCTCACTAGTCGTCGTGTTGACTTACGGACATATCACTTTGAAACAAGGATTCTCGTACGATAAGAGAATTTAAATGACAACCAGAGTGAAGGCTTAGAAATAGCCGGTGCTATAAGGTTGGATGTGTCTGTAGTTTAACTGATAATTGTTCTGAATTGGTAATCGGAGAGCCGAGTTTCCAATTCCAATTGGGTTCGTTAAATTTACTAAGGCGCAAATACATTTGCAAATGTTTTGCATTCACCTCCTCAGTCGTCAAAATATGATTGATTGAAAAAAAACGAAAACCATAAATCATTAGTATCTGAAAAAAATCATAGAATCCAACAATTTTTTTCTGGTGTTACATAAATGCAACAAGTTGATAAGCCGTAAAAAATCAAACAGTCTTATGTTCGTTATAGCAAATTAGATTGTATATAATCCATTTTATATACACCCCTGTGTAAATTAATTGAAACAACCGCTTTATTTTCCTTTCTTCCACCATAAGGTCACTATGTTGACAGTGTGTAATCGATTTCTATTTTTTCCTCAGATTATGTCATTTGCAATGTGTGCAGTAATATGAATCTATTTTAGGGGTGTATGATGAAGTTTGTTTGGCCTTGAAAAATATTGCGTCATCCGGGATTGCATCAGATTTTTGATCCCGCCCAGTGGATGTGTCTTAAGGCCATCGTCTGCAATGGACGTTACTCCAAGGAAGCGTACGAAATTTGTAACGCTGCACGAACACAATGCAAGTCTTACCAGTGATTAAATCAAATTACTATAGACTGTCCAGGAAACTCTCCTGATTTAAATTCAATCGAGTATCTGGGATCAATCTGCAAGGAACGACTTCGTGGAAAGGACATACAGGGTACTTACATGTGCAATGGGTTATGTTTCATTGGAAAAAATCGAAAAAATAAATAATAACGGAATTATCCGTTTTCTTTCAATTAATTTGTACAGGGGTGCAATCCCTTTTATATAATCCATTTTAATCCCTTTTATATAATCCATTTTATATTATGCATTATTTCTTTTCTGCGTCATTCATTCGTTCATTTTTTTGTGTTTGTTTTTTATTGTTTGTTCTTACTTTCCATTTATTTTTCTTTCTCACATTCGTTTTTTCTTTTTCTTTCTTTTACTGTTTTTTGTCTTTCTTTTTTTGTTAATGTTGTTCTTTAATTCATTTTTTCTTGCTTTTGCATTTCTCTATCTCTTTTCTTTTTCTTTCCTTCCTTGCTTCGTTCCTTCGTTCTTCTCAGCAACTGCACACAGATGGAAATTATCAACATCGTGCCACTCTTTCAAGTCAGTTTTTAATACCAAGAAAGTCTAAATCGAATCAATAATTCTTTGTATAATTCGGCTCACTGTAACACATAACTGGAATCTTTTCGCACCAAACATGATGCGTTCATTTGGCATCCACGAAACACAATATCGCTCCAGATTGCATCAAATTATGCTTTGTTCTTTCCCTGCTTATATCGTTACGCGAAAGACTTCAAACAATATGTACCGCCTTATAGCATTAGTCAGAGTCTATCCTCGGTTAATGGTTGAGAAAACTAGTAACCTATTTGAAAATAACAAGATTTCGCACGTGATTAAATTACTGTCCTCATCCACGCTGAATAGTGGTTTTCTTGATTCGAGTGATGCTGAAAATTACTCAAGAGAATAAAGAAATGGTTAAATAAAACATGTGGAAAAGAATACTTTGATGCCAAAAAAAAAAAACTCGGTAGTATACTTCAAAAAGTTACTTACTAAAATACTCGTTCATAATTACGTACCAAATATGCGTGGTTTGCCAGCGATGACTCTTGTTGAAATAAGATCAGTTTAAAAGCATCCTTGTCAATTATATTTAGCTCGACCAAATCGGGGCATATGTGGCGAGATCAAAGTGGCACGGCTCCTATAACCTTTAAAATTAATTCACTCAAGTAAAACTGTTAGTAGACGATTCAGAAATGTACTCATTATGCTGGTATAGATTTGGCTTCTTTTCCATGGGACTATCCTTCAGGGGATGGCCTATCATGGATTTGTACGAATTTTAATTGTTCTTTCGCTAAGCACCCAAAGAAGAATCTACAATATTATTGGTCCTGACCTGGCATCTCGACTTCAATCACTGTAATACATATTTCCTTTCTGCTTTTCCATTTCTTTTTTCTTTCTTATATTTATTCTTTATAAACTTCTGCCATTTTAATTTTCTCTAACTTTTTTCATTTTTATTTTTTTATCTTCTTTATTCTTTGCTTCTCCCCTACTTTCTTCTCCGTAAATGAACACAGATGGAAACTATCAACTTCCTTCCACTCTGTAATGTAGATTCCCTCTGCTTTTCTCTATAAATATTATCATGGTGATTGTTCAGATGAACTTTGTCCTATGGCACCTAGACTGGAATTTAATCGCAGTGTGTGATTGGCAATACTGTCCTGGGTAACATGATAAACTACATTCGGTAGCAAGTCCTCTGATCAGGAGGTTTTGAGGAACGTGGAATCATCTGTTAATTGCTGTTGTTCAACCTGGTCCGGGTTTGTAGCACCAGTTTGGCTGCTATCTATGTGTAAATATTTAACACTCAATATTGGTTCAAACATTATGAATGTATAAAAAAATACATTTTTGTAGTAAAATTACTAGCGACAGATGTTCATGGTAAAATTAAAATAAAAAATATATTACTAGCAATACATTTCCGTAAAATGAAATACTGATGCTTCCAATAACATTAAATCTCGGAATTGAATGACGCATAAAGAGTTGTTATGAAGTTGTTATGAAGGTAAACAAAAAAAGAAAGATAAAGGAAAAGAAAAATGATTGGAAACAAGGTATCATAATTTTAGATTTGATTTGGCTTGATTAAATCTTAATTTCTTTGTTACCAATTTATTTTCCCGCACTTCTTGCGTGAGTAAATTTCTTCAAGCTTCTTGCTTTCCAGCCAAATTTGATCTTCAAAAGTTTAAATGCAATGTCAATCGTTATCTTCTGTCTTCTTAATTCCAGTTCAATTATTGTCCTCTCTCATTAATAGTAGTTTTTCTCATATTCTCTAACATTCAGTAACCCCTTGCATCCTAGTGGCTTTTTTGCCTTTGATCTTCAAAAGTTTAAATGCAATGTCAATCGTTATCTTATTTTTTCTTAATTGCGTTCTTTTATTGTTCTCTGTGTTTTTCATTGTCTCGTCTCTTATACTCACTAACAACTTAAATCTTATTAGCTTTATGGCCTTTCTTGAAGTACAATGATTTTTCATTTTTCTCCCATCTATTAAAATTAATTAAATATGTTACTCCGTGTTTCCTGCTGTCTTCCATGCATTCTAAATATCCAGTGAGTATCAAATTCTCCAAACACTCTTTCCCCATAGTGTGTCCTAAATTAATAGAGATTTAACCATGTTTTCGTAATACGCAAAGGCCTTCGACAAATACGTCACGAAGATATGTTGGAACTGATCAGCAACCTTTTTTATTTGGGAAAGATATTAGAATAATCAAGGAATTATAGTGGCAGCAAACGGTCTCCATGCAGATAGAAAATGAGTTCAGATATGCAAAAATAGAAAGGGGCGTAAGGCAAGGATGTGTCTTCTCACCGGATTTATTCAACTTATACAGCGAGGTAGTTCTGAGAGAATTGCAAATCCTACCAGGATTCATCATTAGTGGCCACAATCTTATGATACGCAGATTACGCAATACTGATAGCAGACACGGAAAAGCAATTACAAAACCTATAAGAGTTAGCGAATGAAAGAGAGAAGAAGGGACTAAGCATAAGCTACAAGAAGACAGAATGCATAGTCATCAGAAAAAGGCTGAGCCCGAAATGCGATTTACAGGTTGAGGCCACTAACGTCTGGCAGGTGCGGGAATTTAAATATCTGGGAATTGTTCTGACAGAGGACAGTAAGTACGAAGCTAAAATCTGAAGACGTATTGAAAGGGTCAAAGATGCATTCCAAAAACTAGGCAGGGAATTACGAGACAGGTCTAATTCTTTGGTAACAAAGAAAAAAGTACTGAACTGCTATGTGATATATGTCCTCCTTTATGTCAGCGAATACAGGAGGATTTCTTTGGTGATAAAGAAAATAATACTGAGCTGTTACGTGGCTTCTTTACGGCAGCGAATGTTAGACGGTCTCCTCACAGATTAAGAAGTGACTCGACTCAGTGGAGGTTTGGTTCCACAGAATGATGATAAAGATATCATGGACCGAGCTTGTAAGCAACGATGAGGCTTTGGGGAAGATGCCAACAAGGAGGAAGCTTATACTTAACATTTCTGGGACACTTAATGAGATGTGGGGTCCGGAGAATCTGATACTTACAGGGAGAGCAGAAGAAAAGAGATCCAAGCGAAAGCAAGGCGTGACATACTAAGCGGGCATAATCTGGTGGATGACAGAATAGGCAATGTGAAAAATAGCAAAGGAAGAAAACTAGAGCTACAAGCGATAGGGGGAAGTGGAGAGCCAAGATCGCCTACGTCCTGAAGGGACACAGCACATAAAAGAAAGAATTCCACTGTTGTCTCTCTTCCAATATTGATAGGGTTTTCCTTCCTAAGATTCCTGGAATGTCAGGGTTGGAATCTATGTGAGTGTACCTCCAGATAAGGGTCAAACGTTAAGTTCCCAAGCAAGAGTTTTTCATGGATACACAGAAGACGGCAAGTAATTATAGAGACTATGAAAATATAATCTCAGATGTTATTTAAGTTCAGCAAATGTCGTCTGTAAGTGACTTTCAGATAAATTATGCAATTACTATCAAACTTGATTGTAATACGGAATTTAATATTTCATTAGAAAATATTTCTTGATTTGGCAAATTATGGTCAATCTCGTTCCTCGAGATCATTGGCTGAAAAATTATTCGTTGGCTTGTATTAGGCATATTTCTGCCAATTATATTCTGCGAATAAATTGGGTTTAGGAGTAGCGAATCGATGTATATAGAATTCAGAATTACTATTTTCTAGTTAGATATATGAAACGAAATTCCTAAATCTTTTGCTATTGTTCTTTTCGCAAAATCAGTGCATCATTTATATGCCTTCAAAGAAAAGCACCATTTATTTTAGTTATATATATATATATATATCCGATGCGATGAGAAGGAATGTAATATATAAATTCCAACGTTCGCAGCGTTGATTAAAAAAAGAGCTCAAAAAAAGAGATACAGGTAGTAGAAAAAAACGAAAAAATGTCCACACACCAATCAACATTAACCACCCGGTCCACCCACCACCAAACTGCTATCAACAGCCACTCTTGTTTCACTCAGATACTTTATGTATATTTTGTATGTACATTTTTCTTCTAAAAAAAATGGAAAATAGGAAGTGACGTTTTACCTCCGGGCTTGCCTACAAACAGCATCGTTCATAACCATTTTTGACCCTCACCCGTATATGTGCAGTTAAAATGCACTGAAACCAAGTTGCATCTTTGTTGTGAGTAAAATGGTTTTGTCTATATGATAAAATTATAATATATATATATATATATATATATATATATATATATATATATATATATATATATGACAATGGGAATAGTTGCTGACGCGTTTCGTTTTGTACGAAACGCGTCGGCAACTATTACACTTTTTCTATTGTCATTTATATTTATAAATATTGTCTTTTCCACATGTTAACTCTGAGGAATTTTTATATATATATATATATATATATATATATATATATATATATATATATATATATATATATATATATATTATTATTATTATTATTATTATTATTATTATTTCCATTGATTTCCGTTATATTGAAATTCACTTCCACGTTCCAACCAGAGACCTAAGATCTAAAATAGTTTCATACTCTTTTCCACTGATCATATATATATATATATATATATATATATATAAAATAATGAACTCTCCCGTCGGTTTCGACGTATGAGGATCTGAAAACTTAATTGATTCAGTTATGATATTTTGTGCGATAATGTCAAGTGACACTTATGACCCCGCTAATGATTTACAAAGGAGGCTACATATGAAGCAAGAGTAAGGATTGTGGGATGAAATCACTGTTAGATTGGCTGACCTTTTAGATCTTGCTCTCGCTTCTTGAAGATGCGCACACGCTGATTCAAAAATGCCGAGCGCACTAAAACACGTTGATCTCCATTCTACCCGCTCCAATGCTCAGCGCTCGTGAGTGTTATGATTATATATATATATATATATATATATATATATATATATATATATATATATATATATATATATATATATATATTATTATTATTATTATTATTATTATTTCCTTTGTTTTCTGTTGTATACAAATTTCCTTCAGTGTCCCAACCAGACACCTAATGTCAGAAAAAGCTTTGTGATATACTGCACTGATCATTCTTCTTAAAATAACTGACCTAAGATCACCTTCATTCTACATAGATAACGCTTTTCGTAACGGGTGATCTGTACTTGTGAGTAATTTTTTTTGTATTTCTTTAAGGCATAGGCTATAGGGAATACATTCACAAAGTCTATCGTTACATTTTCCTATCAATTCGAGAGATACAACTACAACTGGAATTATTGATTCGTTCTTGTGCTAAATTTAATACACCTTTCGGCTCAGTAGTTTCCAGCAAACTTTAATCGTGATCTACTGTCCTCCTGGTTACTCGGTTTTTGTTCTTGCTTCTTAGCAATGTTTCAGTTTTAATTCTTTCACGCCTAGTACCCCGTTGTGTTTTAGTGACTTGGTCTGAACTCAAGCAAACATACATATATATATATATATATATATATATATATATATATATATATATATATATATATATATATATATGTACATTACCGTTGGAAAGTGCCAGCAAACCATACCACGGTTAGACCCAAGTCTTCTAAGTAAAATTGGGTAGGCGGAACACTTAGGCCATCGATAGCTGTGCTAGCACGAACTCACAAATCATCATGACCAAGGGTTTGAAAGTGCTGGCCTTGTTCAGAATGTTGATCACGCTATAACATCTCTCCCAGAAACTGTAACAAATGTTTGCTCAGCATAGTGGCAGTATACACTACAGGTTGGTTAGCCGCCCTAATAGACGGGAATCCTCGAATACGAGTGACTAGCTAGTATTATATATATATATATATATATATATATATATATATATATATATATATATATATATATATATACATACGAATGTATGTATATATTTTTGTCAGTGTGTGCCTTTGAATAAATCTATATACAAATATTTCTTTGAAATTAACATACATAAGCTAGAAAGTTTGTTTTTCCCGACTCAATATATCAGCCATTCATTTGTTATCCTTTTGTCAGACAGTAAGGAAAAATCTCAATATTTCTTTGACATAATGAATTATTCAATCCATTTTCGATTGAATTTCGAATTTACTGCGTTAATGTCAAAACATTATTTTTATGTTCTCCTCACTATGTTAATATTTCGCATTAATTTTTGGCTTCTTTACTTCCCATTGATTAATAGCTTGTGATTAACTACTTGCCAGATACATATATGAATTCTGTAAGACTATTTTCCATGAATAATTTTGAACTTCTTATAGTGAATTTAAAACTTCCTCTAAGTGCCACCTCCATATTCCCATAATTACTTGGTCAGTATCACCTAATGAATTATTATTTGGTTGTTTATTTCGTTATCGTCTAAATATCTGTATTTTTTGTTTGGTAGCTTACCTTCACGATAATTATCCTACATATGAAATCCGCTTATAAATTCTGACATTGTCTATTTCGCTCGCTTCTTTGAATACCAAAATACTTGTATGTGCCCATTAAAATATTGCCAGTTCATAATCAATCCAGGTAGCCATCTTTATTCAATATGAATATTTACTTCCCCCCAATGAGTCAGGTTGTGACACAAGGTCAGTTTTTAACGTGGGGAACCGAGTATTTTTGCTTGGGCCGCTGGTCTGAGCTGGTCATAGCTTGTCCATATTGGTCAGAGCTGGTCTAAGCTCGTCATAGCTGGTCTTCTCTTGTCATAGCTGGTCCAAACTGGTCAGAGCCGGTCCAAGCTAGTCGTAGCCGTGTTACCACCAGCGTAGGACCAGAGTCCTGTACCAGGTAAGTATTTATTCAAAATGTGAATAATTCAGATTGGGATTATGAAGTAATTATTAAATACATTTAATCATTATTCATACAAATCGAACATATCTTAGGCACATTAGACACATCCTTATATTTTCCTAGCATAGTAAATAAATACATAGTAAATAAATATTTAAATAAATATTTATTTACTTGAAAATAAGTTACTTAATTCGTCTATCAAATTAAAAAAAAAGAAGATCATTTTTAATAAGCATTAATTGCAACGTTCGGGTGTATATTTCCACCAATCCTGGGTGCTTTTAACCCTGTAGACATCCTTTATGGAGAATTTATAGGAACAGCCTCACGACACTAGGTTTTACTATCGCGGTCTCTATCCATTATAAGTTTTCATGGATGTACTTTCTAGCTCTGCGGTTTTTGAATTCAATTACGCCCATCATCTAATACCCTAATACTAGCCCTAAACCTAACCCCCTACAGACAGTCTCTTTCAAATGTAAACCTTTTAAATATACACCTGTATGTATATTTAACATTGTATACATTGGAGGGTGACTAGTATGATGCCTTATATGTTTTTATTTAGAAAAAATTAAACAATATTTTTTCAATTTGTCGTGAATTAAATTTGAAAATAATATATATAGATATATAAGGTATTTCTCCGAAATTCATACACGACAACTGAATGTCCTGTTTTATGGTTTTCTTTTCCTTAGCCGTTTTCAAATTGCAGATTATTTCGCCTCTACGCCAGATTAAAATGACGGACAGAATATATATTCTTTACCTGGTAAAATGACTCTCACGGTTTGTGTGTCATATTTCTAGTCGGGAGTTATCGTAAAATTTCGACCTTCAGCGTCAGAATATTATGGATGTTATAGTCTATTTTCCGCGTCATTGTCAAATATATAGTTATTTCGCGGCAAATCGAAATGAAATAAATGAACATAGACTTTCACCTGTGAATATTCCTGAACTTTCATGCTTGAAATATGTCGATTAAGGCCAATAAATCTCTCCTTACTCTCTTGTGCATAGACACATTTAGAATCAAATTTTATGCTTCGATTAACTTCGTAATAACTATTTATTCTAATTTAGCTTCAGTGATTATATGTTCCAAGCCGAAACCATAAAGCGGAATATACTTTTCCATGCGCAGCTTCTCGAACTTTCTATGGTGTATCTTCGGATCTTCTACATTATTTCATACTTGCATCATCATCATCACCATCATCATCATATTATTATTATTATTATTATTGTTGTTGTTGTTGTTGTTGTTGTTGTTGTTGTTGTTGCTGTTGTTTTTATTTCCTTTGATTTCTGCTTTGTACACATTTCTTTCCGTGTCCCGCCCAGAGACCTAAGTTTAGAAATGGCATCATGACACTTTCCACGGACAAAAAAACAAAACAAAATAAACAACCAAAAACGACAACAACAAAACACATATTTTTCATAGAAAAAGCCCTTTGTAAAGTGTGGGCTGTACTTATGAGAACAATTTTTTTGTATTTCTTTTAGGCATGGGCTTCTAGAAATCCCTTGAATTAGTCTACTGGAATCTTTTCCAACCAATCCTAGGGCTCCAACTACAACAGGGATTGTTGATGTTCACATGTGCCACATTTTTGAGATTTCTTCTTCTTCTTCTTCTTCTTCTTCTTCTTCTTCTTCTTCTTCTTCTTCTTCTTCTTCTTCTTCTTCTTCTTCTTCTTCTTCTTCTTATTATTATTATTATTATTATTATTATTATTATTATTGTTATTATTATTATTTATCCGTGTTTCTTCAGAAAGACAGCGATCATGGCTCTCCACAAATATCTATCACTGGGAGCTCCTAACAACGTTTGTCACTTTACTAAGACTACCACTCCCCGTCGCCATCCATTCACACAATCTCGACGCCTAGGTTGGCTGTAGCCTTCTTCTATCACTTTCGCCTTAGATACGCCCCGTGAGTATCTCATTTTCCGAGCCTTCTTTCCGTATTATATGTCCAAATAATTCCAGTTGTCCTTTTCTAATTCTGAGTATTAATGTATTTTGATTTCCATTTTATTTAACTCTTCTTTGTTGCTTATGGGATGGGACCATGCTATCCTCAGATTCCTGCTGGAGAACCCACATTTCTGTTGCATCCAGATTTCTCTTTGTCTTTGAAACGTTTTTTCCTGTTTTCACTGATATGGAAGCGGGTTGATATTACATAACCGGTCGGTAGTTCTTTTCGTTTTCCTCGTGAATTTGTCCTATTTCTATTATTTAA
>OZ038505.1:91484761-91489761 GCA_964036315.1 Acanthosepion esculentum | reverse complement strand
TATCATTAACTTCACTATCTGCTTTTTGTATGTTTTGTATTGTTTTTGTTTTTTTTATTAACGACGAAAAGTTTCTATTCTTAAATAAATAAAGTTAAACAAGCTTCCGATTGTATATTTCTGATAATAAAAAAATATTCAATTTAAGCATCACATTGCGACGACTTCCTTTTCCTAAATCAGAATAAAAAATAAAAACAATCAGGAGTTAAGCACGGTCAACATCAAAGCTATTTTTGTTAACGATTATACAAAGAATAAATTCGAGGAACGTTTCAATGGAACAATTTCTAACGCATAGTATATCAATTTATTCCGTTTGATTCATTATTGTCTTCCCTGGCCTCAATTTAAGAATTAAGTCGTAATTAACCGTAAAACAGTATTCCATTTCTTTCGCGTCTAAGGCATTACTACCAGATTTTAAGACGAATCTCTCAATACCAAGAAACCCGTCAAATTTAAACATTATTTTATCCCCTAAAACTAATATCGCAATGATTTAATTATATTTTCTTTACAAATATCAAGCCTCTTATCGTAGTTTTAATTATATCCAGGTTTTAATTCAAAGACTTATGCTCGGACTTGGTTTTCATAAAAAATTGGGTTTATCCTGCTTGAGTTCTGGCCAGCCACTCACGTGTAGCCACAAGTTTCAACCATAAAAGTCATAATTATTAGTTGAATTTTTATCTGAAACATTCGCTGTCTCGTTTTTGAGCTAGACCCAATATTTATCAGTGAGGAATCACCTACTCTACATGGATGATCTCAAACTCTTTGTCAAAGACGACAATGAGTTGAAGGGCCTCCTTAATATTGTAAAATACTTCAGTGACGACACAGTATGAACTTCGGATTAGATAAATGTGCTAAAGTAACATTCAAGAAATGTAGAATTTTAGAAACACCCTTAATAGATTTAGATTTTGTCACGAAGATTAGAGAATTGGAGCATGATGAAGCTTATAAGTGCCTTGGAATTAGTGAAGGAGATGTCATACAACACCCTCAAGTGAAGGACAAGGTAAGAAAGGAGTACTATAAGCGTGTACGCCTGGTACTAATTACTGAGCTAAACTCAAAAAACAGAATATCAGCCATAAACACCTTGGCTGTTCCTGTGGTGCAAAACAGCTTTAATGTTCTTAACTGGACCATAGCTGAAATTAAGCGAATAGACGCCAAAACGAGAGAGCTCCTCACTTGCTACCTCATGCATCATCCCAAAGCTGATATTGATCGCCTGTATGTGCCCAGATCCGAAGGAGGCAGAGGACTAGTTCAACTAGAACTATCCTACAAAACTACAACAATTGGCCTCCAAAGATACTTGAAAAATACAGAGGACTGGATGATGGTATGTGTGAAGGAACATGAAAGTAGTGTCTTTACTCTGTAGTCAAGGAAGCTGACAAATTCAAAATTGAGTTTCAAATGGGCGGAGAAATGCAAATAAATCACTGTACACCGACTGAAGCTGCAAAATACTTTAAAAGAATGCAAAGACAAACGCGACCAACTAGATACAGAAACAATGGCAAGATAAACCGCTCCACGGCCAATACTCTGACCGTACGAATCAATCTGACGTAGACAAAAACCGCACACATCAGTGGCTACGTAGTGCAGGGTTTAAAGCTGAAACTGAAGGTTTTATCATTGCTGCACAGGATCAATGCTTGTTAACTAGGAATTATCAAGCACATATACTAAAATAGTGTGTTATCCCAAAATGCAGATTCTGTGATTAATATCCAGAAACCATTGATCATCTTGCATCAGGTTGCACGATATTGGCACCCACTGAATATAAAACCCAGTATGCCAGATTGGGCCAATATCTCGCACTGGGTTCGCGTCCTTAGGCCGAGAATTTTTCATAGAAAATATTCGTCCTCTGACAAGATTCGAATATTTACTATGAAAATTTCTCGGACATTCAGGCCGGTAAATGTTATTTAATACTGTTTATTATAAACAGAGCATTTACTTAAATACTTCTATCTATAAAAAAAGAATGTTAAACATAAAAATGTCTTTAAATAATTGTCGGATTCGTCCATTTCCTAATGTGTGATGTCATTTGCTTATATTTTTATACGCCATGAGCAGTTATGATTGTACGTGAAAGATTCATGGAAGATTGAAGTTTAAAAGCAGTAAATTCGACCTTGCCAACCGAACGATTCTCAGTGGCCAAATCGGTTAAGGCACGTCAGGTTAGGTTATCGGTTTGGATACAGGTTCGAACCTTGTCAGAGGACGAATATTTTCTATGAAAATTTCTCGGACATTGAGGCCGATAAATGGTTTTTAATACTGTTTATTATGAACAGAGCATTTACTTAAATAACTGTATCTATAAAAAAATAATGTTAAACATAAAAATGTCTCTCTCTCTCTCTCTCTATATATATATATGTATATATATATTTGTGTCATTTATTTTTTAAATACTTGTACTTAGGTAAAATTTGTCAAGTTGCGCTTTTAGATAAATTCCAAATGCATTTCCTTGTATGTACTTGTAAAATCTTCCAAATAGCATTTTGCCATTTCCAATTTGAATTTAGTTGTTAAGCCCGACGTGCGTTGACCACACTCAACTTCAACCTTGACTGTGTTAAGGTTTGTCCTATGAATAATTCACAACTATTTGTTGCGTGCCTCCGTTTTGTTTACCCTGATCGCGAGGGAAACACTTGTTTGATTTCTTTTCTTTTTTTTTTGGTTTGTTTTTCGCAAATGTAAGCTGCTTTCTTTTCTCAGAGGAAGAGACTTTGATAACTGGCTCGTCACAGAAAAAAAATTCTGAAAGTATTTCGTTCAGTATTCTCTTCGTGTTGTACCCTTCTGCCCTTGGATGTGCGTATTGCGATACGGAAGCGGAAACTGGTACTAATCCCAGCCGAGTTCGCCTCATTCACGCACGCGCAAATACGCTTGGGAACGGTATGAATCCTCTTCATTTCCCACAGCTATGAATCGGCCCATGAAAACGCTCAGTGACTAAAATTCTTCGATCGTGCGAAATGTTCATTCTGACACAGGCGGAAAAAGCGTTTACTTTTTTATATATATAATGGTCTATCCTTGAGAGAAACAATTGAAATCTGATTCATACATATAAATAGATGTAGTGTATGACAAATGAAAGCAGCGCTCGACTGTGAGTCTCCGTTTCAAGTAGTTTGCAAACCACAGATCGTTTTCTTCACCACGACGTGTTGGTTCTATATACAGGGTGCCACAGAAATAATTCCCAGAAATACTTCCCAGAAATACCTCCCACATAACTGTAAACAAATAGCAGGTAATGGTGCTTTAATCTAGTTAATGTTTTACTCATATGATGGAGGTATTGCTGCCGCACTCTGTATACGTCTTTGTGGATTTATGCGGTGTCGGCGAAGGAGATATTTTTTTCTTTAGATATAATATTTTGTATTATTTATAATCCTAAAATTGGAATTATTTATCCTATTTATTATAGGTCATTTTGCTTTAATTCTTATTTTAAATAATTCATATATAATTGTAGTTTGAATAATTACTTTAAACTTTGCTTTATATATTCATTGAATATTCACTTCATTTCAAGAATTTGGCATTTGAAGTAACACTTATTTTACGTTTAAGTAATGGATTGTTAGTTCTTTAATTAGTTGCGTTCTTAGGTGATTGTCGGTAGCGTAATATGAGACTAAGACCACATGAGAACTTTACAGACAAAACAAAAGTAAAGAGTTCCCCTAAATCTGACAAATATAGTTACAAACAATTTGAAGGAAATGCACAAAAATATATAAAATAATATGATAAAGAAAATGTAGTTTAAGTTTAACAGTATCAAATCTGATCAGCAAAGTTCTCCGAAGCCCGAATGTTAAGCGTTTAACTGATTCACCAACTAATGGACAAGGAATTTGAGCGTTTCCAACAATGTCTTTTCAGATCTAATTGAACTAACACATTTCTCTCTCAACTGATATATCGTGTCGTACATCCTTCTAACCTTTCTTCCCTGTTCAATACTAACGCGTATTTTAAAATATTCTCCCTTGATGAACTTTCGCCTTTTTTTAAATAAATAATTACTTACATAGGTTAGGATACACGCATCTGTTGTTACACCCAAAACACTACGTCCTGGTAGGGATCCATTTGCGTATTAAGGATAATGATACTTTTTTTGTGTATGCCATTGCGAGGGACATATACACTTTTCTGTGAATTCGCATTTACATTTGTTTCCTCGTGTCAATACCGATTACTGTTAGTTTATTATCATCAAATTGTATGCAAACAATACAGTCACTTACATCCACGATAATTTAATGTACATATTCGAAGAAGGACCCAAAATCACATAACCAGTACCGACGGTGGGTGACAAGTTCTGGAGTTAAATAATGGATAATGTTACGTATAAAATATACTAGTCACGTGTTATCATTGAGTCATCATTATGGCAATATAACAGAATTCTCACCAAGCTTTTCTTAGTGCAAAATAAGCAAATCAAAGATATGATACACAATAATGTTTAATTACTAAACATACTTGCCTCATGAATTTAACCTTAAATAAATTGGACGGAATTTTGTAATTCAATGGCATATGTTTTACAGAAACTTAAACCAGTAACAGAAACATGAGAATCCATGGAATCTCTCAATAGTGATGAAACATTTTTATGGAATCAACTTGCATTTTGTAGGTTTTACTTTAAAAAAAATTCCGATCCAAACAAGCAAATTAATCTTCAGCTATAAGACTGTGCTGACAAAAGTTAATTCGATGCTAAACTTGAAAGAAAGTAAGATAAATGAAAGTAAACATGGCTGCAACACGAGTGTTCCCAAATGAAAACTGACGGGAATCCAGCATGAGAGACGACACTGCAAAAGTTGTATATCTCCAAATATAAAACCGTAAACTCAAACAATGGAAAGTATTATAAAACTTATACGCAAGGAAACCCAAGTATTTGC
>OZ038505.1:91412261-91479761 GCA_964036315.1 Acanthosepion esculentum | reverse complement strand
TCTCAGTAACCCCTTACGGGCACTCCAGTTTTGCTTTAAGTGAAGAGCTTAAAATAATGAGACATATTTCAATGAAGATATGCTGGCTACACTGTCATATATATATATATAAATATTATATAATATATATATATATATATATATATAAAATTACTATATATATATATATATATATATATATATATATATATATATATAAATACTATATACTTTGTCGATTTCATAATGTGTGACGTCATTTGTTTACATTTGATATGCCATGAGCAGTTATGAATGTACGTTAGAGATTCATGGAAGATTGAAGTTTATCAGCAGTAAATTCGACCATGACAACCGAACGATCCTCAGTGGCCGAATCGGTTAAAAAGGCACGTCAGGCTATATGACGGTTCCGTATAGGATACAGTTTCGAATCCTTTCGAGGACGAATATTTTCTATGAAAATTTGTCGGACATTCAGGCCGGTAAATGTTATTTAATACTGTTTATTATAAACAGAGCATTTACTTAAATGCTTGTATCTATAAAAGGAATGTTAAACATAAATATATATATATATATATATATATATATATATATATATATATATATATATATATATATATTTCAAACATGTAGTGTTGAATGTTAAAGACAACATAGTCTTACATATTTTCTTTTGAATTTTCTCATATTCTCTAATGAGACTTTTTATTTGAAAATAGTTCCGAAATATGTATTTTCCATACGATGACCTAGCGCTTTCGAACATCATTGTTCATCTTCAGGGTCAATATTTTAGTCAAAATTTTTTTTTTTTTTTTTTTTTTTTTTATACAAACATTTGCCAATTATCTTGTAGCGTAATCATGTTGCTACTTTTTTACAAACTAAAAACGTTAAATTCCTTTTAAATTCAAAAGACGCGATGATGTTATATCACGTGCATGGCGTAGATTTTTATCATGTGACAGCGTGAAAAAGATTTCCAATACACAAGCCAAAAGATCGAAGAATACGCTACAAAATTTAAATATATTATAAACATTGCAATATATTACCAGATATATTATAATCTATACGATTAATAAGAGGTCTTTTTCTTTTAATATGTAATGCCTCTAAGATTTTAAGGCGTCTAATGTCTGTATGTTTATCTATAATTTTAGTATTTTCTACAAGTATTTTACGTATATCAGATTGCGTAAGGGAAACAGTATGTGACTTAATATGTTGTTTAATGGAGCTAGTATTATTTAAATGCAGAGTCAATCTTCTGGAGAGCCGGGTGGTTGTAAATATATATATAAATACTATGTATATACAATAATAACTTATATAGACGGAAAGTTTCTGAGAGTGCATCTATAAGTTCTTCCAAAAATGCCATCAATCTTTATCATGTTTTTAGAATTAGATATAATTCATTATAATAATACTTGCTTCATAATCCTTTCAGCGATTGACAAATTGACAAGTATATGGATGAGCAAAATCAGCTTACAACAAAATACAAATCACTTGTAGTCTCTATTCTCCTATATGATGTGAAATGTTGACACTGTTGACAGATAGGGAGATGAGGATCCAGACGTTTGAGAACAAATGAATGAGTAAACTCCTTGGCATATACTATTGGAAATAAAATACAATGAGCTTGTGCAGAAAAGATTTGACACTTTTGTGGAACACATAGGAACCTGTTCTCGCTACTGCCAAACGGTCTAAAATTGGACACGTTACAAGGCACGACAAACTGTGCAAGACCATCATGCAAGGTACCATTGAAATAGGACACAGGAGGCCAAAGCAAAAACTGGTTGGACACTGTCAACCAATAGACAGGTATGACTGTATCAGAATTCCTGAAAGGCTGCCGTTGATAGACTGTTGTGGAAAGGATTTAGTATGGCTTCTGCATTCGGATTCTATCTAAAATTACAAAGTTCTGGAAGATGACGATGATGGTGTTGATGATGATGATGATGATGATGATGATGATGATGATGATGATGATGATGAATACTAGATTTGCTAAATCAAATTATAAAAAAAGACTAATGATTATAAAGGCAATTATTTTTCATGTTATGTAACAATCCATATACCCGATGTCTGATTTCCCGCATCTTTGGAAGCTTACAACTCATATTTTCTTTTGTATATACCTCACCTTCCTTATATAAGGGGCTCAATATTTAATATATTTTAAAAAGTGATATTCTTAAATTTTAAATGGACGATAGATCACAGGATTGTACAAGATAAACAAGAACCCATTTTTAAAAACTGCTAATCATGAAACCGTCTGTAAGTGGCTATATAAGTATAACAAAAAATCATGTAATTTTTATTCATGTATCTAAAATCTCCTGAAGAGTTGACCGAACGGTCAGAAAAGGTTTTGACTACGAAAGTCCGGAGTCAATTTGCTGAACACAACATCAGTCAGCTAAGTGACAATTTTTTTTTGTATTAATAATACACACACACACACACACACATACACACACACACACACACACACACACACACACACACACACACACACACACACACACACACACACACACACACATATATATATATATATATATATATATATATATATATATATATATAATATTAATGAAATATTTTATTATAATAGTTTAAATTAAAAACATTTTGCATCAGTATACAAAAACTTTCATTAAAATTCCGAGACATGTGTAGCGATGTAATTTTTTTTCTTATTGCAAACTATTATAATAAAATATATGAATAATATAAGATTTTTCTGTATATTTTCTTAATGTATATATATATATATATATATATATATATATATATATATATATATATATATATATATATATGATAGCCGCGCACTCTCGTTTCGTGATGCATCTCATCTGCTAAGGCACCTGGCTTATTTCTGTTACAGACACCTGCCGAGGTATATTTCCTTCTGCCCTCCCATACTATACAAACACGCATTCTTAATTGAGCAAACTATTTTATCACCTCCTGACCACTTTCCGGAACTACACATTCTGTTTGGTAACAATATTTGATTAAAAACAGTCATTTATTTTTTTAATTTGGGAATATATCAAGTACATACACAACCTCCTCAAAATATTACGCAACTAAATTGCATATAAGCGTGAAATTTATTCAAAAATATAATAAAAAAGAATATATTTTACAAACTTACAACGTGAGTTCGCCTACATTTCATCATGGAAGACGGATTTAAATCGTTAATATGATAAGTGATAAAGAAATGAAACATTTTCTAGGCATTCCTTAGTGTAGATCATGTCTTAGACATTAAAAAATAAAATTGATTTGCATTTATTGGCTTGATGTTCGGTTCGATTAACATGAAGCTTACATGAGATTCCTGCTGACATATATTTCTTTTGTTTGTAAATAAGTTTGGAGAAATTCAATTTGAGTAAAAGTTGAATGAAAGTTAACGGACAAAGTAAAATTCAAAATGCGTCACGTCATAATAATTTTCATGATATCTGTGCTTATTTAATCTCTCTCCACACTCACATACACTCCCGTTTTCGAACACACACCAAAACACATACAAGCACATAGACATACATGTATATATCGTGACTATTAGGGAAATTGTCTAAATTGTATAACAGCAAAATTGTCCAATTGTTACATTAAGTTTGAACCGTTGTATCCTAGAAATGATTAAAGATATCTTACTGTAATTCTCCGAGGTTTTTATTATTCGATTGGACTCTACTTAAAAAAAAAACTGTATTTAACTCTAAGTTGAAATAATGATCCTTATTACGACTATGACCTCTTGATGCTGTTTTCCTCTCTGCTGTTACCTCTTTTAAATTTATTCACCATTCTCTTGATGGATCTTGAATGGACTTTAAAGATGAAAGACAGTATGAATATTGGTACTGTTACTGAAGGCCTGGATGATCATTTTCCTCTCACCATTGCTCATTAGGGAACGCGATGGGGCTGATACAAAACGATTTTAACCTGTTCTATTTCTATGTGAATTACTCAGTTGGTAATAACGGATGCCGACAGAATGAACCTCGGCTAACAACTCATAAAAAAGTCTGTATACGAAGAATAGTCTGCCGTGTACGAGGTGCGATTGGATGTATTATAATACATCCAATTACACCAACTATGAATCTCTTCTGAGAAATCAGGCGTTGAATATACTGCACCAAACCGACCAGAGTAAAGATAGGAAGCAAAGTAATACGTCCGGAATGCGCCAATCGGAAAAGTATTACCATCCATCACAAAGGTCCCAAACTTCACTTTTCTTTGCAGTTTCGATAGAGACTGGCACAATTCTAACGGGATATCCTATTACACGGCCTTACTTACCTGACATTGTATCTTTGAACTAACACTTATTCCCAACGCTCCATAATTCTCTGGCAGCATATAAAAACATGTTCGCCCTGTTTATCACCCAAAGAAGATGCCACATTCGGGCAGAATGAAACTTCATCAAATGAGGTGATATGTAGTGAAACAGATTGGCCCATACGTGGCTTATTCAATATTTGTACTAATAGGTAAATATTTATTCTCTTACAAATTCGAAGGAATTTTGTTCCGATCCAGTATATAATACTCCTCTTCATAATTCGCAGGAAGCATATAAATCATCTTAGCCGTGTTTATCATCCACAAATGATGCTAAATTCATGTAAAATGGAATACGAACCCATCCTCAAATGTGATGGACTATAGAGGAAAGTACTGATTAATAGGTGGCTGAAAAAACCTATGTAGTAATATGTAAATATATATTCTCTTAAAAATTCTACGGACTTATGTTCTCATCCAATATATAGCATTTTTTTTTTAAAATTCAAACCACAAGTTTAGGGTGTTTTTCATGCATTTTTATAATTTTGGTAAAACAAAAATTCTACACCAAATTCACCTCGTGTTAGTATTTTGATTCTGTTGTTGTTCGAGTATTTTCTAGCGTCTCGGTCATTATCAAGAACCGAATGTTCTTTGTATGGTATGTGTTGTAACCTAGGGAAGGTGACTGAATAGAATAATCTCACGAAGGTTGGTAATGATCGATGATACTTAGGACAAGAACAACACATATAAGATTCGCCAGGGGCGCGTAGAGGTAGTCAACTTCGATAAGTGAGTCAACTGAATTCATCAATAGATCTCCAAATTCAGACCAACATTCAGTATTTACTCCAGTATTTATGTGAATGGAGATACACCCATTATCTTCAGTAGGCATGCTACAACAGTATGCAGAATGACGTTGCCAATAATCTCTTATTTTTAACACTACAACTCGAATTCATATAAACACTGTAGTTATAATTGACGCAATATTACTACCTCCATGTAATTTGAGTGTTCATAGTATTGACTCCTAGAAAGGCTTTCGTTATTTTCTTCTTTCCTCAGGTCCAAACAACCAAAGTTCAACGCTTAAATTGAGGCATATATCAGTAAATTATCCTAAAATACTACATAGGATTCACTGGAAGGACTAACTCAAAAAAACAGTGACTGTTTCTAATTGCAATTAGGACGTTTTAATTTCGAAAAATGGTACACTATTTTAAGATACGTATACACAATCTTTATGAATACAATGATCAGAATGGGTGTAATAAAAGTGTAGTACATTTATTTTCTTGGAGTCTGAATTTTGATCAAATACAGATCAAATGTGAATCTGAATCCGACAGAATGATATGATGAAGAATAAGAAACGTTTATCAATCGAACATGTTTCACTTTTATTAAAGAATCATCAGAGAACTTTCCCAAAATATACAAAAATCAACATTTGAAAAACCACTAAACATATTATCTACTAAAAATACTCATCCACACAGACATTGAGGAACATATATTACGATCTGGATGTCAAACAGACAAACTATAAATATTATAGACTTACATGCATACCTCTATACAACAGTTTTTCAGTTAGGCATAGTATTATTGGGATTATATGAACTACTTGAATCAAACAACAGAGCATGGATTCATATAATATTAATATTCAAGATATGAAATAAGATTTCTTTAATTTAAAAACTGAAATATATTAGCAATCGAATTAAATAGATTAGCTTTGAAAATGACGCATAATTATTCATGCTGGGTCTTTAATAAAATCATTTAAGACTAAACTGAGGACATTTTCAAAATGGTATGCAGAGCATCCTTAGGATGTTATCAATTGATCCAGGGGTTTGATAGATTTTAACATCTATTCATTCAATTATTTGCATCCCTTTCACGAGACCAAAGAAAGCTATATAAAACAGGAAAGCATTCATTGTTACTTTAAAATTACAAGATAAATTGAACCCAAGTTTCAATTCAAACCCGATCCTAATTTGCTCTGCTTAGGCACGAAGAATGAGTAGATAATGAGCCGAGTTTGGAACCAAACGGGTCTTTTTAAACATCGATATTTATATCAAGATTTCTTGCTCACATATACACTTTGTGAACTTCGCCAATGCAAATTTATCTTTTATATTTGAGTATTTTGCTACGAAATTGAAGCCAATTTAAAAGCTATATTTTCTGTCCATATGTTTGTGTATCGCTGGCACAAACGTGTTAGCAATTAAGTGATAAGCACTATAAATACCATATTGATCGGTTATAACTTTAATTAAAGGAGGTGAAGAAATTAAACATAGACGACGCTGCGCTAGAAGTATTTTCGTCCAACAGCGCATAATGCAACAAAGCCAAAACATTATCCTGGAAACACGAGTCATATTCTTAAATAGCCTCATTAGATTTCATATAGATGCCATGTTCGATGAAAAACCCATCCAGAAATATTTAAACAGTTCGCTCTTTACGAAAGCTTTCAATGGTCAAAAATGGTTTGGAGCGAGGGACGCCAGTAAGTCTTGGCCAATAAAGTATTACATCGTACCATGTGAACTGTCGCTACAGAATGACAAACAAAGATGTGTAACACGTAACGTAAACCACGGACCAGAGTGGGGATATTTCTACAGTAGCAACGACTAAAATGGATATCACATGAATCCGGAAGAGAAAATTATGACATAATCAAAATGTTGACACTGAGCACTAATTCAATTGAAATAGTAGGAAAGAGTATTCTCTCAATATAGGATATAGTAATTACACCTACTAAACACTATTTAAATTATTCGGACTATTGTCTTCATCTTCGTCGCCATGTTTATCACAAAGTTGTGGCCGTTGTAAGCTCCAGCCTTCTTCAGTTGGTTGGAATGTCGAACTGAACACTTTATTTCGCGCACTGGGGTAGACTGTTCTAGTTCCACGTGCCATGACTAATGCATGTCAGTTATCGCCTGTTAATTCCCTTCTCAAAGTTTTTATGCGATATAACTAGGTATTGAAATGATAAAGGCCTTAGTTACATACAGTGACAGGACCCAAAGAGTGTGAGTTCAATACCTGCTTAAGGGGGTGGAGATCTTGCAGAGGAGAATTAACAAGAGATAACTGATGACTGACATCCATTAGACATCGCACGAGGAACTAGATCAGTCTACCACTGTTCGACATTCTAACCAAATGAAGAAGGCCGGAGCGTACAACGGCCGATACGTTGTAAAGATCAGAACAATAGTCCGAATAATGTAAATACTGTATATTATACCTCATCTCAGAAATATAGACAGATACTGAAAGGCCGAAACGTTGTAATAAATATGGTGACAAAGATGAGGACAATAGTCCGAATAATGTAAATGGTGTACATAATACCTCATCTCAGAAATATAGACAGATATTGAAAAGCCGAAACGTTGTAATATATATAGTAACAGAGATGATTAGAATAGTCCGAATAATGTAAATGGTGTACATAATACCTCATCTCAGAAATGTGGTGAAACAACTACATTGAATCAGTTGCTTCAAGGAAGCTATTGTTTCATTGTAGTTTCCACATCGTGCCAGAAGAGTTTTCGCATCTGAGTCTATCCTTCAAATCTACAAATCAGCCATTCCTACTTGCATTGAATACTGTTGCCATACATGTTTTGTACCCCGCTGTTCATCTCGAGATCTTCGACAAAATCAACAGACGGATATGCAATGTGATAGGTCCTGACCTGGCATGTTGTCTACAGTCACTTTCTCAGAGACTTACTGTGTCTTCCCTCTGTCTTTTCTGCAAATATTTTCATGACAACTGCTCTGAAGAGCTACTTTCACTGGTATCCAAACTGCAGGAATTTAAGCGTGCTACTTGTTTGGGATCTTGTTCTCATATTTTCACTGTCTACAAGCTTAAATTTAGCCATCTTTTCTACTCCAACAGCTGCTTCTCGCAATTACCGCCAGTGTAACTCCTTTTCCTCTTACTTGCTTCCCTTATAGCTATACTCTTCAAAACTTTAAATGTCAATAGACATCATCTGATGCCATGATCCCGATCTCCGTCCTTCTCGTTATCCTTTCCTCAAACACACCCTCTTTACTCCTGCTCTCACTCTCTGTAAACCCTTCCGTGTTTGCGGCACTTCTGCCTTGCTTGGGGTGAAATGCTTAAAAAACGAAAAAAAAAATCAACCAACACTTACATCCACTCGGACATGTGAGTGAATTCATAGACTTATAAACCTAATATCTCAGAAATGTTTTTACCAGAGCTCATTTTACAATTTTTTGTTATTGATTTTTTTTCTTCAGCTCTCTGTATTATTGGCAAGTGGAATTAAAACAATCTACCCACCCCATGGATTAAATAAATGTTTCAATTCGAAATTCCAACGTATATAGCGATAAAGATGAAGAAAATAGTCCGAATGGTGTAAATAGTTTAAATAAGGTTATTTGCGTTTGTATGTTTTTCTTTGATAGTGTAAATGAAATAATACATTCTTAATTATTTTATAATATTATGTTTTACACACATATGAAATAGGCAAACTCATTATGGTATATTAATTTACATTGGTTTAAACGTGTTGATTTAAAAGTAGCTAAATACCTAGTGGAATTGTTGTTTTAACCAAAGTCAAAGAACACCAGTAAAAGACCTACAAACTACAGTTGTTGATAGCATACGAAAAGCACTCCGTGTTTTAAATTAAAAAAAAAAGTCTTGACAGATAATGTTTGCTAGGGATATTTCCACCGGAGGCTAGAATTTTATATAACAATAAATTTTCTACGAAGCCAGACCCCATAATAATCTTATTCATCCAAATAATATTATTTATTATTATAGCTATTTTATTTTGAATGTCTGCCATAATGGATAAATCCAAACACGTCAGAACCATTTGCATAAGGCAGGATATATCTTATTACGGCTTCTGCCTCTCTCGCAGAATTATGCTAACGGAATGTTCGGGTTATGGCTGAAGTGATATTTTTCGGATGATAATAAAATTATGACGGACAATGTTCGACGCAAGTATAAACAGTGCTGGTAAGTTCGATTTTCTGAATTTCTTTTTGACTAGTTTTGCCCATTTAATTGCTTGATGAAGTTGTCTATGGTCTTGTTCACCAATACTGGGATGGTTGTAGCTGTCATTTTTCACCTGTTCTTTATTTCTATTTCTAAGCTCATATATTTTAACAGTTTTTCGAATATTTTAAATCACACTGTTATGAATAATCAAGAATAGTCTTCCCTTGTTTTTACTCTCCTCTGTGATAGTTCTTTTTTACTGTTTACTGGGACTGTAAAAGGACACCATAAGCGAACCCTCCATTCTCAACTGAATAAAGCCTAAACCTGTGTACTATTGTCGTTACACGCACATTGCTATGAGATGAAACCGCCATATAAATCATTAAGAGAACTTTATAGTGTTTATCTTTGATGACTATATCCGATTGATTAGCTTTTATACGTGTATCAGTGTGTGCTGCAAATTCCCACTCAAAATTATTATTATTATTATTATTATTTTATTATTATTATTATTATTATTATTTGAAAAGCTGTATTTTTTTTTCACAAGCCATGTTAGAAAAATGAACAGTGACAAAAGTGGGATATTATGATTTGTTGTTTCCGCGTTATTCAAAAAGTATGCAACTATTGCCAAAAGCAAACATAAATAAACAAAGCCCTTTGCAAGATATGGGTTGTGCTTGTAAGGAATATATTTGGGATTTCTTGGAGTGATGGTACACAAGTGATTTTGTTGGTTTATTTTTGAGTTTCATTATTTAACCAACCCAGAGATCAAACTACAACAGGATAATTTTTAGTTTTTAAGCGCCATATTGGTCTATTTCCATCTCCAAGCCTTTGACTATTTTTGTTTTCAAAATCCTTCATAGTCAATCAATGTGAAAACATTTTCCTTTCTGACTCTGATAATAATGTTTGGCTTAATTGGTTGTATTGTTCGATATATGTAGATATAAAAATCCGAGATTATGGTAGCATTTGCTCTCTCAACTACAGATTCAGGATACTGTTCATACCATTTTGCAGCTGTTTTTCTTTTAAATCGTAACCATGATAGATCTTCCATGCAGATATTTATCTACTGTGTCATGGCGGGTTTTGTACTGAATCGATGGAAATATTGAGATAAGTGGATAAATAGTTTATTAGCGTTAGAGTGTTTAAACCTAAGATCACACACATTTTACAGAAATAACTCTTCGAAAGGCGTGAACTGTGCCATAATTTTTTTTTATTACTTTAAAGGATGGAGTACCAGCATTCACTTAATGTGTGTATGGGAAACTTTCCCAATCGACTGTCATATCAATAATAAAACATATTGAGTTTTCGTCGTCTCTGATTATTATATCTGGGCAATTATTATTATTATTATTATTATTATTATTATTATTATTATTATTATTATTATTATCTTTCATTTCTTATGTGTACTCATTGCTTTCCGGGACCCGCCCAGAGACCAAGGTTAGAAATGGCATCCTGGCGCTTTCCATTGAGCAATTTAAAATCACACACACGCACACGCACACACACACACACACACACACACACACACACACACACACACACACACACACACACACGTGCGCGCGCACGCACTCCATTTACATAGATAAAGCCCTTCGTAAGGTGTGGGCTGTACTCGTGAGAACCATTTTTTGTATTTCTTATAGGCATGGGCTACCAGGAATCCCTTCAATTAGACTATTGCAAATCTTTCCAATCAATCCGAGCACTCCAACAACAAAAGGGATTGTTGATGTTCTCATATACCACATTTCAGACATTTTGATTTCAATGTCCTTGTGTTTTGATAGTTTTTTGAAGATCTTCAAAAATACATTGCGTATAAATAAGGAGACATTTCTTTTGTTTGCGGTTTCCAATACCGATGTCTGGACGATTAGTTTCAATTGTTCTGTCACATTATTATTATTATTATTATTATTATTATTATTATTATTATTATTATTATTATTATTTGATTTGATTTCTGATGTGTCTGATTTGTTTTCCAGGGACCTAAGTTTAGAAATAGCATCATGGCATTTTCCACTGAAAAAAAAAAATCATATTTTACATAGACAAAGCCCTTCGTAAAGTGTGGGCTGTATTATTATTATTATTATTATTATTATTATTATTATTATTATTATTATTATTAATATTATTATTATTATTATTATTATTATTATTATTATTATTATTATTAATATTATTATTATTATTATTATTATTATTATTATTATTATTATTATTATTATTATTATTATTATTATTAATATTATTATTATTATTATTATTATTATTATTATTATTATTATTAATATTATTATTATTATTATTATTATTATTATTATTATTAATATTATTATTATTATTATTATTATTATTATTATTAATATTATTATTATTATTATTAATATTATTATTATTATTATTATTATTATTATTATTATTATTATTATTATTATTATTATTATTATTATTATTATTATTATTATTAAAACTATATAAATTATCGTAACAGGGTCCCAGATATGTTCTGATTCCTTACCATAATAATGTTGGATATTTCCTCTGAGGCGGTTTCCTTTTATATTTTAAATGTATATGCGAACATGCTTTTAATATTCGTTAATGCTAACATTTAAAATTTCTAGACGTTTGTGATGCTTTGTCATGTACTGATCAATTGCTTTATGCAATACATGTTTTAATGCGCTAACAAACTGTTCCTCGGTATCACCTCATGAAATTAATAGATATAATATATCATTGCCTCTGTTCTGCCTTCACATATGAGAATTGAATCAATTTACTTAATGTGGGACATTGAAGACTGTCCAACACATCAGGAGATCAGTGATTCAGATGGATGTTTTTTCACGTTATTTGGTTTAGGATAACACTTTTTCCATGAGATATCATTCAGGTGTATATTTTAAAAACGCATATATTTACTTATTCTACCTATTTAGTTTGATATAATTGAATAACCAGTCACCACTATGACTGATTACACTATAGGTAGTAAGTACCTATAAAGTCAACTGTCAACGAGGAAAACAGAGATAAGAGTGAGAGAAAAGACAAAAGCACGTCCGACCTCCCAATTTGTGGCATTCACTACTAGATTGACCTGTGTGTGTAACTCTACCGTATTTCATATTGTACTTGTTGTGTACAATAAACCTTTCTTCTAGTATTCACCTGGTGTTATGAAGTTATAATTATAAGCTGAGCCGTATAAGCATTATTATAAAGATTTCTCTATCATTATAAGGGGGATCCATTATCTTCTCCCAGACATTGGTTAAATATTAGAAACTTTAGCTGAAAAAATCATTGTAAATGACTAAAATGTTAATCCAATATTCATTGGCACATAATAAATATTGTTACAATCCAAAATAAATGCCAATTTTACATAATCCACGAAGATTTAATATGCCATCGAAAACAAATCATTTATTCATTATACGGCCTATGGTAACAATCCTGAAATATTAGCTATGCAATATAAATTAAACATTTCAAGTTACCTTTAACGATTTGAACTAAATTTTACAAAACAAGAAATACTATCAAAGAGTTTAATGAAAATTTAGAATTTCAACGACAAATGTGTTTCTGGACGTCTAACAGTTTTTTTTTTAATTTAATGACAAGCGGAATAAATTTGTTAATTCATGATAATAACTTAATTTACCAATCTGACTTGAATTAATCAGGACAGGTAATCAAGTTTGATTAATAAAAATGCCAAATTTGACCAAATCTGTCTTTTCTGCTTGACGAAATTCAAAATATTTGCGAGAAAATATCCCAGTTCGTCTTGATGGAAAGAAAAGGAAAATAAAACAACGTACCAAATTATGTTGGTGGCCATTTTCTTGTATGTTGTTTTGAACGTTTCTTTGCACATTTAAATAATTTAGAAATGTGTCAATAACAGCTTCTTCCCGAGAACCACTGCCCTATGGAACAGACACCCAAGAGCATGTTTTCCCTATCACTAGAATCTTAACCTGTTCAAGTCAGGAGTCAACTGTTACCCTCGATTCCTATAAATACAAACTAGCCCTTAACGTAATACTCTATCTCGAGTGACCACCGAGTCTTGTGCAGGGTGAACCTTACTGTAAATAATTTAAAAAATGGTTTAAATTTACCGAGCAGGTTTTGAAACTCGGTAATTTCATTCTCTGTAGCCATTAGATCCCTCTCTCTTTTTATTCAAGGTGGATTACTGGAAATCGCACGCATATCTTTTTTTTTCGGTTTTCTCTTTTTTAAGTGACACTAAATATTTTTTAGAACATTAAGTTGTTCATCTTGAAAAAATAAAAACTGTACCAAGTTTTGTCGTCCAGGGTATAAGGATAAACTACACCCGGCAGCAAGGATTCTAATCGGAAGATTTTGAGTTTGGAAATCTTGATTGCTGTTCTTCCCATGTCCAACCTGACCCAGGTTGGTAGTACCTGTTAGGTCAAACATGACCCGGGTTGGTAACACCACTATGCAAAAAGTTAACCAAATCAGGGGCAGAACGCTATGAAAATATGAAACTGAAAAAAAAACGGAAAAAATAAAAAAAGGAAAAAAAAAACGGAAAAAAAAAAGGAAAAAAAAAACGGTAAATATAATTACCTTCCGAGTATCCGACGAGTATCAGCATAAGAAAAGAAATAGTAAAATATCCCCCGTAAACAACTTAAATAGAGCTCACACCATTGCGATTGGCTTCCAATCGAATGCGGGTATGGTTTGCCTAATATAAGTCAGTGTCTGCAGGCTGTTAATTTAGATGTGGTGGGGGCATCAGAGACTGATCAGTTCTGATGGTGTCGACTTGGTGAGGGGAGTATGATTTTTGAAAGACCCGAAACTGCCCAATGACCGAATTCGGAACATCACTGACGACGCCCTCTAGCGCTAAAGAGCGTATATTCAAAGTGAAAAAAAATATTATATACTCAAAAGACCCCAATACATTTTGAAAAAAAAATATTACCAGCAATACCTTTGAGTCTCTATCATAATCATCTTTACGTCAATGAAACCTGATCTACAAACTGAGTTCTTTCAATAGATATTTATGTTCATAAAAATATCCTGAAATTCTTGTTGGCATTGAGGTTGATATACCGTAAACCATAATAAACTAATGTTAAATACAGGGACTGTTCCCAAATGTTTAAGGCTATTTTGATGTGTATTGGTTGGGGTGTTTCGTTGTGCAATGGAATATATTTTGAAATGTAACAGTAAATGTTTAATTGTCCTGGACTGGATTTGAAAACGGTTCGCTGATTTCATTTTCTGTCGATAATCATTACTCCACTTGATCTTCTTACGCATGATTCGTTAATTTGAAATTCTTCATTAAGAATAAAAAAAATAGAACGAAATCTTTGAAGTAACAGTTTCAGGTAAATAAAAAAAAACATTTCTACACCATGAACGAAAATCTTCCTGTTTCACGAGCAGATATAAAAATGCCGATAATAGATTAATATTAAAAACACAGGTTCATATGATATTGAAATATACGCTAAAAACTATGGATTCACCAAACTGTGCATAATTTTATATTACACAGTGATTACCTATCGCATATTTATACATATATCCTTGTCATTTCTCCAGGAAACAAATTACTTATTTCCTGTTATTTTTCTATCAGTCAGTTGTTTCCATTCGTAATTTCTCTGAAAAACTGTATAGAGCATCATAATTCATTCTCTTCGGGATACTTTCTCAAGTTTTTTGTGACGAAAATATAATATTTTATGCAATAATTTTCATGGCTAAAACTATTTGAAGGAAAAAATATTCATCATCGGATGCTCTGAGATCCATACTTCAGGTTGAAATCCCAATATACTGGAAAACTGAGCTATGGCTTGGTCAAGAGCCCGTTTTCATTGAGCACTGATTTCTATAATTTTGATTGACAATACAACATCATGAAGAATATATATAGACAGATGGAAAGGTCACTAGCCGATATGACTTACAGCATCTGACTCTAAAGTTATAATAGCAATAGTAGCCCCTCTCCCAAGAAATTAATGAGTTGAATTACAGCTTCCACTTAAGTTTTAACATAACTTTCTCACTAAACGTATCACTGCAAATAAACCCGATGCTGGCGTCCGCAGATGAACATGTATCAAAAAATGCCAAGAAGGTGATAATTTTTAATGGCGGTATAATAAAACTGCCAACCACGTGTTATCTCATGCACCGAACATGTGAGCAACTACGAGGTTTTGGAGAGAATGGAAACAAAAAAGATGCATAAACATCCGAAGACGCTTTGAGATAGAGAAAGTTACCTTCCAAAAGCTAAATAAAGTATTAAGAAATTGGAAAAGTTCGTTAGAAACAAATAAAAGAGTATTCAACTGCTGCGTAATATCTAATTTACCTAATTTATCATTAGAATAGGGAAAGGTACCTTCCAGAATCTGAGCAAAGTATTAACAAAATAGAAAATTTCGTTAGAATAAATGAAATAAATACTGGATTTTGATGTACAGTATATACATTATTCGGACTATTGTCCTCATCTTTGTCCCCATATTTATTACAAAGTTTCGGCCGTTGTACGCTCCGGACTTCTTCAGGTGGTTGGAATGTCGAACTGAACCCTTTACTTCGCTCACTGGAGTAGACAGTTCTAGTTCTACGTGCCGTGTTTAATGGATGTCAGTTATCAGTTATCTCCTGTTAATTTTCCTCTGAGAGTTCCCCGCTGTCTTAACAGGTTATTGAACTCACACTGTTTGGGTCCTGTCACTGGATCTAACCAACGCCTTTATCCACTGCGCCATGTGTCCTTGAGAGGGAAAATTAACAGGAGATAACTGATAACTGACATCCATTAAACATGGCACATGTAATTAGAACAGTCTACCCCAGTGAGCGAAATAAAGGGTTCAGTTCGACATTCCAACCTCATGAAGAAGGCCGGAGCGTACAACGGCCGAAATTTTGTAATAAATATGGCGTCAAAGATGAGGACAATCGTCCGAAAAATATAAATAATGTACATAATACCTCATCTCAGAAATATAGACAGATATTGTAATTTTATGTAATGTGAATCCTTCTATATAGCGGTAAATGCTTGACAATTTCATTCACAGATGAAGAAAAAAATCAGTGGTTCCACAGGGGGATGGTGAGAATATCATGAACTGAACATGTAAGTACTGATGAAGTTTCAGATAAAAGGAAAATAAAATTGAAGTAATACCATTAACAGACAGCTGAAATTTAGAATGCGCATCATGTGAAAAGAGGACATAGAAAATGTAACACTCCTAGGGCAAACCAAATGAAACGCGGCAGAAGAAAACAGAGCATAGACTACTTAACGAGCTTTCTTCTGCCGTAGTCTCTTCCATATGTCTTGAGTGCGTCATATTTTCCAAACCTTATTTCCTCATTATCTTTCCAAGAAATTTCAAGTGGGGCTTTCTGAATCAAAGTACGTGTCGTTCTTGTTTCCAATTTTCCTTAAGACTTCTCCGTTACTCGCATTCTCAACATCCTTCTGTAGAACCACATATCTGTTGGCACGAGAATAATGAGACTAAGCAACCTTCACTGTCATATAGGGGAGACCCTTACAAAATAATTTTTCATTATTTTTTTATGTTAATTCTAACAAAATGCTTATATTTCTTAATAATTTGCTTAGCTTTTAAAAGACAATTTTCCATATTCCAATGTTCATTTGGGTTTAGATTTCCAGACTCTGTTAAAACTTTTTCTAGATATTTACATTTTTCTACTTGGTTGACTTTCTACCTAAAATTCATATAACAAAATTAGAATATGTTCATTTCCAAAGTTTTTTTAGCGTACGCACTCTCTCTCTCTTCGTATATATATATATATATATATATATATATATATATATATATATATATATAAAAAGAAACAACAGTAGGATATAAAATTCGGTGTTTTTATTGATATTTTTATTTTTACAAAACAGGGCTCAATGTAAATTTGCAGAGCATAAATATTATAAGTTAACTGATTTAAAATATGGGTTTTCGCTACACAGTAATAATCATGTTTCAAAAATTGAAGCTAAAAACTTCAAATTTAATTATATAATTAAATTAAAACATGGTTATTACTGTGTAGCGAAAAAACTTATCTTAAATCAGTTAATATATATATATATATATATATATATATATATATATATATATATTTTCTCGTGTTTCTAGTTATTTCTTTTTACAATTTTTTCCTCGTATCACAATTTGTTTTGATATACTGGCAAATTGTGCCATCCGTTTTTTTTACCAACCGAGTATAATTATTAGCATTATATATATATATATATATATATATATATATATATATATATAAGTTGACTAATCATATATATATATATATGTTTAGTCAACCTAATCATATATATATATATATATATATATATATATATATATATATATATATATATATATATATATATATATATATGTATGTATATATATACATATATATATGTATATATATATATATATATATATAGGTTTAGTGAAATTATATATATTTATATAATTCTTATACATCATTAGGTACCTTTAGCAACTTAGTAGACTAATACGAAATTTATATAAATCGTTTCTAAAATTAGGCAATTGTAAATTTACAGGATAACATTTTTTCCGTTACTTCTTGAAAACAAATTGACATTGCGTCGTTAACGAGGATAAAATTTATGAAAATATATCTTCTATTATCTGATAAGGCTAAATGCTTCTGGTGATGTACTGATGGCTTCCCGAGGGAGAGTTGATAACTCCACGCCAAGAGTCTAGCGAGACTGATTGTTTCGTGCTGCAGTTCGATGACGGAAACTGGGTTAGCCTTTATAGTAATAGTTCTTACACTAGTCACAGACGGTTTGCTCTGTGGCCTCAGTAGACACGATGACAATTGGATGAATATATGATAGACTCTTGGGAAAATGAAAGCAAATGGCGGCTGGTGTGGAGAGGACCAAATTTCAGCGACGTTAATGAATTTTAAAATTGATATAAGGACAGGCAGAACGGATATGGATTTCAGACTTGCTGACGTCTAGTCACAGTCAGGGAATGAACTGGACAAAATAAATGAGCCCTAACTGATAGGCATCACCTGCATTTCTCAACGGGTTAACCTTTCTGTCTCTTTGTTTCATATATAAAGGTTAAAGTCACAATGTGTGTCTGTTTCCACTTTAATCCTGAATAGTATATACGATAAGTATATCGTCATGTACCCATATAGTTATGTTGAATGGGAATATTAAATGCCTTACAATATTGATCAAATTTCTAAAAACAGGAACATCTATTTAGGAATAAAGAAAATATGTTGAAATGTTATATAATATCAATCCTCCTTTACGACAGTGAATGGTGTGCGATTAGCTAATACATGAAGGGAAAAATTCAGGTGAGATACATCTGGTTCTACAGAAGGATGCTGAGCATTGCCATGGAAGGAGTGCGTAAGCAATTAGGACGTATTAAGCAAAAAACAAAGAAGAATAAAACAGTTAAGTTATTTATAAAATAATGTGTTGATGCGTAATTGTCAGGCGTTTTTAGGCGAGTTATTTGTTAATGCAAAAATGTTGTTATTGTTGTGGATTCCGGGATGAAATCCGTTATCAAATGATAACAAACGCCAAGAATGAATATAGGAAATAGATGTATTAACGTAATCATACAAACTGGTAATACAGGTTAGTAGTTCCAGGAATGCGGGTTAGTAGCAAAATTTATATACAGTCTTCGTATCGCTTCATGATAACTTACTGAATCTAAGTTCTCGTGACTGTGACTCTTGACGCTAAGTTATTCTCCCGACCGACTCAACGTTCCACTACTACTACTACTACTTGATTACTACCATCCGGGTATTCACTGGTAGTAGTATATATATACCTTGGGTGAGTCCATTTGTGTAAAAAGGGGATATCCCTCAATAGTTATGTTTACTTTTTTTACTAAAAATATTTTATTTTCAGAGTATAAAAATGCGTGTCGATAATCATACGCTACGGACTAATTATTTAAATATGTTATTATTGAATTGTTAGGTTTCTTTTTTCATAATAAATATTATTTAAAAACGCCTGTTAATTATGCACCAACCCAATAGCTAAGATATACTTGACATTTTGCGAAAGATAATGAAGGAAGAATGCCTGCAAAATTTGACGCTCACAGGACATATCGATGGGAAATGTGATCAGAGAAAACTGATTGTAACCAAATCAAACTACTTGTGAAAAAAAAAACACGAAAGAAAAGTGAGAGGGGAATAATAAAAAAGGCAACAGTTACTAAGATAAGTTGATTGATTCGTTTCATTCGGCTTATCAACCATTTGTTGATTATTTAAAGCAAGAAAATATTTTTAGATTGTAATTTTTTTTATTGGTAGGGGGAGATAATAATGGTTTTAGCCATATAAATTAATCCATAGCTGGCAAAAGAAGAGGCGGATTCATAGCTTTCCCAAGGATATTTTCGCCTTAGTGAATATAACGTACCAAAATGGAATTGGAACTCGGCTATGTTATTAAAAATTCCGATCCACTATCCATTACACTCTCCGCACATCCACGCTTACTGTACATGGTATTTCCAAGCGGTCACTAATCTAGGTACTGACCAACTCGACGTTGCTTAACTTTAGAGATCGTGCAGTAACCGATGCTTCAACGTAATGTGGCCATAAACCCAAACATTGCTAAAAGCTTGAAATTATAGAAAGCTGTGGAGCGCTTAGTTTGCTTATATCCTTAAGAGAGGCAGTTCATAAAAGAATTCCATACGTGTGGAATTCATGTGTGTGATGTAGCGTAGTGTGCATGTGTGTGTGCGCACTCATTCGTGTGCATCTCTGTATGTACAGCCGCTGCGCGTGATAATTTATCACGTAAAGTTAATACATTAAGTCAATTCAGTATGGTACATACCTAACGCCTACTATATAGCTATTTGGCACGGAGTTGATTTAGAAGTGATAGCACCGCATCAAAGAGGAAAGAGAGCCAAATGATTATGTCTCTCTCCGTATTTGCCCTTTTGGGTCCACAATAAAAACCTACTTTTTTCTGGAATGAGATATTTTACTTCACAATACAGGGACATAACATTACAATAACTGTAAACCCGCATAAAAATAGGTTTCGCATTTATTTAAGCGACCACATTTTTCCACCCTACGTCCAAGGATGTGTGAATGTGGCGATCAACACGTCCATAGGACCAGACAGTAAAAAAGCATTATAATCCACGCAGTACTTTCCATCGCTTCTAGGTAAATGGTGATAAGTAATGGTGATAAGTAATCTTACAATATTTCTAAAATCTATTTTAAAAAAAAGATTTTTTTTTAAACGTATTTTGTCGAATCAGTCTACCCGGATTTTATGTAGAAAAATAAATTCCGAATGTCATGTCCATAACCTACAACACAAAATAATAAACAACGCGAGGAAATGATCTTCGGTGAAAGCTAAAGAAAACAATAATATTTATACAGGCTGCTACATATACTGACATGTTGAAAATTAATGTTCTTTAATTTGGCCATGAACAGACCAACAGTTCGATGTGATTTGTTGCAACTTGATGTGAGTCGGCAATGTTCGAAGTGATTTTGTTGCAAATGTGTTGACAAAGCTCGAAAGGATATGTATGTCAATATGTGTGTATGTATGTGTGTGTTAAGCGCACGCTAATGAAATATGTGTGTGACTGCTGACTGATAGCGTGCGATAGCAGTAATTTTAAAAGACAAGTGAACAAAGAGAGCTGATACGAAACTTTCTTTCGTCGTGGCGTTGTATGTAGAAAAATCATCGCTGACATACACGTTGTCATGTTACGTGTTTCATTGCTGTTAACCGAGGCTGGTATGGTTCGTTGACTGTCTTTCGCAGATCAGTCGCTGACTGTTCCGTTTTAGACCTGGTTCTAACTGTGGCTGACGAGTCGCTTTTTTGGCTTATGGCGAGTCGGTCACAGGCTCACGATTCCATTCTGAGTTTTGCACGGGAATGTATTTAAACCCAAGCCTTGACCTATTTCCTGTTCATTCGGAGTTACCACGAGAGCGTCGTAGAGTGCACATGTCATATTCAATCAGGACCCAGAAAACAATTAATTTTAGAGTCGTGTTTTCACAGAAATTTGAAAATTTAGTAAAATTTACCAACTTCTTAAACAGTTTCTATAGGTTTAAAAAAGGCGTATATCGTTCATAGGTGCAGATAAGATTCATGGGTCACGTGATGGCTGTTTAGTGACGTAACATGACTTGTGATTGTGTTTGTTTACAGCAAACAAAGCGTGTCTTTGTTTTTTTAGTATGGGACAAATGGCCCGGACTGAGTCTAAGTATGCCCAACCAGCAACTTCCAAGCAGATGGAGCCATATACATTTGGGATCGCAGTCCTCAATTTCATGGAATATGTCGTCGTCTGGGACATATAGATGAATCCGGCCCGTTTGAATCTACAGTTCTAAACATTGCTTCTCCAGACATAGGATTATCTCTAAATTATACGTAAAACATTTTCGTTATTTCTCCCTCACTCTGCTTTGCTGTGTCGATATATATGATATAGAGTTTCCGCATGGGACACGAGTATATATGTATATATAGTTTTCTGTATGTCTTTGTACTGTAAAGGTCTCTCTGAGAACAAAGGATATTTGCCATTCCTTTTCCTTTCAGCCATTCATTCTGTGCGTTATTATATCACGAATATGATGCCAGATATTATTCCTAGTGTGTGCGTATATATATATATATATATATATATATATATATATATATATATATATATATATATATATATATATGTGTGTGTGTGTGTGCCCGCGCGCGTGTGTGTGTGTTTCTGTATGTCTGTGTGTGTGTGAATACTTTTAAATGGCCAAAGCCAGCCAAATATTTTAAGATAATTTATTGTTATTTGCAAAGACACAAATATTTAAGTGTTCTGTTTATATTAAACAGTATAAACAACATTTAACGGCCTGAACATCCTAGGATATATAACAAAAGTGATGATGATGAAAGTAAATGGAAATGATATAAACGAAAAAACAGATAGTGAAGTTAATGATATAAATGGCAAGAATACATCTTCGCAAACAAATTTATTAAGATACAATAACCCACGAACCTGTAGATGAATGTTATGATCCCTGTTTTTTAATAAATTTCAATTGCATAAGGTCTTTTTATATGAGTACATTCGTCTGTTCATACAGACATCATCAGGGATAAAAATTGATTTGTTTTTATATCCAGGTAATAATGGAACAACGAAAGATTAGTTGCGATCCGAAATATGTTTTTTTAGAAATGTGTTATTGTTAACGGTAAGAAATTTTGGAGCGTGCGGTCGAAGCGTTGAGGTTGAATTTTTTTTTTAATTTGAGAGTGTGCTTTTTTGTACTAATATGGTAATAGGAGAATTCTTTTGTAGTAGTAGTTTTTTTCAGTCAATAAGGCATGAACTAAATTGTTCAATAAATAGAGGAATGTCACAGCTTTTTTTGTGTGAATGATTCCTGTAATATATATATATATATATTTTGTCATCCACAGACAGACTGTTTCGCTGTTTCAGAGCTCATCGGTGTGGCTAGACGTCCGGTTGCCTCTAGCTAGGATCGAAACCCGACTGAATTGGCGTCAGTCGGAAAATCTACCACTAAGCCGTCGGCGCACGGCAGGGATGAAGGTGAATTTTAGCGTGTTTATTTTTAGATTTAGATAAACACACAGTGACTAACAGTGACTCAATTCTGCCGAAGAGTCGTGCTATATTACCTTTAATAGTCACTGTTTAGAAATGCACCTCTCACAACCACAGAGCTCAACCTAAATGAATTCTTCAGGAGCCAATATTTTTGTCATCCGCAGACAGACTGTTTCGCTGTTTCACAGATCATCAGTGTGTCTAGACGTCCGGTTGCCGCTAGCTAGGATCGAGACTGAATTGGCGTCAGTCGGAACTTCTACCAGTACGCCGTCGGCTCACGGAAGGGATGAAGATGAATTTTAGCGTGTTTATTTTTAGATTTAGATAAACACACAGTGACTGACAGTGACTCAATTCTGCCGGTGACAGACAAGGACAATTTAATTATCAGTGTAAGAATTGTCCATTATTAGAAGTCCTTTCGGCCACACCTATAACCATTTTCATAATCTTAATAAATCTTAAACGGTTAACACAAAAACAGGACAAACGACACCTAAACAAACCTCCTTGCATATGGCATGGGACAATGTACAATTGGTGCAATCTTTGCAGTCACCTATTCCCAGTGTAAGAACGATAGGAAAAGTAAATTAAGCCCACTTCTTTAAGCATTTTCAAGGGATTTGTTGTGAGTTGTTAGCTGTTAATTTTTTTCATGCGTACAACAATGCAAACAGGATTATCAAAATCAGATCCTGGCATTTACCTTGCAAGAGCCCATCAGAACACGAAACACATCAGTAAAAACAATAATTTTTCTTCATTCATATATATATATATATATATATATATATATATATATATATATATATATATATATATATTGCCGCATATGTTTCTCTTAAAATGGCAAACTTTTCTCTCAATATCTCAACAGAACAATCGTTGGCGACTAGACTATTATAAGGATAATTACGGGAAAATGTTATTATTTTTTCTGATTAAATGTTGTCGGAGAAAAATTATACATTTGTAAGGGGAAAATATGGTGTTTTATCAATTTAAAACTATCTATAAGTTCTGTATTATCAACTATACACACACACACACACACACACACACACATATATATATATATATATATATATATATATATATATATATATATATATATATATATATATATATATAACCAGGTGTAAAGAATGTTGTAGGAGTAAAATTTACAATTGCAAGGCGAACATATACAGTTTTATCCGTTTAAAACAATCAAGAATTTCAGGTTCATTAATTGGCGTTTGCCTTTAATTACTTTGCTTATTGTTAGTATATTTCCCTTTTGTCATCATGTATTGATAAAAGATGGCTATACGTTCAAACAATGGACAGTTCCAACAGTGACATTTGTTGCCGGCAGCATCATTGTTTGGAGATGTTTTGCTGCAAAAGGTATTGGCAACATATCAGTAATAGATGATGGAATGAATACCCCAGCATGTCAGAATATTTTGGAAGCAAATGTAATGATTTCTGTCAGTTTCCAGATTTAAACCGACTCGAGAATCTGTGGCGGTATTTGAAATTGCAAATCCAATCGAGAGGTCTAAAAATATCCCGGATCTGAAGACTATATGCGAAGAAGAATGGAATAAAATATCAACTAACATTTGCAAATCATTAATTGAGAACTGCAGGAAGAGGTTGATTGCTATAGAAATGAATAATGGCTATTCTACAAAATATTAAATGAAGATTATGTATTCCTATTTGCATTGTACGAATAAGTTATCACTCATTAACATGGATAAATGACGTTTATTTCTATTAAATCAAATTTCTTTCACTTTTCTATGCATATTTAGTTATTATGCATCTGTACCCAATTAATTACATGAAAAATAATTTGTTGGAAATAAAATAAATATGTTTGTTTGAGGGTTTTACAGTAAGGTTCATCCAGTACATGGGCCCAGGGCTACTCAAGATAGACGTTGAAATTAGGAGGCAATTTGTGAGTGCAGGAGGAGAAGGTAACTGTTGACCCTAGCCTTGAACAGGTTAGGATTGTAATCATCATGAAAACCTCCTCTTGGAAGACAGTTTCACAGAGCATTAATTAGTGGGAAGCTGAGTGGAATACGGACAGAATGTGGGTGGTTTTAGGCTATGGAAATGATATGGCGTGTCCTTGTCATGAAGGCTTGAACTGTGTGTGCGTGTGCGTATTTGTGGGTGTATACAAATTCTTAAATAAGTAAAAAAATATATATTTGGAACAAAACAAGGTGGATAAAACCAAAAGAAAGTCTAATCGTAGCCGACGCGTTTCGTTCTCTGAAGGACTTTATCAACGCATATATTAGGGTCTTATCTTGCAACGAGTCTTTACGAACAGAAATAAAAAAAAAACTTCGTAAATTCTTCAGAATTTCTGAAATATAGAACACGCATATATGTCTTTATGCCTCTCTGTGTGTCCATAAGTGCATCTATTTGAAGACATTAACACGTGTGTGAAAAATTTGGTTTCGCATGTAAATTTATGGTCAAAAGTAAATGTAATATCGTTTGCCGAGACATATAGATAGGAATTCCATGCTGTTTACTTCCAGAATTGTTCCGATGGTTACACTGAATAATCCACTCCCCCCCACTTGAGAATAAATAGCAACAACAACATTATTCATAGGTTTTTCGTACCAACCTGAAGGTGGGGATGTCAGAATCATCGCATTAATTAATGGAGGACGCTGAGTGGTGCTATTTTCGACGTAATACATTCTCATAATATCCGTTAAGACCTTCGACTGCAGTTATTTTCCGATTTGATTTCCAGAGGACTTTCCTCCTTTTATTATTTTTATTGTTCCCTTTATGACGAAATACGATGTCTTCGGTGTCAGGACTTCTTCGTTTCTTTTCTTCATGTCTGCAGCTTTAGGCAATGTTTCCTTTCTATTCTTTTACAGTTATATTTACTGGTGAAAAGAAAAAACTCGATATTTTATGAATAGCAAATCTCTTAGGTTGTTTCGCGAACATTTCATATCTATTTATGTCTCTTTCACTCTCTATCTATCGATTTCCCTTTTTTATATCGATATGTCGGAGCGTGCATATATTCTACGAAAATTTCTAGAACATTCGGGCTTATAAATGTAATTAATAATGTTTAATTAAAAAACAGCACATTTAATTAAATAAATGGTATCCATAAAAATAACGTATAAACAGAAAATATCTTAAATATCGATATGTATATGTTAATCTGTCTCTATCTAGATCTATCTATCTATCTATCTATCTATCTGCATGCGTGTGTGTATCACAATCTTTTTGCAAGTCTCTATCACATTCTTATATAATTGTCTTTCTCTCTCTTACTACATATGAACCTACAATCGGAATGTTCAATTACATCTATCTATCTATCTATCTATCTATCTATCTATCTCTCAAAAATAGATTCAGTAATGTTTGGTAATTACGCTGAAAACATATGTTCGAAACACTTGATTCATTTTACAAAATTGTTTAGATCCTCAAGGACACATAGCATAGTGAATAAAGGCGTTGATTAGATCCAGTGACAGGACCCAAAGAGTGTGAGTTCAATACCCGGTTAAGGCAGTGGAGAACTTTCAGAGGGAAATTAACAGGAGATAACTGATAACTGACATGCATTAAACATGGAACATGGAACTAGAACAGTCTACCCAAGTAAGCTAAATAAAGGGTTCAGTTCGACATTCCAACCACCTGAAAAAGGCCGGAGCGTAAAACAGCCGAAATGTTGTGATAAAGATGAGGACAATAGTCCGAATAATGTAAATAATGTACATAATACCTCATCTCAGAAATATAGACAGATACAAAATTGTTTAGTGGTATATCTGCGGTGGTCATTAAACGTCTTCCCTTCTTCTGACCAAGTAAATCAACATTATAATTGGTCGAGTTTTGACAATGGGTCAGATGAGTTTATTTTTTAACAATTAATTAACATTAAATTGAATAAACAATTTGAGCCAACATTTATGGGATGATAAACCATCATTATTTATATACCTTATAATGTCCTCGTCTTTGTTGCTCTCCACCCTTCATTGGGTGTATGCCGATCTAATTAACTGTTGTGGAGTTATTTCCTCAGTGGAAACTGTATTCGGACTAAATTCGTCCTAAATAGGTTAAACGTACAGAAACGTTAGGAACTTGTAATAAAGTGTTACGCAAAGTAATCGAGTTGGGGTCGCTGACTACTTTTTCCCCTCGACACCTACAGACTCCTACTTATAATAGGTGGGAGAGTCTATTCTCTATAGACTAGGTGTCTTTCACTATAACATTAACCTAAAAATATCCCGAACTGAACCCTTTATTCAATATACGGAGAGGTAGATTATTATCGATACACTGCCATGTCATTATATGTATCCAGTTGCTATTTCTTGCCCGGAACAAACGCTTTATTCAAATAGGTTATTCTTAAGACTATTCACGTGGAGACTTAAACCTATCCTGCCTGCTTCGATAAACGGTTGTCATTTATTTTATTTATCTTTAGCTCGTATTTTCTCTCATGTAAAACGTTGAACATGGTTAGTACCGAGATGGGTGACCGTTTGAGAATACATTCTGTTCTAAGCTTTGACATGCGCGTAGTATAATGAATAACGACTTGGAATTGAAGATCGGAGAGCTAACTTCCACTTCTAGTTGGGTTTATTATAATCATTTTCTCACGAATACCATTGGCAAGGTTATGAATCCATCGCCTCTACACCATCTATATGTTAATTAGTATGAATTCTATTTGTCAATTAATATTACCTCCCCCAAATATTCATGCAATAGAAAAATACTTTCTGGCTTTAAATAACATTCAACAGGTTGATAAACCGTAAAAGAAAACAAATCTGTCAATCAATCTTTCATTTAATCGACATGTTTTTTTTTGTTTTTATAGAAACACTGTTTTAATTATTGTAGCAATTTATTCAGGGAGCATAATATATTTTTAGAAATCTTTCAAAACAAAATTTGATTATTGTTATGGGAACCTACCTATAACGATAATGGACTCTATAAATACTGTGCCTCTCTGAGAGAGAGAGAGAGAGAGAGAGAGAGAGAGAGAGAGAGAGAGATGAGGAACGAATTGATACCTAACGAGTCAAGACAATATTAGTTCACCCTAAACCAGACTGACAGTTAATACGAACACACTTCTTGTATTATATTTCTGTTTTAATATATCTTTGTTATTTTCTACTCTTGTGTTCGTGTTGTTCTTCCTTGGTCCTAACCTACGATCATAACCGTGGTGCGAGGATATTGGACCATAACAGTGGCGACGAGGACTGAAGAAACAAAATCTATGCGGAGAAATCTAAAAGTATATTGAAGAAACGAAACTCTACGCGGAGAAATCCTAAAAAAAGAATATTGAAAAAAGCAAGTTCTACGAGGAGAATCTACAAAAAATATTTTACTATCGGTCGTCCGTAACAGAGGCGACGTAGGTTGTGAGAAAAAAAAACAAGTTATACGCGAACATAAAAAAAAAAAGAAATTTTCTTTTTGGACACCAACTTTACAGTAGTAACAAAGACCTGACGTCTAAACTAAAGAAAAATACTTACACATAATTACGGTAAATATGGAAGACTTTAAGGCAACCATATTTGAACTTATGAAAATACAATTTGAGCAGCAACAGAAAAACGAACCGAAGCATCTTGAACAACAAGAATAATTGCTACGGGTAATAACAAATACAGGGCAAAATTCCGAAAATGAAACAGTTCTATCGCAAAATGCTATATGGATCTCTATCGAAGACTTCCCGTATGCACCGGACGAAGACAAAACCTTCGCAACTTACTTTAGAAGGTAGGAAAATTTATATGAGTTTGATTACGGGGATTGGTCAGACGCGAGAAAAGTACGTCTACTACTAAGAAAATTAGGGTCAAGCGAATACACTAAATTCGTAGACTACATCCTACCGAGGGAAACAAATGAGTTAACTTTCAAGGAAGCCATAAAACTGTTAACAGAACTATTTAGCCCAAACACCTCACTATTCCACAAAAGATGGAAATGTCTGAACATAACAAAAAAGGACAGCGAACACTATATAACATTCGCTTCCATTGTAAACAAACACTGTGATGACTTTAAGTTATCTGAACTCAGCCCGGACAATTTTAAATGTTTAATATTCGTTCAAGGCCTGGTTTCGACTAAACACGCGGAGATCAGACGCAGAATTCTTACAAAACTTGACAGTGAACTAGAATTGACGCTACAAAAATTGGCTGAAGACCGTCAGAGATGTATAAGCGTAAAGAAGGACTCGAAAGTTATAGAAGAGTCTGGCATCGCTCACATACGTAAAGTACAACGGCAAACACGTTTTTGTCCCTCTTCAAAAATAAACCAAACCAATTTTCCCCTCCTCAAAAACAGGGCAAACAACTTTTTCTACTTCAAAAACTCAATATCAGAAAAAAACTACCACCCAGTCCATGCTATCGCTGTGGGATTTTGCATTGGTATAAATATTGGCGATACTGCTTTAAGACTTGTCTGTCTTGCAAAAAAGTAGGTCATAAAAGTTCTCATTGTTGGACTAGAAAATAAAGCAAAAGCAGAGTAAGAATCACTAGGACTGATCAAGCGGACGAGACAAACATACGAAAATACGTGCAAGTAGATATGTTAAACAAAATGTCAGACTACATTTGGATTCCGGATCGGATTTAACTATTATTAACGTACAAACATGGAGAAAATTGAACAAACCGACTATGTTGAGAACCGATAGAATTGCTAGGTCGGTAACTGGTAGAAAAATAAAATTCGAGGGAGAAGTTATTACAAATGTGACATTCAATGGAATGACCAAAAAATTAAAATTGTATGTGCTAAGAAATACAGAAAATTTATTTGGAACGGACTGGATGCAGAAATTCGACCTCTGGGATTTACCAATAAGTACGTACTCCCAAAAAGTGAAAAGTTTATCGACCGAGGCAGATAAATTAAAGGAGAAACTAAAAGAGAGTTTCCCCGAAGTATTTTCAGCCGGCGTCGGGAGGTGTAAAAAATGGCAGCAAATATAGAAATAAAAGAAAATGTACAACCTACCCCCAAGAAGAAAAGGAAGGTACCTTTTGCTTCAATAGAAAAACAAAGATCAAGAGTTGGATAGACACGAAAAAATCGGTATATTGACAAAAGTGGAATACAGTCAATGGGCCGCACCTACGGTTTACGTCAAAAAGAAATCGGGTGAGATACGAGTATGCGCTGATTTCTCAACGGGATTGAACGCAGCGATTAAGGATTGCCACTATCCTCTACCCAGTCTAGAAGAAATTTTCACAAAATAAAACGGAGGAAAATTTTTCTCAAAAATAGACTTGAGCGAACCGTACCTACAAATACCAGTAGATGAGGAAAGCTCGAGATTATTGTGCATAAACACACATAAAAGATTATACAAGTTCCAAAAATGACCATTTGGGATTAAGGTCGCGCCGGCAATATTTCAACAAATAATGGAAACTATGTTAGGCGGAGTTGATTTCACGATTGCATACATGGATGACATAATGATAAATAACAAAAACATTGAGCAACACTGGGAACACGTTCAAGAGGTTTTCAGGAGAATACAAAACTATGGTTTCAAGGTAAAAGAGAACAAATGCGATTTCTTTATGAAGGAAATAAAATATCTGGGCCATATCATCGATGAAGAAGAAAGGTGACCAGACCCAGAAAGGGCAACGGCAATAAAAAAAAATGCCAGCTCCAAAAAACGGAATTACAAAGCTTCTTATGCTTAGTGAATTATTACTAAGAATTCATTCCAAACAAGCATAAATTACGCGCACCTCTAAACGAACTGTTGAAGAAGGAAAAGGTTTGGGCGTGAACAGATGAATGTTAAAAATCGTTTGACAAAATAATTAAGACGCTAACCGCGGATCGATTTTCAGCGCACTATGACCCGTAATTAGAAATAATAGTTGCAAGTGACGCGAGTTCCTATGGAGTCGGGGCATGTATACTGCATAAAATGCCGGATGGGAGACTAAAACCCATCGCGTATGCTTCAAGAACTTTGTTACCTGCAGAAAAAAATTATTCACAAATCGAAAAAGAAGACTGGAGATCATTTAAGCAGTTAGAAGATTTCATAGATAAATTTACGGTAGATTTTTTTACTTTACAGATGGACCACAAGCCGTTATTAACAATATTTGGATCGAAGAAAGGTCTACCTGTTTACACGGCTAATAGGTTGCTAAGATGGGGTAAATTTTACTGAACTACAATTTGAAATTGGAGTATCTACCAACGAACAAAATTTGGCATGCAGATGACTTCTCGAGACTAATACCTAAGAAAACGGAGCCATTGGATGATTCCGTAATTGCATCCCTACGACATGAAGAAGATATCAGGACTTCACTATGTAGTACAGTTCGAAACCTCCCCGTCACACTATAAGAGATAAGAAATGAAGCATTAAATGATGAACTCATAAAAGAAACAAAAACACAACTTGCAGAAAAAGATAAAAAGGTATCAGACAGCTTTTCGTAATGTGACAACGTCTACTATATAACGAAAGGGTAGTAATTCCGAAAACACTACAAAGGCGAATCCTAAAGGACTTTCACATGGCCATCCAGGAAAGAACAGAAGGAAATCGTTAATGCGAATTACGTATACTGGCTAAAAATTGATCAGGACATTACACATATGGTGGAAAAATTCAAGGGTTGTGCCTTAGCAACCAAAGCACCGCCGATCATCCATAAGCCATGGCCAGAGACAGATCGACAGTGGTCAAGAATCCATGTAGACTTCGCACGTCCAATAGATGGTTTCTACTATTTGATCATAGGAGACAGTTATAGCAAATGGCCAGAAGTGTTTCGTTGCAGAAAACCTACTTCTGAAACTACCATGAATTGCCACCACGAGCTGTTTGCTCATTTCGGCGTGGTTGATTGTCTAGTCACTGATAATGGGTCACAATTCACATCAGCGGACATTCAAGAATTTTGCGAAACTTTCCAAGTTAAACATATCAAATCCCCCCCATATCACCCAAGATCAAATGGACAAGTGGAGAGATTTGTAGACACACTCAAAAGAGCTTTAAGGAAAGCATATGACGTGCCAACAGAAAAGGCGTTGCAACAATTTTTACAAGTATATCTATTTACACCAAACAGTGCTACGCCATCGGCATTATCACCCGCGGAAGTGATGTTCGCCCGAAAAATCAAATCAGTATTTGACAAATTGCTACCAAAACAAACAAAGCAAATACCAATGTCTTGCGTACCAAAAAGAAAATTCTACCCAGGAGAGAAAGTTTTTTTCAAAACGTATAACAATACATTCTACTGGGAACAAGGTCCAATTGAAAAAAGAATTGGGAACATGGTTTACATAATACAGGGCCCGAAATTCTCACGTAAAAGACATGTAAATCAAATAAGAGGCTATTACATGATTCTAACGGTCCACCTCGCGAAGAAGAAGTGATGAATATAATATTCGACACATTGATATGCAAAGGCCGCAAACAATGTCTGAACCACGAAAATCGACCAGGAAAAGAAAAGTCACAGAGCCTTTGATAATAAATCCAAAGAGAAAAATACTAAAGACCCTGCGACGCAAAAGCCATGGAAGGGAGGTGTTATGGGAAATTAACTATAACGATAATGGACTTTTCCTGACGCTATACATTCTGCGCCTCTCTGAGAGAGAGAGGAGAGGAACGAGTCGATACCTAACGAGTCAAGACAATATTAGTTCACTCTAAACCAGACTGACAGTTAATGCTAACAGCTTCAACTGCTTGTATTATATTTCTGTTGTAATATATCTTTGTTAATTTCTACTCTTGTGTTTGTGTTGTTCTACCTTGGTCCTAAACTTGGATCATAACCGTGGTGCGAGGATATTGGACCATAACAATTATAATGCTTACGTGTGATCATAGTGTCATGTAGAGATGAATACATAGCCTGTGTTTTCTTTCAATAAGATTTCTTGTAGTGAATCGCTCTAGAATACAGTTTGTGAGGGATAAATTGTCGTCTAAATTACCCAAAAAGTGAAAATAACACTGTCATCTCATTTTAACAGATTTATTTAACCAAATTAAACAAAAAATATCTTAAAATACTATAGAGTAAAATTATGCAATAAATCGCCACTGGCTTCAAACACGGCTTCCAGACGACTTCGGAATCTTCTGCAACTCTTCTAGATGGTCTCCTTGTTGAAGTTGGTGAATGCTGCCATAATCAATGCCTTCAGTTCTTCTTTGGTTTTACAAGGAGTTTTCATGATCCCACGCTCATCATCGGACCATGCATAATAACCAATGTTGTTGCAGTCTGTGGACTTAGGTGGCCAAATATAAGGTACGATATGTTCTCAGAAATTGTTTGAGAACCATGCCTGGGTTCTATTGCTTATGTGGCATGGGGCAGAATCCTATTGCTAGACGCAGTGTCTTCCAGCAGATACCCTCTTTGCCCTGTACAGCACTACATCATCAAGTTACTTAATGTACGCTTCTTTATTGAGTCTGAGACCCAGTGGGAAGATGAATATAGACATAATGTCGCTATCACAAGTGATCTCACCAAAAACCTTCGTAATCACCAATAGACTCATCCAACTCTTTCCGGATTGTCTGCACTGTCCTCAGATTAATGCTCAAACACACTGAAATGTTTTTATTGGAGGTTCCGACGCGAATGCCAAACAGTACAGCATACTGTTTCAAATTTCTGGCTGAGTGAATTGTTTCATGGATTTTTTTCTCCCACGCGGTGCCCAACTCTCCCTACTATGATCCTCAGTTCCAAAATTGAAAAACAAACAACGCGCATGCGCAAAATTAAAATAAAATTGCAACAATTTACTCGTGGTACTCTGTATAAGCCTACCATTTTCATAAGATTAATCTTCTGACAACGATATATTGTCTTTATGTTATTCCATATAATAAAAAGTGAGAAAAACGACATGTGTTCTACGTATTTTTCAGTGGCCTAAGCAAAGTTTCAAACTTTGCATTTGTAAATAAAAACAAACTACTCATGATTCTTTAAGATCGATTTCAGATTATATTTATATTACGAAGAGCACCTCCCTCTAAAATGTTAACAAATCAATTTTATTCGAATGTCCAATGGATGGGAATATGCAAATGAAAACACCACCCTAAAATTATTTTCCTTAGTTTTACGAGCAACCCAGTCAATATACGCATATCTTAGGTCTTATTGCAAGAATAAGCTGATCAAGGAAGCGCTAGATTGTTGATTCGATTTTGATACGCTGTTAAACTGTCTTAAATAAGGTAGTCCGGGTGATATTAATATAGCGGTGATTTCAGAAATCATTCAGTTATGTGCCATACGTGATACACGCTTAGGCGATCATGTATCTTTCGATACAAGTCTGACGAGGTTGTTTTTTTTCCGTAGTAGTAGTATAAAGATTAGTATTTCATTTCCAACCTCCGTTTTGATTATTCTTCATTTAGTAAATTTTTTAGGTTACAACAACAACAATTATTATTATTATTATTATTATTATTATTATTATTATTATTATTATTATTATTATTAAATGTGTATTTTAATATTTAAATATGCGTCAGTCAGTCATTTATGTACCATGAGGGATACACGCTTAGGCGATCATGCATCTTTAGATACATGACTGACGAGGCATATTTTCCCGCAGTAGTTTGCCTTTTCTTTCTGCGGTAGACCAGTGACCATCCAAGGCTATAGAACCCAGTCTGTCCTGCTATTTAACCATAGCTGGGGGGAGAAGAAGAAGATTCATACCTTTTCAAAGGGTATTAGCATATAAGTGAATGTAATGTATTCGATTTCTCAATCCGAGCCGCTATCCATTACTCCATCGTTCCTCCTCGACCTAATGTAAGCCTCCGTGTTGAGTCTGATTTCAGGAATACGAGTTCAAATCGTCTTTTACGGTAAAGCGTAAATTTATAACGAAGTGCCAACAGTATTCTCTACGCTCATTACTAGCCTACTCATGAAAGATTACCTCCAACAATTATTATAAACCTGCTACAAAAAATGGTATATCAGACCTTCTTCTAATAAATATGTTCAAACGATGAAGAGTTGGAACATTTTAATTTTGCTATTTTTTTTAAAGTCAGGTTCTTGTTAGAACGAAAATGTGTTCATATTCAAAATTTCCAAAAAGTGCCGTGAAATATCTTTGCATTGAAAAAGAGAACAATAAAAATCAAATGCTGAGCAGTCCTCTTTGGAGATAACATTAAAAGTACGGCTTTGAAAGCATTTCTAGCACAAAGCCCCAGTCCTTTGAAAACAGGGAAACCGATCAAGAATGATTTCGTCGGCTATTTAAAAAAAAAATCGATGATCGATATTTCAAACATTAAAGAATAAAAGAAGAAAGAATTACAACGAAAAGCTTAAAAAATGAATGATTTATTAATTTTGTAAAACTTTATTAATTAATAAAAGAACAAGAATAATACTTCACAAACCTCGAATAAGAATTACGATAAAGAATTAAACGAAGTCTGACACGTGAAAAGAGTATATCGAATGAAGGACACACTGACAAGTTATTTCTTTTCACAGGAAAGATATTAAAGAAATGTTCTGATTAACAATGAACAAAAAGACGTTGGGTTTCTTATAAAAAAACGAGGGACAAATAGTAGAAAAAGTGTAAATGTAACTCCGAATATAATCTACCTGATGTGACTTATAAATGATGAAAGAGCTTATAGGATACTCACCATTAACTATATTATTTACATTATTCGGGCCCTCATCTTTGTCGCCATATTTATTACAAAGTTTCGGCCGTTGTACGATCCGGACTTCTTCAGGTGGTTGGAATTGTCGAACTGAACTCTTTATTTCGCTCACTGCCGTAGACTGTTCTAGTTCCACGTGACATGTTTAATGGATGTCAGTTATTAATTATCTCCTGTTAATTTCCGTCTGAAAGTTCTCCACTGCCTTAACCGGTTATTGAACTCGCACTCTTTGGGCCCTGTCACTGGATCGAACTAACGCCTTTATCCATTGCGCCATCTCTCCTTGATAATGTAAATAATGTACATAATACCTCATCTCAAAAATATAGACAGATCACCATTAACTCTGCAAATGCATTTTTCTCGCGGGATATACTTCTCTGATATGATTCATTTTTATTTTCATTATTTTCAAGCGAACTAATATCCTCATCTTCGTTTTTATTATTACAGCATTTCCAGTGTTGTGCTATCCGGACTATATTAGGTGCAGCATTCAGGGAATTTCTAGTTGAAATTTATTTAATCTACATAGATATAATTTCTCCATCATCTGTCTAAAACTATATATATCTCGTCTTGTTGATTTTGGTATTGCTCTGTTATTGCTTGACCTATTATTACTGAATCTGATTATACACTTCTGAGTCTGTACAACAGTACAACCTTGCTGTCAAGCTTGATTGCCTCTGTCGCCGTTTCATTTTCTCCTTGCTATTGTTAAAGCATTTTTGTCACGCTCGTCTCTGTCCTTGACATTATCACTCATTTTATTTTTATTAAAAGAAAATAATATTTAGAGCTGCAAGTTCTTGTTTCACAATTGTTCCACGGGGCATAGTCTAGAATATTAAATATTTTTTTAATGAAATTGGTGTTAGTGTAGTAGTGATTTCAATCCCAAGGTAGAAGAATACAGATTCAGTGGAAAGGCGAGTAGTAATAAGTGAGCAGTAGGAAATAAATATGACAAGCAATATGGATTGGCGTTACACGAACAAAGCTAACAACGGTGGATTAAATAAATTGCTTACTTCAAAATTATATTTAGGTTAGACAAACGACTGGAGAAAAAAAAAGCTGACACGCTGTGATAAAGGGAAGAAAGAAGAAAACAATCATTGGGCTGAAAATAATGAAATAAATACGATACTTAAGAAGATGAGGTTTAACATCAACTACGAGTACAATACAAACATTTACATAAGCATTTTAGATATTGTACAGTAAGTGGCCATAGTTAAATATAAGAGGAAGAAAGGCCGAACAAACAAAACAATTTCCAATAACAAGAGAAAGAAAAGCAAAGAGCATCAAAAAATAATATTGAGCAATAAAATAATATAGCCCTGAAGTTGAGAAAAACAGTCCGAAAGATTTAAATAGTGTAACTAGTTACCCTTGGGAAAGATATGAATCCTCTTCTTCTCCCCTCAGCTATGGGTAAATAGCGGGACAGACCGGGTTCTATAGCCTTGGATGGCAACTGGTCTACCACAGAAACAAATGACAACCTACTGCAGGAAAAATATGCCTCGTCAGTCATGTATCTAAAGATACATGATCGCCTAAGCGTGTATCACGCATGGCACATAACTAACTGAAAGGTGTGTAAAGCTGGAGAAAAAAATTCATATTGAGGAATCTGAAAGCCAAGTTCGAATTCCAGTCAAATCCATTACATTCACTTACGTGCTAATATCCTAGGGAAATGTATGAATGGTTTTCGTCTTCTCCCAGCACCCAGGTATGGATAAATAGCAGGACAGACCGGGGTTCTATAGCCTTGGATGACAACTGGTCTACCGCAGAAAGAAATGGCAACCTACCACGGAAAATAATCTGCATCGACAGTCATGTATCTTTTGATACATGATCGCCTAAGCGTGTATCACCCATGGCACATAAATGATTGACTGACATATATTTAAATATTAAAATATGCATTTAATAATAATAATGATAATAATAATATTAATTGTTGTTGTAACCTAAAAAATTTACTAAATGAGGAATAATCAAAACGGAGTTTGGAAATGAAATAGTAATCTTTATAACATCAACAAAATACAATACTCACCAGGGAATGAAGTAGGTAAAACACTGCTAGTTGTGGACTACTTAGACAGCATATTACGATATTTACCTGCCTCCCCAACAGGTAGGATGTGGCATAAGGCCAAATTTAATGTCGAGAAATCCGAGCCCTTGGTCTCGGGCAAAAATTACCTGTAGACAATCTGTCTACCTCCTCGGACGAGACTCTGCACTTCGGCAGAGCCTCGTCCGGATTCCTCTCTGCCTAAATGCAGTGAGTTCGACACGGCAAGAGCTTTCCAAGTTGACAGCTCACGTTGGCAACTTAGGCAACATATTGCCCCCACCGTATTTATGAAGATAGGGACATAGCCATTAGTGTTCATATGTCTGGTATCTAACAATAAAATATGGAGATTTTTGAAAAATTCGCTGAGGTCCTGCCTGTATTTCTGGGATGAGGTGTTATCATTATTTACACAATATTCGTCCACAATTTCGCTGTTATCATAACACTTCGTCCTTGTCCTCTGGACTTCATCCGTTGTATATCGATCTGGGTAAGATAAAGGCAATTCGGAACGGAACCCTTTATTTAATCTACGGAGGTCGATTACCTTTGCTCCTCTGTTCATGTCTACAGATATCTCTTCTCGTCTTATTTATAGTTATTGCTTTCTCGTTGGCACTAATTCCAAAATTACACTGCCCGACCCAGCGATTGAACTCACAATTACTATATTCAAGAAACAACACTTGGATTCACTAAGCTAATGTCCCTTAGGGAGAACAAACAAAGCCCGGAGATTAAATAAATGATTGCTCGTAGACTATTCATATGGTATAGACCTGATGAAAACCGAAGGGGGCAACGACGGAAATGTTGTGATAGTAATAACAGAAATGGGTATATAAATAGTGTAAATAAGAAAATCGTTGGTATTTTTAAAAACTAATGTGAATATATGAGAGCGTTTTAGCATAGTATGAACGTATTATTTTTTATACTACTTTTATTTTAATTATGATGGACATTCAAGATGTTTGCTAATCGAGTACAAAGAACGAACATTATCTATGAGTTCAAATGCTCCTTAAGGAACTGTGTTCCTGATTAAACCTGACTTATAAATAATTACATCGGTTACACAACCACATGCTTATCCAGACGTTTTACGTTACACCTATCTGATCACGGCTCCATTAGAACGCATTTAAACGTTACACAAATTTACCAGACTCCATTAGAAACATACTAGTAGAAAGCAGAAATATATTAAATGCATTCACCTTTAAAAAAAGATTAAAAATAATGTAAGCTTTAATAATACAACAAAAAAAAACAACTCTTGACAATATTAACTACGAACAAAGCCACAACGTGCTAACCCTATTCGGAAATTAAAAAACATCCCTACAACACACTAAGACATACATATAATACACACACTCATTTAAGCTGAAAAATCGAATGATCCTTGATAACGGCTAAAGGTATATCCGAATGCGCTCGGAATTATAAAACATTTGGACAGTTCTTACACACCCTTTGTCCAGAAAATAAAGCTCTTGTTCTAAAACAAGAAACATTAAATATAAAGCTTAACAGTAATACCTCGTCTGTCGTTTTTAATGAAACATGCATATATATATATATATATATATATATATATATATATATATATATATATATATATATATATATATGTATGAAACATGCATATATATATATATATATATATATATATATATATGCATGTTTCATTAGAAACGACAGACGAGGTACTACTGTTAAGCTTTATATATATATATATATATATATATATATATATATATATATATATATATATATATATATATATATATATATCTGTATATATATATATATATATATATATGTGTGTGTGTGTGTGTGTGTGTGTGTGTGCGTGCTTGCGTGCGTGCGTGGATGTCATTAGCTCTGACCATAATGATTAAAATCGATCGTTTCTTATAATTTTCTTTGAACAAAATGGACTACTCGAATCGTTAATCATTATCAATTATATTTCAAAAGAACGTGTTGCCATTTTTATTTTCACAATGGCCAGAAGAATGCGTGGTGGGTCGTCATATTTTTCAACAAAAACCCGGACTGACAATCGATTCGAGGTTTGTTTTCTTCCATGAATGAATGACGGTGATGGCGTAGAAAAGTGATGGACCGTTGAAAATGAAAACTGACAATGGGCTGAAAAATTAAACCAGTAGACAAAGGAAGAACATTAAAGGGGAATATTAAAAAAGAATAAAATAAAGCAGACCAGAAAGGAAAACACGAAGATATCAAGGAAGACTTGAAGCAAGAGGGAGAAATTAAGAAGATGGAAGAAATTGCACTAAGGAAGCGGGCCGAATGAAGTACTTGTTGAGGAATAATGTAAAAGGTAAAAGAAAAAAAAACATTTGATGAAAGTTTTGGAAAGAAACGGATTTGCAAATGTTGGAAAAATGAAGAAAGAAATATTGAAAGGTAAATAATGGGGAAGAAAACAGTTTACAAAATGGTTTGGTTTGTTTTGTTTTACGGCATATCAACCTCAATGGGTTATTTAATGCCGACAAGACTTTTATTGTTTCCAATTTTTTTTTTTTCAAAAATATATTGCGGTTAATATTTTCTCCAAAAGTCTATTGCTGTTAATACTTTTTCGAAAGATCATTCAAAAATTTATTGCCGGTAATTTTTTTATAAGAATATTTTGCTGGTATTATTTTTATACTTTCATGGTGTTTTGGCCGAGGTTTGGAGTTTAACTATTTGCTCATTGCTGGGACTTTAACATGTGCTTAAACCCCGAATCAGGGTGGACATGGCAAGACAAGTAATTACGAGGTGGTTCCACCCTCTTTCAAGTTTCTAATCAGAGGCCTTGTTAAAATATGGTGGAAACAAGAACGCAATAAAAGGATGTGTCGTAAAGGAAAGAAGGAAGGAAAGAAAGAAAGCAAGCAAGCAAGAAAGAAAGAAAGAAAGAAAGAAAGAAAGAAAGAAAGAAAGAAAGAAAGAAAGAAAGAACGCTGAATGCTGTTGAGACTTTTAATACAGTTTCTAATACCAAAAAAATAATTCTGGGGAAAGGCGGACAATGACTCAAAAGCATAATGGTAAAAGCAAAAGTAAATAAATAAATAAAAATAAACAAAGAGTGAAAGAAACTTGTTGACATGAAATAAAGCAATTATGCAACAACAACAAAAAAGATTGTGTAGAAAAATCTATCCCAGTTTCTGTTTATAGACATTTTTTTTATCCAGAAAAAAACAAACTTAAGTTTTAAGTATTTGCATCAGTCAATCACTCAGTTATGTGCCATGCGTGAAACACTTTTAGGCGATCATGTATCTTTCGATACATGACTGACGAGGCAGATTATTTTCCGTACTAGGTTGTCATTTATTTCTGCGGTGGACAAGTTGCCATCCAAGGCTATAGAACCCGGTCTGTCCTGCTATTTACCCATACCTGGGTGCTGGGAGAAGAAGAAAAGTTTTCATATATTTGTTTAGGATATTAGCACGAAAGTTAATGTAATGGATGTGATTAGAATTCGAACTCGGCCTTCAGATTCCTTAATTTGAAATTTTGTTCCAACTTCCCACACCTTTCAGTCAGTTATGTATCATGCGTGATACCCGCTTTGACGATCATTTATCTTTAGATACATGACTGACGAGACATATTTTTCCCGCGGTAGGTTGCCTTTTCTTTCTGCGGTAGAACAGTTGCCATCCAAGGCTATAGAACCCGGTCTGTCCCGCTATTTACCCATAGTTGTGGGGAGAAGAAGAGGATTCATACCTTTCCCAAGGGTATTAGAAAAGGTATGAATCCTCTTCTTCAGGATCTGTCCACATTTTTAAGATGAAGTATTTTAACTAGTTACATTATTTAAATATTTCCGACTAATTTTCTCAACTTCAGTGCTATATTCATGACGTTGCAGCCGTTGTAATCTCCGGTCTTCTTTAGGATCTGTCTATATTCCTGAGATGAGGTATTACAAACATTTGCACCACTGACATCGTTTGACCTGTTTTCCTCATCTTGCCATATTCACGGCGTTTCGACAGTTGTACGCTCCGGCTTTCTCCAGGTTATATACGGTGGAATTTTGAATCGAACACTTTAGTCAGTCCACGGGGGCAGATTGATCAAATTCCACGCGCCATGCCTTTACCACGGACACTTGTCTCAGTGGATAAAAAGTGATTTGACCCAAAGTGTTTTTAGTTCATTATCTGGTCATAGCAGGTGGAAGAAAAAATTCGAGAGTTGAGTTACTAAAACGAATTAACTGAAACTGTGATATCCAAAGGCATGGCTCGTGCAATTTGAAGAACCCCGTAAAATAAATAAAGGACACCGTTTGAAATTGTATATCACCTGAAGAAGGCCGGAGACTACAATAGGCGAAATGACAACAAATATGAAGACATCTGTCCAAACAGTGTAAATAATATGAATAGTTACAATCACATGTGAGAAAAATGTACTTGAAGCGTATTTGTGCTTCTAAGTGAAACTCTTTAGATGATGGAATTGTGATAAAAATATGGACACAATCGCAAAGAAGATTATACCAGATAACTGGCTGACATGAGAAATGAACAGCTATGATTTTTGTAGATAATAAAGTTTTAGTGATGAAAGTTTTACTGATTAGCCTATAGATGAGGGGAGAAAATATGAAATCTGTTAAGGAGTCTCCCCTTTTCACACAAATAGACTCACCCAAAGTATACATATACTACTACCAGTGAATACCCGAAGAGTGAAGGAGTCGAGATGGAACGACAGAAGAGTAGTAGAGTTCAGTAGTAGTAGAGACGGCGGCAAGCGTCACAGTCAGCGAGCACGTAGACTCAGTAAGGAATCATACCGCGATACTTCAATACCAAGACTGTATATATATTATTGCTACTAACCCGCATTCCTGGAACTACTAACCCGTATTACCAGTTTGTATTATTACGTTAATACATTTATTTTCCTTATCCATTCCTGGCGTTTGTTTTTCATTGATATCGGATTCATCCCGGAATCCACAACAAATTGACGACGAGTATATCGAACTCACACGGGAAAGAAAGAAAAAGAAAAATTCCCCCTCGTTGACAAAAAATTGGCGACGAGGAATTCGAACTCACACGGGAAGCAAATCGAAACAAAATTCTCCCTCGTTGTCCACAACAACTTGGGGGCGAGGAATTCGAACTCGCACGAAAGAAAAATTCTCCCTTGCCGACCACAACAACTTGGTGACGAGAAATTGGAACCTACACGGAAAGAAAAAAATATTCTCTCTTCTCACCGCAACAGCTTGGGCGACAAGAATCTGCACTTCTCGGAGACTCAAAAGAAAAAAAAAGTAAAGTCTCCTTTGCCGTTTGTTGCCAGTGTTTACAACAACTTGGCGACAAAATATTTACGAGGACTAAAATACGGAAAAACGAGTTTTTCGTAAGACTTTTGTCATGGAGGATTTAAAAAATATTCTAGTAGAACTTGTAAAATACCAAAATGAACAACAATTACAACTCCAGGAAATAATGGAAGAAAAATTGCAAAAACAATTACTACAAACGCAGGAACTAATATTAAAGGTAGCGGGTAACAAACAACAAAATATCGAAAAAGAGGCGAAATTTTTCCCAAGACGCAGTGTGGAATACGATAGAAACTTTCAAATACTCTCTAGAAGAGGATAAACATTTCGGAGATTATTTTAGACGCCACGAAGACATATTTAACATCGATTGTCAAAACTGGACAGAAGCAAAGAAGCTACGTCTATGGCTTAGAAAATTAGGAACTGAGGAATACACAAAATTTGTGGATTACATTTTGCCAAAAATACGAACGAATTAACGTTTAACGAAGCAGTTACATATCTTACAGAGCTGTTCAGTCCAAAAACGTCACTTTTTCACAAGAGGTGGAAATGTCTTAACCTGGTAAAGGGCGAAAATGAGGACTAGTCCACGTTTGCCGCAATCGTGAATAAACATTGCGACGACTTCAAGTTGGCAGAATTAACACCGGACAATTTCAAGTGTCTCGTCTTTGTTCAAGGGTTAGTCTCAGCAAAAGATAGTGAAATGCGCAAAAGAATGCTTTCAAAACTACAAAATGGACCTGGACTAAAACTACAACAATTATCAGAAATGCCTGAATATAAAGAAAGACTCGAAGAACATTGAGGAGTCAGGAGTGTCACATATACCTAACTTAAACAAAAGTTTTTGTTCTTCACCCTCCCCGGAAAGAAAACAAAAATTCTATAATCAAGGGAAAAGTACAACATATAGGGCAAATTATGACGAAAATCGAAGCAAATATAAGCCCCCTAACCCACGCGATCTGCATGTTATCGATGTGCAGGACTACACTGGAATAAGGATTGTCGTTTTAAATATAATAACTGTCTTGTGTGTGGAAAAAGGGGCACAAGGCATCCCAATCTAGGAACAGAAAAGCTACTAGTAAGATATGAGCTACTAGGATGCATGACGAAGACAATACCAACATAAGGAAATATGTGGAACTTGAAATCTTAAAGAAAAAGATAAAATTGCAACTAGACTCGGGTTCCGATCTAACGATAATTAACCTACAGACATGGAAAAAGTTAAACAGACCAACCATGTTACATACACAAAAATTGCTAAGTTGTTGACAGGAAAGCGTATAAAATTTGAAGGAGAAATAATCGTAAATGTTAATTTTCACAGGAAAACAAAAAAACTCAAGATATACGTAATGAAAGATACAAAATATCTAGTGGGTACAGACTGTATGCAAAAGTTTGACGTATGGGATTGACCTATCAGCTCGTTTTGTAAGGGTGCAGCTAGAATTGAACTGAAGAAAATGTCCAAACAGTATGTAAAAAGAAGCGAATCGCGCAATTTGCTACCAGAGATGAAAACAGTAAAGAGATATACAAGGCAATAAAGGGACTATTGAACTTGCGACAGATAAGAAAAGAAGCGAAAAAGGATGAATTCATTCAGAGGACGAAGGAAAAAATAAATAAAAACCGGTATACACCGACAGTACCCAAGAGATCATTTAAAGAAGAATGGGTCTATTTTAGTAACAATATGGCATATGAGGAACCAAATACAATAATTAACAGACAAGGAAACGTGATGTACACAAAAGGCGAAAAATTTACCCCCAGAAAACAAATTGACCAAATACAAAAAAGACTGGTTGAACAGCCAAGCTCGTCAGCCGCAGAATACGACGAGTTGATAGAGGCGATCTTTGAAGTTTTTTGAGACTCAAAAACCACAAGAAGACAGAAACTGGAAGGACTAGCAGGAAGAGAAAATGTACAGTGCCTCTAATTGTTGACCATAAGAAAAAGCAAAATATATTAACTCTCCCCCAAAAGGGATTTAATGAGGGGGTGTTAAGGGGGTCTTTTCTTTTCACACAAATGGACTCAACCGAGGTATACATATACTACTACCAGTGAATACGCGGACAGTCTGCAACAGAGCAGACGGCGACGTCTTCTCTGTTTGACGGTCGAACTCTCTGCCTCTGTGCAGAGAGGAACCCGGACGAGGCTCCGCCGAAGGGTAGAGCCTCGTTCGGGGAGGTTGACCAACCCGATCCCGTTTATACGGGATGTACGGGATATTTTTGGCCAAGCCTACGGGCTTGTGAATACCCCACAATAAAACCGGCCTTGTGCCACATCTATCCCTCGTGGGGGGGGCTGTAAATGCTGTCTGCAATAGAGGAGACGGCGACGTCTTCTCGGCGAAACGGTCGAACTCTCTGCCTCTGAGCAGAGAGGAACCCGGACGAGGCTCCGCCGAAGGGCAGAGTCTCGTTCGCGGAATATATTATCCATTGCATTACCGGCACATCCAAGCTTACAAAACTAAGCAGTTAACCATCTATGTTCTGTCCAGGCTCGACGTTGATTAACTTCCCTGATTGTGTTTCAACTTAATGAAAGCCTCTGAAAATCTCATTCTATAATCTCTTATATAGTTGCCAAACCGCGTAAGAAACTAAAGATAAACTATAATGATCAAAGCTAAGATCAGAAATATGGGCCAAGAATAATATATTTATTAGATGATGTTGAAACACAAATACTATAGCCATGTATACCAATGTAGAAGGAATTAGATTGGAATTTCATTGATTTCTCAAATATACATTCTCTGCTGACACGAAATGGAATGATTATATTAAATCAATTGATAGGTCTGCTGCTAAGAAGGTTTGTACACTACGTCATGCTAGACAATATTTCTCACCAGAATGTTTGATATTTATAAGTCTACCATTCGTACACGCCTTGAATATTACTGAAAAATATGACCAAGGGCTGTTTCTGTACATTTATTGTTCCTGCTTTATTGATAATATCCAAATATGAATCCGGAACGTTATTGGTCCAGACTACGGATTAAACACTGTACTAGATTAGCAAAAAGGTCTTATCAATTTGTAGTTGAATTTGCTATATGTAACCGCAAGTCGTTTGCTAAAAGTTTCTTCTCTCTCTCTCTCTCTCTCTCTCTCTCTCTCTCTCTCTCTCTCTCTCTCTCTCTCTCTCTCTCTCTCTTCTTGCTTGTGAAACTCTATTTTGGCCCCATGCATTACAGGCAAAATCGATCTCCAAATATTGAAATGCTGTGTCAATCGTCATCTACTGTCTCCTCTTCTTTTATTCTTGTAGAGCATTAATAATATTTCACTTTTTCTTATTCATTCGCACTTAGTCACCCCGTTATGTCTTGGTGACTTTATCACCTTCCTTGAAGTGAAATGAATACAAAAATATATTCCATAAATTACGAACCGGTGGGTTATAGAGAATATTATTAAAGCTTGATCTATTAACCCATGGAATCCATAATGGAAGAAGTGTGTCGACAGTTGTAATTTTTCGTAGAAAGTTACTAATAAGATTGTAAGACCTAATCTCTCATATGCCACATTACATTTAATTCAACTTCATACTTTACTGTCGGCCAATGGGACTGAATCTTTGAAGCTTCATCCCTCTGCCGAACCTATACTCTTGTTCGAATATGTATAACTCACTTTATCAGGTGGTTATTTATATAGCTATCAGTTATATGATGTTTTTCATCTTAGACTGTTCAGGGTCAAACTTGTCATTAGCTATTGTTGTCAGCTACTGACACCTTCTGATGTGTGTATATCCTCTTAGAACTTACGCGGCCAAGTATCGGTTGAATCCACCGATGCACCTGCCTTCCTTGAGGCCCCGCTAATAGCAGAGTCTACTCTGGCATCATATAGTCTGAGACTCATAGAACACAAACTAGTTACTAACTGATTACACCAAAATAGAATTAAATGTGTGGCAGGGATGATTTGTTGACGGCTTTGTTTAATCGTTAAAGTGGATTAATTTGAAGACAATTTGAGAACCTGTCCCGGTATATTTTCTAGGAAATAGCCTTAAGAACATAGGGAAATGTCACTTTGCTGATCCTTCCTTGTAAAACAATGACATATATGATCGATAATCAAATGGAGAATCTGTGGAATGTGTTACATACTGGAGACATACAAAATTAAACTAGATATTTCCAAACATCTTAAGATTATAATACCAAACGAGAGAGGTTTCGACCCAGAAATTTTCATTTTTTCTAAAAGAAAGTTTGTTTTTAGTTATTGCATAAGTTTATCACAACCATGTATTTCCCATTATTAGACCACGCGAATATTTGTTTCATGTCTGACTTTTTCATCGCTCTTTTTCTCCGATCTGCCATCTGTAAAACCAAATATTTTAGGTAAATAACTGTTTCCCTCTGTCCTTCATTCCAAACTGTATGTCCTGTTGGTATATTTTTAAAAACTGTATTTCCTCATAATATACACGAATGATTTCAATGTTTTTCTTATTTTATATAAATGTCATCTTTTTGTTCCTGTTTTCTTTTAAAAAGACTTCCGTTGCTCACGTTTTCAGATGGAATTATCGGCATTCTCCTTGCTGAACTGCATCACTTTAATTTTCTTCTACATCTGCAAATGAACTGTTTGCTATAAAAGGGCTTAGATAAGTGTTTTGTTTTCTTTCGAAAGGAGAATGTTGATATTGATGTGAGGGAAACATCTAACAATATGGAGAAATATAACAAATAAATGAAGCTTTTTTTAAAATCGTTTCCCACGACGCCAGGCAATAATATCACTAATACGCAGAAGGTTACAGAGAAGGAAATGGGGTGAGAAGTCATTACTGAGGAGAAGTGAGGAAAAGAGTATAAAGGAAAAGGGTTCAAGAAGGTGGAAGATGGTGATTGACGTTGCATTTCATTTTTTGAAGTTTATAGTTCTGAGAGCAGCAATAAGTCGAAAGTGAGATCTACAGTTGGGAAACAATCTGTAGAAATGGTGTTTGCATATTCCTAGTTTAACAGTAAGACAGTGAGACCGTTTCTTTTTTCAATCTAGTTGAACGCTTACATTCATGTAGTCATGGCTCTAGAGAGAGAAGGTTCAGCAGAGCAGTCGCCATCAAAATTTTGTTGAAAAAACGGAGAGAAGCGACATCAGGTCGATGAGAAAGTCACTGAAATCGAGAGGCCTGATCAGGATCGATTACATTTCTGATCCTTCTTTGGATTTTGTTAAGAATATCGAGATGTACATCAGGGACACCAGTTCAGATATAGCAACAGCATTCAATGCACAAACAAATGGTAGATATATAAATGTGCAAGATGGCTTCCGACAAGAACAATTACAGCGAATTAAACACTCATAGTAAAGAGAAATTGATTAACCAGATTCAGTGAGCATATTGCAGATAGTGATTTCACTTTAGGGATTTGGCGCATCACAGTCTTCTGCTAGGATAAATACAGTACATATAAAACAATATAATTACACTTATATCAGATACACAATAAGACACGATATGACAATGTCTCAAGCTCTTCGCCATGAACAAGTCCAAATGTGTTAATAAGATCAGATAGTTAATTTTCTTTTTGAAGTCTGTTACATTATTGTATTATCCGTCAAAAAAAAATCCCTTGTTTGATTTCTATCTTTTTTTAAATATTATTTTACTTTTTTATAAGTCTTTGCTTTTTGCCTTCGATCTGATAGGGTCTGCTTTTTTTTCAGACAATTTAATAATACATTTGCCTTAAAAAAAAATAAACAAAAAGCTAAAAACTGAAATGAAAAAAGTAAAACTCGATCAATAAAAAGTAAAGTTTAAAGGTCGAGGGAAACATTAATAAAATCAATGAAATGTGTACATCGTAAGAAAAGAAACGTAAAACTGATAATGTACACTATTTACATTGTCGGACTCTTTCCTTCATCTTCGATACCATATTCACGACCTTTCTACCGTTAGACGCCCAGTTCCTCTTCCAGTGATTCGATTTCGAACCGATCTCTTCATTTCCTCTACCGGGTAGATTGTGCCATGCCTCTTCTGGATATCTCAGTAGAGTTATCTCCCTTTTAACTCAATTCTTCAAGTTGTTTTTGTTCATACTAATGACACATGACCCAGTGGATATAAGCGTTGGTTGAATCCAGTGATTTGACTCAGATAGTTGAAGGTTTAATATCTGGCTACAGTTGAGGTGAACAAAAGAAAACAAAAAAAAACCTGGATACTTGAGTTAAATTTAAAAAATAACTGATACTGAGGTATCCGGAAGAGGCATGACACGTGGAACTAAAAACATCTACCCCGGTGGTCGAACTAAAGGTTTCGGCTCGAAATTCCAATCACCCCAAGCAAAGTGGGAATGCCCCTAGTACATAGAAGGTTACAGAGAGGGAAAGCGAAAGAAAAGGATTAAAGAAAAGACAAGGAATGAACGGGATGAAAGAAGATTGATGTTGCATTTAATGTTTTGAAGATTGTAGTTATCACGGAAGCAAGTAAACGGAAGTGATTTCCAAAGGCAAGAAATGCAGGAAAAGAAACTTTTGGAGTAGAGGTGGTAGGTGTATTTAGCTATTTCAACAGTAAATGGATAAAACCTCGATGCCAATATAGTAGCACTCTTAAATACATGTAGGCATGGAACCAGGGAGAAAAAAGATCGTCAGCGAAAAGCCACGAACATAGTTGAGTCTTTTACGAGTGTTCTAATGGATTCCTAAACCTGCGTTTGATTGGCAACTAATAACCAATTGTGGCATAAAGTCTCGACGTTATACCTGGCTGCAATGATCCTGTCGTAAGAACCAATATGACTTTTAAACCCATCATATTGTTTTGCCTTCAATGCGCATTCACAGAATGTTAGTTTCTTTGACGTGTTCAATTTGTGCGCTTTCAGTGTGTAGCAAACATTCAAATTTGGAAGCCACGTATAGTCGGTGAGCAAGTGACTAACGCCGAGCTGCCTGGTTAGGATTGATTACATTACATATTCTTAGCGTCCTGTGTAAGACGATAAACTATATACACGTCCCGGGCAAGACTATAAACTACGTCCGACAGCAAGGCCTCTGATCTAGAGGTTTCGAGGAGCACGGAAACACCTCTTAATTGCTGGTGTTCTCATGCCCAGTCTGACCCGGGGTGGTAGCACCTGTTAGAGCCCCAACTACAGGCAAATAGTTATCACCCAAACTGGGGTCAAGACACTAAGAAAATGTAAAAATAGGTTTTAATACCAGCAATAATTTTAGAAGAAAAATTCTTACCTGGAATATATTATTACCAGCAATACATTTTTAAAGAAAAAAATATTATCAGCAACACATTTTTGTAAATAATTATTATTAGCAATACATTATTGGAAAAAATATTACCAGCAATAAAAATCTTGTCGGCATTAAAATAAGCCATTGAGATTGATATGCCGTAAATCAAAAACAAGCAAACAAACAAAAATGTTTGGATTTTGTCAAGAACCTTGCGATGAATGGTAAGAAGCGCCACACCAGATAAGGCAGCATTATTCAAGGTACAATTGTAAACATGCAAAATGATCTTTGACGAGAAGAAATTCTTTACGAAACAGTGACCGAACTTTCCTCGCAGTAGTTGCAGCTATTACAACAGAATCGTGTGTTCGAACCTACTTGGGTGCCCCATTCTTTCAGCACTGTACCATATCTAAGCTACGTATAGAAAATCAGCTTTTTATTAACACGCTCGCTACAGTGGATCTATCCATATGTCTACTATGAATTTATACTGTATGCTGCGTGTTTATTTATATAAGACACCAGTAAATTTAGGTCCCTAAGGTTTGTATTATAAACTATCATTTATTGTTATTTCCAAACCAGCGTTGACATGTATTAGTGTAAAATACGACCTCTTTTCTGACGAAATATAATTATAGCGTACTTTTTTGTATTTAGTATAAAATAGTCTTACGGGAAAGGGATCCGATCGAAACCAAAATTTCAGCTCACGTGATAAATCACCTTGTGCGAGTTTATTATTGTTTAAGCTAATAAAAAGGAAGCTTATATATAGATTCACATTGAGAAAATTGACATTTCTAGGATACATAAATAGGGTATAATCTCGATGAAAGTATGTTCAATGTTTCCTTATAAGAAAATGGCTAATATTACCTTAAGCATTTCAATTGACCAAGAGGGAACTTAGTATTATCAGATCACGGAGATGGGGCACCATATTATCAGAAAAGACGCCAGAGAAATAAAGAAGATTACTGACGACAAATTTGCAGATTTCTTAAACACTGGAAGCGGACAAATTGGGGACGTGTAAAAACTAACATGCTCTGATTGCGCACTTAATACAAAATGATATGATTACTTGAAAGGTCCTCTTGGTTCCTACGAGAGTAACATTCCAGTTAGGTATAACGCTATGCCACATCTGGTTATTAGTTGCCAGGTTTAAGAATCAAGTCGGGAGGTCTTAAAAGAGTCAAGCAATGATAACAATTAAAAAGAAAGTGTTCATAAACAAAATCGCGTAGACAGGTAACATGTATATACACACACAGAGATACATACAGACAAATACACACACGTACATATATATGGCGATTGAAAAGTAACTCCTGATTTTATATGAGTGGCCAACCCAGACTTCGGACTTAACATCCTGTAATATTTTTTCTAGGGGGGTGGTCAGTGAGTAAGACTTTTGTAGAACTTGAAGGGCAAATACAAGAGATTATGTCTTCCATAGCACAAGGGTTCCTGGTGAAATCAGTTTACGCGATTCCTGGTCGGCTCCAGAATCTAGTAGCGACAGTTGGTGGTCATACCGAATTTTAAATAAAACCTTAATTTAGACGCTGTCCCTTCGCAACTATTTCTTGGATAAATTATAGTTAATATATAAATTGTAAAATGGGGAGTTACTTTTAAATCACCCTGTCGGGTTTCGATCCTAGCTAGAGGCAACCGGACGTCTAGCCACACTGATGAGCTGTGAAACAGCGAAACAGTCTGTCTGTGGATGACAAGAATATATATATATATATATATATATATATATGTGTGTGTGTGTATATATATATATATATATATATATATATATATATATATATATATATATATATATATATATATATATATATAGATATATATAGTGCTGTTCGATAAAAGGGACTCAACTGATTTTATTTTCTAAATGTTCTCTTCTCCGATGAAACAAAAGTTGAGCTAAATTCAAAGGATAAGCGATCTAAAATCCGAAGAGGAAGCTTTGAAAGCTCTTTGAATTTAGCAGTAAGTCCTGTCAAGCATCCGTTCAGTATAATGTTCTGGGGATGCTTTTCTTTTCATGGAACTGGTTTCTTAAAACCTATTGAAATGACCCTCAGGAACGAGCAGTACAAGAGAATTTTAGAGTCTTGTCTGCTCCCTTCTGCTGAAAGGGTGCATATCGACACCACCAAGCTCATTTTTATGCAGGATAATTCTCCCTCTCACAAATCAAAATTGATGAAGGAGTACTTTGATGAGAAGCAGGTGAATGTTATAACATGGCCTCCCCAATCTCCTGACCTCAACCCCATAGAAAACTTATGGAGCATTATAAAGTACCGGCTCTCGAGAAAGCAGTTGAGCAACAAAGAGGATTTGATTATGAATTTCATAGCCGAATGGAATTCAATGTTTGGAGATGAGATTTGCCAGAACCTAATCAAGTCAATGCCAAAAAGAGCTGTAAAGCTTATTCAAAATAAAGGAGGACCCATAGATTATTAAATATTTCGAACTATATTACCTATTATAAATAAATTATACCTCTATTATTCTTTATATAAAGCCGTTCGGTTATGTTTCTATTGAATACTAGTTGCATGAAATAAGTCAGTCACTTTTTTTGCACAAGGTTTTTCCCTAAATCTCATTTATATCCAAAATTATAATTATTAATAGAATATCTTAGGGTAAACTTTTTTACCAGGTGGTCGGGAAGTGGTCTTTATATTAGTAAGATAAAAAATTAGTTTGGCCCCAAAAACAATAGGCGAAAAAATTGTTAAGTAAAAAAAAATCATGTGAGTCACTTTTATCGAACAGCGCTGCATATATATATATATATATATATATATATATATATATATATATATATATGTGTGTGTGTGTGTGTGTGTGTCTGTGTGTGTGTGTGTGTGTGTGTGTGTGAGTGTGTGTGTCTGTGTCTGCGCGTGTGTGTGTGTGTATATATATAATTACCTGAAGGTATTATTCGATTGATGCAAAATTAATTTTATTATGCAAAATAAGGCCAGGCATAAACATTACACGAAGCCCATTTGACTTTTGAACGATATCTCTATTTTACTTGATAATTTAGAGTCTAGAAGACATAATTAAATTTTTATCTATTGTAACTTGAGATCTCTAAGAAAAGCCTCATAATTCCTCACACAAGATTTATTGCTTATTTGAAGGTTCTGCTATATTTCCAATATGCCAATTCAAAGAAGTCCATTCCCATAAATCATTTCCGTTTAAGCATTTCCCGTTTCTTCTGTTTTCTTCATTCGTCTTTGTCTTAAATCGATGAAGAAATACATGCATAGGTACGTATAGTTTAATGATGAAAAACGCTTTGTTTCATTGAATATATATATATATATATATATATATATATATATATATATATATATATATATATATATATATATATATATATATATATATATATATATGTGAAGAATCGCCTGTCTAACAATTATTTGATGAATTTTAATTACATAGATCAATTGCGGTGAAATTCATGTTCAAAATTCAACTCTTTTTCAAGCTCTAGGGAAATTTTTCCAGTATTCCTCAATAAGTCTGATAGTTGAATGCTAAATAGGCATTTTATTTGAAAAATATTTTCAGCATAATCTCATTCTTTGCCAATTAAATATCTATCTATTGTAACTTGAGATCTCTAAGAAAAGCCTCATAATTCATCACACAAGATTTATTGATTATTTGAAGGTTCTGGGATACCAATATATATATTGTTATTTAAATAGAAATAGGCAAATTCAGAGACAACATTTTTTTAATCGTTTCACCCCAAGCTAGGCAGGACGCAACTGGCAGGCAAAGGGTTACAGAGAGTTGGGGCGAGAGCAAATGGGAGTTATAGAGGAAAGGATGAAGAGAAGGATAGGAGATAGATCAGAGCATCTGGTGACATAGATTGACATTATATTTGAATAGTTCGAGATTGAATTCCCTCCCCATTTCTTGTTTCCCTAACAAGAAATGTGGAGGGACTTCCACAGGCGAGAAGTGCGAGACATGAAGCTATTGGAGTAGAAGTGACGGCTACATTTAACAGTTTCGATAGTGAAAGAGTGAGAGCGAGACGCCAGCCTAGTTGAACGCTTAAATTCAGGAAGTCTGGGAACCAGCGAAAGCAGCTCATCGGAAAAGTTACCGTGAAAGTATTTGTAAAAAAGACAGAGGGAGTCAACGCCACGTCTGTTAGAGAGCGACTGCAGACGAGATGCCAGATCAGGGCCAATTGCATTGCATATCCGTCTTTGGATTTTATCAAAGACCTTAAGACAAACAGAAGGGAATCCAGACCATATATGGCAGCGATACTCCATGCAAGGGGGAATGGTTGATTTGTAGATTTGAAGGATTGACTCCGGCTATTGACTCAATATCTTGTTGCATTATTAGAGATAAGTTGGCGGCTCTTAAGTCAGTTACGTGCCATGCGTGGTACACGCGTAGGCACATAACTCGTCAGTCGAAGAAGATTTTTCCCGAAAAATAAATTCCTTTCTGCAGTAGACCAGTTACTATCCAAGAATATAGAAGAGGATTCATACCTTTCCCAACTGGAATTCGAACTCGGCTCTCCGATTTCTCAAACGAGCCACTATCCATTACTTCACTTCGATTTTATAATAAATGACTAGTTTAATTTATTTTTGTCGTTACTGGATACGTTTATCACTATTTTGTCTCTAACGAAAGACATTATTATTTTTAAATAATGTAATAATTATATTATTTTAGTTTGGTATTAATTTATGTTTTATATATCTAAAATGATAGAAGGTTATGAATTTAATTTTAATTTTTAACATATTTAATGTCGTGTATATTGTCTAGGGAAAAGAGTAATTCTTTCTGGAACGGAAGTATTTGAAAATATCCGAGGTGCGAAAAACAAAAAAAAACATTCACTTTCATTTATTAGGCAATATATTACGTCACTTAGAATCCTCGAAAATTTACCTACACTTTTCAATTAGACTAATGTATATCTATAACCGTTCTTAAGTTTGAAAATATTGAAAAACTAACGGAATTTTTATTCTTGTCTATAAATACTTCTTGTAAATTAAAATACTTACATTTGCCTTGATAAAGTCCACCAGATGATGAAAAGCATCTGCTTAGATGAGTTTTCTTTTTGTTGTTATTCATATATAATTCTAAAGAAAATCATGGTTTTATGTTTAATCTGACATAGTTTTTACTTCAAAAATTGTTGTTAGTGGTGTTTGAAATAGACATAGATTTTTAAACAATGTGTGTTACGTCTGTCTGAGCCTACGAGAAAACTTATTAAACAAAATATACTTTTTATCAAGTTTCAAACCTGTGACTCCTTCGTTGGAGAACACACAGTCTAGCTCGGCGTGTTTTATACCAATCAGCCACAGAGAATCTTACTGGATTGTGACGCCCTCTCTTACGAGGTGTTTACATATTTTGGTAATTATATTTTATGCATCGCTAGACCCAAATTTCTAGGTGGACCTGTTTGACCTTCTAACAGTCATATGCGCATTGCTCTTGTAATATTCGGTAAATAAGGATAAAACCTACTGACTTATAAATTGGCTACATCTATGTAAGTCATGATACGGCAAACACTGATAGGTTTAAAGTAACAATTGCACCCGTCGACAAATAAATTGTCTTTGTTTCTCTAAACAAAAGTCATTGTCTACTGCTGTGAAAGTTTCTTCCTTTATCTTTCGTTTGACGTATCCACGTCACACCAGTCAGTTTCGTATAAGCCTGCCTAAGATAAAAAAGAAATAGACACACAACGTGGGTGAGAAATCTGTGTGTGTGCGTGAAGACTTTGTTATATTCATTTGACACGGACTGTCCTCTTTCAGTTTTTATTTTCTATTTTCCAACTTCTATGGCATTAGAAGTTGGAATTTTTCAGTATAGTAGAGAAGATTTTTCTGAACGCTAGAATTCAAATTGATTCAAATATAAGTGTATCGTATAAATAGCTTCATGTGTAAAAGGATTCGCCCACACTCAGACTAACCGCTAAAGAATGGATGGATTATTTATACGTATTATTACTATTATTATTACAACGCATTTAGACGTATAACTAATAATATTAATACAGCACGTAGTGAAGAGCGCGATTTAAGAAAGATAAAAGAAATGAAACCTCACAGCGTTGAACAATGTTTAGTAATATTTCAACAGTAAGCCTTCCTTCCTCAAGTTCAAAAATTCACGTGGGTAAATATGAAAAGAGAATGCAGTTCTTTTTAAAAACATCGTACGTATTGAGAAAAATGGTTCGACGCTAGTTTTTGAAAAAGTGAATTTCATTTTTATCAAACATAAAATTTTCATCCCGTTTCACAAAAACTAGCGTTGAATATTTCGAGTGACGTTTTCAAGGAGTCCCGTAATGACCGTGCTATTTTGCCAGCCTACCTCACAATATATTTTCTCTTCATGAACGACTGTACACATTCGAAAAAAATATCTAGAATCAACCGAACTCTTTACTCTAAAAACGTACGAAGATAATTACATCTGCAAAATATTAACTTTCACACCCCGGGGAAATGAACAAAATGACATGACATTTGTTTAAATACCATAATAAGCTGTTTGATTAATTGCTCTTACTAACTATAAAAAACAACGGAAATTTCCTTGATGAGCAAAATCATGTAATTCACATGTCAGTTGCATTTAATTCACGCTAGCACCGTTTCAATCACTTTGTCACGCTGATTACCAATTCAATCGTTTTTTTTCTCTAAGGTAAGCGGCTTTTGTACAAAGATATTTTTTTGAAAATATTTTTATAGATGTATGGCTTTTTAAGTACTAGAATTCTTTTGAACAACTAGAATTTTTAAAATACTAGAAATTTTGTTGAACACATTAACGGTTTCTTGTAAAAAAGTTTGTCGAGATTTACAAACTCCGCGTTTCGTTCATATAATATATAAAGAACCCGATCAGAGCAAGATTTACGAAACAATCATGGTGGTAAATTTTTAATGTAACATCCTATACTAAAAATGTGTATGTATATATATATATATATATATATATATATATATATATATATATATATATATATATATATATATATATACCGATTGTAACAGCAAAATTATGAAAATAGTTTAAACGCAAAACTGTCCAATTTTTAGAAGAATTTTGAATCGTTGTACCATAGAAATGATTAAAAGTATCCTACTGGAATTCTTGGAGGATTTTATGATACTACTGGACTCTCATTCGTACAAAATAATGTATAATTACTTTCCAAGCTTAACAGAAATATCGTGATGAAATCGATCATAAAAGAAAATTATATGTTCATGAATTAATAATAGCTTAGTTCATATATATATATATATATATATATATATATATATATATATATATATATATATATATATATATATATATATATATATGATATTCCAGGATCATGACATAGCTATGACAGTACACGTAGCAGTGAAAAATCACATGAAAATAAAATCCTATGTGAAACGGGTGAGGCACCTTACTCCAGATCAGAAAGTTAGAAGCTTAGATTGGGCGAGGTTCCACTTGAATAATTTGGAAAATGGTCCTGGAATAATAGAAATATATTTGAACTTTATTTCAAGAATTCTTGAGTTACCGGTCCTTAGCTATGATTAATTAATTATGCCCAAAAAATGTATCAGGAGGCTGGTTGACACAGATATCTTCTTGCCGTCAGCACATTTTAGATGCTGTACTGTATGTGGCCATATCGAACGTGATAAATGTCGTCCATTTAGAAAACACCTTAACAAAATAGATGGTTGCTGACAACGAAGGAAGCAGTTATGATTATAACCATGTAATCTTTATTTGAAATACTACAGGTAACGTTGACAGTTTCTTGCGTGTCCTTAGGCACTTGTGAATGCGAGATATTCCCATGTTCAGATTGAAGGAAACGGTTGCCTTGTAAGAAAATCATTTCGTGAGAAAACTCAGTTGCGTTGGGAAGTCATGTCCATTTCATCTTCAGGAGTCAGTGCGAGCAGCACGTGAGAAAGAAAGAGCTGAAAAAGAGAGTGAGAAAAAAAGAAAAAAAAGCTATGAACGCTTTCCACTCGCCTTTGTATGGCTTTTGGCAATATCAGCTGGCGAAGGTGTTAGACGCCATCTTTTTTCTACTTTCTGCCATATATATATATATATATATATATATATATATATATATATATATATATATATATATATATATATATATATATATATATACATTTTTAGATCGGCCATTTTCTCCTCTAGGCAAAGCACCAAAATAATCTTGTACCTTGTAAATTGTGTTTTATAGTCTGGAACGCGGAAAAGAGAATAAAGGCCAAAGAAAATTATTTACCAAGATAATTATGGCAATTACTGCTATATTTATTTTCAGTTAAAACAGCTGAGATCCTTTACGAGAAATGGCGAAAACATTGTCTTAGCTAAAACTGTCAAAGAATTAGCCATTTTGTCAGTAATTTTGGAATAAGTTATGAAATGAAGCAAAATGAAATATCATTGATGATAATAATTCAAAATCATTTTATTTAAAAAGAAGTTTGCAAAATAACGTACTGAATAAAATCACGTCTCTTTAATTTATTATTTTGTGACAGTTTGGCTTAATGATTGTATTTTGGTATTTTCTTTTTATTTCAAATGAAAGCCGAAAAATTACCAACCTATTTCAAAGTAAGTTGAAACATATAAAATGTCAAAGTTTAAACTGACCCCCTAGAGCTTATGAGAGAAATGTATTTGCTAGTTCATGAATATCATTTGAACCTCGATATAAAGCAGTAGTGCAAATGTCAACGTGGCAAGAGATGATATTTGGCTGGAATGGAAATTAATGAAATGTTTAAATAATGAACGCAACCATTGAAGCGGAAGTAATATTCGGTTGAAACGGGAAATAATTCTTATACAATTATTAATAAACCCTAAAACATGCTTTCATTCTAACTGCAAACGTATCATGGTGGGCAGGTTGAGAGTGTTATGTAATGCTACTACTACTACTACTACTACTACTACTACTACTACTACTACTACTACTACTACTATTAATAATAATAATAATAATAATAACAATAATAATAAGAAGAAATATAAAAAAGAAGAAAAATAACTAACAACAATATTAAAGAAAATAAGCAAAAATATCGTGAAAAATGAACGTTAGACACTAATCAATGTTGGAGATGTGATGATTTTGTTAGGAGCATTATGTAATAATAATAATAATATTAATAATAATAATAATAATAATAATAATAATAATAATAATAATAATAATAATAATAAATATCTTCAGAGAGCTATCAAGATCTTCAAATGCTATAAAAATACGAAATCTCAAAAATATGGCACATGGGAACATCAACAATCCATGCTGTAGTTAGAGCCTTCGGATTGATTGGAAAAGATTCCAGTGGACTCATTAAAAGCATTCCTGGAATTTCATGCCTTAAAGAAATACAAATAATTGTTCTCACGAGTACAGCTTGCACCTCACGAAGGACCTTATCTATGTAAAATATATGTGCGTGTTATTTTTTAATTGTTCAGTGGAAAATGTCATGATACCATTTCTGACTTTATGTCTCTAGGCGTCACCCGGAAAGAAATGTGTACACAGCAGAAATCAAATGAAATAATAATAATAATAATAAAGATAGAAATATCAGGACAGGTTGGATAGATTACCGTAATAAATGGATACTTCAGGCTTTGGAAAAGTACAAAAGCTTCTCGGTTATAATAAACTTCCTTAAAAATAGCATGGAACTGTGAAAAATCATATTATACCTAAATCAGACCAAAGGCATTGCCACTTAGTGTTGTTTGAATATCGCACGAAGAATCTTTCAAGAAGACTTCATTTCGCCCCTTGTCTTCAGTTTGTCCTTAATCTCCCTTTCGCATGTACTAAACACTAATAACTATGGATAGATAATAAAAAAAGAATGTCTGTAATCACCTATTCTACATAGATGGTAACAAACTCTTTGCCAAATACGATAACGGGTTTAATGGTATCCTCAAATTTTAAAAATTGTTATCGGTATGTATTTCAGATGTGATAAATTGAAAAAATAACATTCAAAGAAGGGAGAATTACAGAAAAACACGCGGAATATTTCGATCTTGTCACAAAGACTGGAATAAGAAGACGATAAATAAGTCGGAGTCAGAAAAGTACATGGAATATGGCATACGGAAATGAAGGGGAAAGTAAGAAACGATTACTACAAGCGCCTGGTGTTTTTTTCTTACCGAGTTGAATTCATGAAACAGAATATCAGCCATAAACACTTTGGCTGTCACTGTGGTGCAATATAGTTTTAACCTTCTTAACTGAACCATCAGTCACTCAGTTAGGTACCATGCGTGATACACGCTAAGCCGATCAGGTATTTTCGATACATGACTGATGAAGCTGATATAATTCCGCAGTAGGTTGCCATTTCTTTCTGCAGTATACCAGTTGTCGACCAAGGCTTGAGAAGCCGATCTGTCCTGCTATTTACCCATAGCTTGGAGGGAGAAGAAGAGCATTAATACCGTTCAAAAGAGTATTAGTACGTACGTGAATGTAATGGATTCGACTGGAATTCGAATTCGGATCTCCGATTCCTCAATCCGAGCAGCTATCCATTACTCCAACGTTTGGATATCAAAACGAGAAATCTTATCTCTCGCCATGACATGTATATTCCGACGCTGATGTTGATCGTCTGTATGTGTCCAGATCCGAAGGAGGCAGAGGATTAGTTCGACTAGAGCTGTTTCCATACCACAGTAATCGGTCGTCAAAGGTATATGGAATCGTCAGAAAACTGGATGTTGTTCTGTGACAAAGAACATTAAAGAAATAAGAAAGATTATTCAGTTATAAAGGAATCCAACAAATTCAAAATGCATGTTCAAATGGATGAAGAAGTGCAAGTAAATCATAATACATGCAGTGTAGCAGCTACAAAATATAAAAAGAAAGCAAAAGCAAGTGCAATGCAACAAATGCAGAAATGATGCCAAGATAAGCCTCTTCATGATTAATACTATGCCTATACGAAAGAAGCTGATGTAGACATACACCGTATCTATCAATGGTTACGTAGTGGAGTGATAAACCTGAAATCGAAGGTTTTATGCAATCTGAACAGGACCAAATGATTGCTAACTATAAATTACGGAAGACTCGTACTAAAAAAAAATGTGTTAATGGGAACTGCAGACTCTGTGATAAATATTCAGAATCACCTGACAATCCAGTATCAGGATTCACGTTCTTAACACTCACTGATTATAATACTCGGCCTGATAGAATGGGACATTATCTGTAAAGGAAAATATGCAACTTTTACAAGAAAGAAACTGGTATGAACATCACACAGACCAGGCTACAGAGATAAACCCTGTAACAATTTTATTAAACTTTACAATACACACAAACAGAACAATCAAAGCTAATCGTCCAGATGTCGTGATCAAAAACCACAAGACGAGATTGTACTTTCTTACTGACATGGCAGATTTATTATTGACATATAAAGTATCTTTGAAGTTCTCGAAAATGCTATTGAAATACAATGCTCTTGAAGTCGATATTTAAAAAAATGTGGCACATGAGGACATCATATCGAAGATGTTACTTGTTATTATTCCAGTTGTAGATAGAACCATTGACTTAATTGGAATTGGTTCTGATAGACTCACTGAAAGGATTCCTGGTTGCTCATGCCTTCAACAAATACTAATCTACACATTGTAATGACAAGTACATATCACACTTACGAAAATATTTGTCTATGTTAAATGTGTGCGATCTTAGTTTTCTCATGTTTTTTTGTTTTTTTTACAAAATGTCAGGAAGCCATTTTTGACCTTAGCTGTCCTGTTGTATTCCAGGAAGGAAATGTGCATACAACATAAATCTTTATTATTATTATAATAATAATAATAATAATAATAATAATAATAATAATTAGTAGTAGTAGTAGTAGTAGTAGTAGGAGGAGGAGGAGGAGGAGGAGTAGAAGTAGAAGAATAAGGGGAAGAGAAAGAGATCGTTATGAACGTGCCTGTTATACATGTATTTATCAAACAGTGTATCCTCTTTGGCATAACAAAATGGTCCTATAATATTACATACTGTTTCATTATAATCTACTATTCAAAAATTATAACCAATCTGAATGATAATTAATGACAATACGTTCAAATATAATATAACATCTATTCACTATGATATATTGGTGAAACTTGCAGAAATCTATATAAAAATAATTATCTTAGATCATGAGAAAGATATCTGATACAACACTTTATCGAATGCATCAGTTATGCACATAAATGATGCTTTGCTTTTAAGTAAAATGAAATGTCCTTTAGATTGCACTTCATGAATTTTGCTAAAATATTTTCTTAGACAATGCATTTTGCAAATGTTTCATTTCTTAAATTAAATGCTTCTTTCTCAAGCCAAAATACTTAAGCATAGCCATGCAAATTTTACTTCATATATTTCGGAATAGAAAAATTAAATAAATAAGCAACCTAAAATAAACACAAAATAATTTATAACCACACATATATCAGTAATAACAACATAAAATAAATCAACAATTCATTTTATAACAACAGGATAATAAAGTACGTCACCAACCGTAAACCATAGTATAAATTTCTTTATACAATAAGATTTTAGGGCTTACTCAAATTCAGCTCATGAAAACCTATTATGCTTTAATATTTATCCACGTTATATCTATGTACAAATAAAGAATATTAAATAAAGCTTCTACACATGCCTTCATAATGTGCCTCAAATATCGACACTCGTTGGTGTAAAAGTTTTTCGGCTTACATTTTCTTTATTTATAAAAATGCATGATATGTTGTATTAGTTAATTAAAATTCATATTATAGGCTAGTTATAATTAAGAGTCCTTCGCATGATGATAAATTACATCAGCCAGCAAGGCATTTGATTGGGAGATTGTGGTTTTGAAGAGCGTGGAACCATCACTTAATTGTTCCCAGGTCCACCCTGACACGTCGTTGTATCACCTGTGATGATCCCAGCTATTTATAAATAGTGAACACCCCAAACAAAAGTAAAATGATATTAAAGCATAAAAATACCAGTAATACATTTTTTTATATAAAAACCACCGACAATACACATTTTTAGTAAAATGACCAGCAATATATTTTATCTGTAGTTGAAGGCATACAATTATGTTAACAATATTTAAATTCCGGTATTAAATAATCCACAGAGATTGATATGCCGCTAAACAACATTTAAAAAAAATTACAATTAAAATAAATAGGGGTGGTGAAGGTTGGGTAAAACGATAAACTACATCGAAAAGCAATGCCTCTGATCTGGATGTTTTGAGGAGCGTGGAATTACATCTTAATTGGTGGTGTTCCCAGGCGTGGTAGTACCTGCTACGGTCACAGATATGAGGAAATAGTTAACTTCCTAACTGGGGTCAAAACACTATGAAAGTGTAAAAATAGTTTTCAGTACCAGCAATACATTTTTGTAAAAATATATTACCAGCAATGAATTTTTGAAGAAAAAGATATTACCAGTAATACATTATTACCAGCAATACAGTTTTCGAAAAAAATATTACAAGTAATAAACAAGTTGTCGGCATTAAATAACCTATTGAGTTTGATATGCCGTAAAAAATCAAACCAAACCAAACCAAAGCCTTCGTCTGAGTTAGACAATGAAAATTATATTACTCTTTCTATTCATTTCAAAATATGAGGATAAAATTTAAATATGTTTTTCTTACAGACTTGCAAGTCTAATGAAAGCAAAAAAAATGTCGTGGTTTGTATAAATCATATTTAAGGCATAATAATAGAATTTTTAGTAAAATATTCGTATTTCAGATTGTATAAGTTTTATTTAGAATTTTAATATTATTAATTAAAGAAGTCCCTAGATCTAATTATCGGAGTATGGTCAGTGTAAAAATGGAGCTTCTTGAAATCTAAAGAAAAAGCCTTTTCTATTTTCAACAGACATTGTAATATTGGATTTTCAACAATGTTTTTCACATCTGGTCTATCCATAAAAGATTTGAAATATAAATCAAAATGAAATAATGTCTTTTTGGAGAAAGGTCCGTAAGGAAACTTACCATTTCAGGACGAATCTCTAAAAGGTTTTCATAGAAAAACAACAGAACAAAGGAATTACACTAACCGGTGTAAAAGAAGAATTTGTTCCTTGCTCAAAAACAGTCAGACAAATTAGCAAATCATTTTTGTAGCGCAATCAGTTTTTACGGCAAATTAAACGATGGTAGAATAGCAGCTGTAATTACTGTTTATTACATATTTTAGCATGAAAAACAATGTCAAAGATGCCAAATCAATTCTCTGGCACCAGACCAACCTGGAAAATGCCAGATTCCAGAAACTGAACGTCAAAAAAAGCCAATCTAACAATGGGTATAAAGTAAGTAATAATAACAAAACAAAAGTCATTGGAGAAATATTACCAACAATATATTTTTGGAAAAACATATTACCAGCAATAAAATTCTTGTCGGCATTTAGAAAGACCAGTTGATGTATTGATATGCCGTAAAACAAGACAAACCAAACAAATTATGTGAACATAAAAAAGGTTCTTTTTATGTTTTATCTTTACTAGAGTCAAACAATCCAGTATTGCTCTCTATATGTGGGTTGGAGCTGCCCAAACCTCAGTTTCCTGACTTTATAGTCTTCATAATAATGTATGTAATATTGTTGAGAAACTTGTTCTACACTCTCCAGCTTCGTCCGCACGGAGAAAATCGCAAGCCTGTCGCCATATTCTCGTCGTTTCAATGCGAACATTTCAAACGCGATTCTTTCTTTAGTACAGCTAGTTAAGACTTTTACGGCTAGAAAACACCATGCTAATTATACGGAAGTTCCAAATGTAAGATGGCGGTTCCTCTCAAACAAGCATTTTCAAAGTATTGCCACTTTGCGAACCAGAATCAAGCATGGATGCTTCCCTGGACATTTCAAACTTGATAATTTCAAATCCAGGTTCAATCGTCTTCTTCCCTGATAATTTTAACTTGCTATCACCTTCTCTTCCATTCTCATCACTCACTTCATGCAGTATTACCATTCTGTTGGTAACCCTCTATCTTGAGATATTCTCAAGCCTTGTAATGTTTGAAAAATACTGTATCTCTTTAGAATTTAGAGACATATTTCTCTCCATATTTTCCTATTATTAATTTCATGCAAATTAACATTACTCCTTAAAAAAAGTAGATGAATTGATTTATTAGCCTTCGTCACGGATTTGAATTTAGTTTTCCTTATGTATTCGGCAACAAGGCCTGTGCTCGGGAGACTGGGGGCTTTTTGATGACGTGAAACCATATTTTAGTGGTTGTTCCGAGGTCCACATGCACTAGTGGCGGTAGCACCTGTAATAATCCTACTTATGGACAGATAGTGACACTGAAGGAAATAAAATCATAAGAAAAGCATAGAAATATGTATTTTTATAGTTGGAATTCCAGCATTATTTTTTACATTGCTAACACTATATTTTATCATCTAAAAACTATATATCGTCAAGATGGTACGTTTGGGTTGAAAGTAGAAAATATTTATAAAATGTCTAGTGGCGGTAGCATCTGTAAGAGTTATGGACAAATAGTGACACTGAAGAAAACAAAAAAAAAGAAGAAAAATATTTACAAAATGTCTGCAGGTGAAGGTATAAACGTTCAAAATATACATATATATATATATATTACCTACAAGATATGTTGATTTCAGCATTAAATAACACAAAGATGCTGAGATACCGCTGAACAAATTCAATCATTCGATGTGTCTAGAATTCATAATCTATGTTGCCTTTTAAGAGAACGCGTAGGAGGGAATTTTTTAATATAGGCATTCATATTCTCCAAAATGAAACGCAAAACTAGGTCTGAATTTGGACAAGACTCGTCAAATGCATTTTTTCACTATATTATATTATATTATATTATATTAAAATATGTTATATTATATTATAGTATATTATATTATATTATATTATATTATATTATATATGCCGAACCCTACAGATCAGATAGTGTAGTAATTTTGAATATTTCTATGCGATCCACTATGTTAGCATGCCGGATTGAAGGGAGAAAATTCCTAATAAATGGTACTATAGTTAGCAGATCAGTACAGATCTTCGATCCTAACTTGTACCCTTGATTTTCTGTTCAGTTAAAGACGCAAATACTTAAACGACAATAAACGTGATGCAAATATGATTACTCCCCGAAAAAAATAGATGAAAGAAAATGATTTATCCTAATTTAATTTCCGAGAACAATAAAATAAAAAAGACAATTACAGAGAAATAATTTCAGCCACATTTATTTCATTAGATTTATTTGCTGAACAGTGATTAGTTTGGCTACAAAGACACAAATATGAGGCAAAGCTATCAATTTATTACACACGCACACCATATGTATACACACACACACACGCACACACACACACACATATATATATATATATATATATATATATA
>OZ038505.1:91402261-91407261 GCA_964036315.1 Acanthosepion esculentum | reverse complement strand
ACCACATGCATCATCCAAAAGCTTACATTGATCGCCTGTATGTGCCCAGATCTGAAGGAGGCAGAGGGCTAGTTCAACTAGAACTATCCGACAAAACTACAACAATTGGCCTCCAAAGATACTTGGAAAATACAGAAGACTGGATGATGGTATGTGTCAAGGAACATGAAAGTAATAAGGGTATTTAATCTGTAGTAAAATAAGCCGACAAATTCAAAATGGAGTTTCAAATGGGTGCAGAAATGCAAATACATCACTGTACACCGGCTGAAGCTGCAAAATACTTAAAAGACAATGCAAAGACAAATGCGACAGACCAGATACGGAAACAATGGCAAGATAAACCGCTAAACGGCCAATACACTTACCGTACCAAACAAGCTGATGTAGACAAAAACCGCACCCATCAATGGCTACGTAGTTCAGGGTTGAAAGCTGAAACTGAAGTTTTTATCATTGCTGCACAGGACCAATACTTGGTAACTAGGAATTATCAAGCACATATACTAAAATACTGTGTTAGCCCAAAATGCAGATTATGTGATAAATATCCAGAAACCATTGATCATCTAGTATCAGGTTGCACGATATTGGCACCCACTGAATATAAAACCCGGCATGACAGAGTGGGCCAATATCTTCACTGGAAAATTTGCAACTCCTACGGGAAGGAAACTGAATGAAACTGGTACGAATACCACCCAGACCCTGTTACGGAGATAGGACCTGTTACAATTCTATGGGACTACACAATTCACACTGACAGAACAATCAAAGCCAACCACCCAGACATTGTTATTAAAGACCACAAACAAAATAAGTGCCTCCTTCCTGATATGGCAGTCCCTGCAGACTGCAATGTATCTTTGAAGATATTCGAAAAACTGTCAAAATACAATGACCTTGAAATAGAAATCTCAAAAATGTGGCATATAGGAACATCAACAATCTCTGTTGTAGTTGGAGACCTCGGACTGGTTGGAAAATATTCCAGTAGACTAATTGAAGGTATCCCTGGAAGTCCATGCCTCAAAGACATACAAAAAAATGTTCTGACAAGTACAGCCTACACTTTACGAAAGGCTTTATCTATGTAATAATTTTCTTTTTCCTTTTTTTTTCAGTGGAAAGTGTCATGATGACATTTCTAACCTTAGGTCCCTGGGCGGGACCCGGAAAGAAATGTGTAAACGTCAGATATCAAAGAAAATAATAATAATAGCAATAATAATAATAATAATAATAATAATAATAATAATAATAATATACAGGGTGGGGTGAGAAGTACCTCACGCATTTAAAACTATTCTATGTAGTGCTTGTAAATTTAAGCAATTAGCAATAACACCATTTTACAAATCGTCTGCAAAAGTGTATGGGGAACAGAGGCCACGAATTGGAGGATGTCATTTTTAGAAATAAATGAATAAAAACTGTAGCCAACAATGAAATATTTTTAATACCAGTTAATTGGTCATTTTTCCCAAACTTTAAAATATGGGAGATATTTCTAGGGCACGCTGAATAAAGCCATTATTCTGCTTGTTTAAATGTGAGGCTTTTATAGTTTCGACTTCCATTCGGAGTGTCATATAAGCCAGATTTATTTTCAAGAAAACTATGTATTAATATTTTGTGACGAAGGATATCCAAGGGAAAGGAATTAAATGTAAGAAAGCTGAAATAAAATGAAGTAAAACAATCTGAAATATATATATATATATATATATATATATATATATATATATATATATATATATATATATATATATATATATATGTATATATATATATATATAAAGTTATGTGAAGCAATATATAACAATTATATACACATATTTTTAAAAGGCATTTGTGCGTGATTGTATCATCCCGATTAAACAGATACATGATTTAACTATCGTGTGTTCGTGTGTGTGTGCATGTATGCATGCTTTCAGTGCCCCTAAAAAACAAATGAAAATCTATCTATCTATCTGTCTATCTATCTATCTATTTGTCCAATAATCAGAACTATATAAAGAAATACGAATATAAAGACTCATGGTGGCGTTGGAGGTAGCGGCTCGGAATGAGGAATCGAAAAACCGCGTTCGAATTCCAGTCGAACCCATTGCATTCACTTACGCGCCAATACCCGAGGAAAACGTACTAATCCTCTTCTCTCTCCAGCTACGAGGGAAATTGTAGGACAGACTGCGTTCTCGTAGACCAGATGCCATCCAAGGCATCTGGTCTAGGAGAAGGACAACTCTGAATTCAAATCGTGCGGAAGGTTCTTTGGGTTCTTTGTGGCATGTAGTGCACCAGGTCTCTGTATTCGGCCTTTCAAAAACTGTGATTGGTTCTGCACAAAGCCTTCACGACAATAATCAAATCATATGTGCTGGTGTGTGAGCTGTCGGTTCATATGAACCGAGCTGCTTGACCCTCATGCGTCGAATACGACGGGAGAGTCCACCATATACATACATATATATATCTAATTTCAAAAGTGGACAATTCGGTCAATGTGACAGTGTGCTTTATTATCTTATATATATATATATATATATATATATATATATATATATATATATATATATAAAGAGAGAGAGAGAGAGATTTTAAATAAAAACAGACCACTTTAAGGTTCCATATAATAAATTATTTCACCACAGCCCTTTTAAAGGACAGTGGATCATCAGATTTTGTTTCCAAAGTTTGAAACGAAAAATGAAAAGAAATTTACACATTTATGACGGGCAGTAATAAGTAAATTAACGAAGTGAGGAAGTGAAGATGATCCGTTGTCCTTTAAAAGGACTGTGGTGAAATAATTTATTATATGGAACCTTAAAGTGGTCTGTTTTTATTTAGATTATTAGCTCTGATTTACATTGAGCTCTCTGGATTTTATCCTCCTCGGGTCTACCCATACGGATTACCTAGTTTTTCGTAAACTAAATATATATATATATATATATATATATATATATATATATATATATATATATATATATTTGACTTCAGTTATTGTAACTATGTAATTTATGTAATGTACATGTTAGGGCAGTTTTCCTCGTCCATATTCACGACGTTACAGAGTAATTTCAAAGCATACCACATGAAGATATTTACAACGGCCGAAACGTCGTGGATATAGCAATATATATGAGGACATATGCCCAAAGGATGTGAATAGTGTAAATAGTCTGTTTTGTGCTTCAACGCAATATCCAGGCCTTACAAACTTTGGGGGCCGAGTAATGACACGAAAACAAGGAAAAATCCACATAAACATATTTCCGCCGATTTTTAGTTTTCGAGTGATTAAGTTTTAAATATATTTTCGGGAGATGGCGATGTGTTATCATATAGATTGAGTTACATTGTCACTCTTGTATATTTCTGCTTAGTCTGTCTTCAACGTTTAACGTGAGCAGTAATTAGTTATCTGAGAAGTGCCCCGTTTAACAATGGCACGATATCCATATCGTGAGTAGGCAGATATGACTTTTACAAACGTCCCTCGCGAATGGTAATGAACGCAAGGCTGTACGTTCTGTTTCAGAGTTTTATTCTGGACCGAAAGCAGCCGTTTTATCCAGACTTTGCTGATGTTTATTGTCTGGTTACTTGAGACAGAATCCGTGTGCTCTACAAACTATGGTTCACGGAAGTCCAAGATTCACTCGTACGCCTGACAACGAAGAACACATTTTCCATGGTCTTTCAGACCTATGCTTTTATGAACATTTTACCTTGTTCTGCATACCCTGTATATAGCGGTTTTATGTAACAGTTATCTGTGGGAAAGAGAGTATTAGAGTGTTGAATTCCAACACCCGCTGGGAACTAATACCAGGACTGACTGGAATCGTTAGGTTACTCCTGCCTTTAAATTCTTAATGCGAATTTTATAATATTTTTCTGCATGTTCTTATTTAATAATTTTGCTGTTTTAATCTCTTTCCTCAAAAGTGTTTCTTGTTATTATATCAAAACACAATGAATGAAAAATTAAATGATAGGTTTAATTTGTGTAATATATTAAATACCCTGAGAAAGAGCGATAGAGAGAGAGGGAAGGAGAAAGAGAGAAAGAACAAGCGAGGCCGATATAGGGAGAGAGAACGTGCAAGACATTGAGAGATAGTGCAAGATGCAGAAGGAATGGGTCTACTCTTTCTATATAGATACTAATTTCCCTACACACAGTCGCAGCATTTTTTAATCCAGTAACCCATTATGGTCTTAGGGGTGCCACGCATATATTTAAGCCACATTAGCAGCGATATTGTCTGGGAAATATAGCCTGATTGTGTTCAATTCTCTACAGAATAGTTTTGAATTCAGTATTTTTCTTTCTATTAAACCGGTTGCCAACCAAGGCTATAGGACACGTTTTCCAGTGCCATTTAATTAAGCTGATGGGGGAGAGATGGATACATATCTTTCCCAACGTAATGAATATAATTAGCGCGACTGGAATTCGAACTTGCCTCTCCGATTCCTCAATCAGCAATATTTTACTTCAAAGATTTCTGTTGCTATATAAAGGCTTATGCATTTTTACATTTGATGGAGAACAAAATTGAGATAATTAAAGCTATAGAAAAAAGAAGTTTCCAAGTTGCCGGAAATTGGAAATGAAATAGCATTTTGCAATATATTTGTGTTTGTATCAAGCAACATATTCTCATATGTTTGTAAAAAATAAGATGTGAGAAGCTTGAATTGAAATGGTGGATTAAACAAAAAATGAAATGCTACTTAATTGTATACACTGATATTAAATTTTCTTTTCGTTTACAAAATTTGTAAAATCAAAAGAGAGTTAAGATTTTCTTTGTGCAAAAGTATGAAAGATAATTTCTGATAATAAGGCGAGTTACTGAAGCGAGGTTTACTTTGGTCGGGCTAATTCTCTATGGTCTTTCGGCGTATCAAAATAGAAATCGCCTTCTGTGTTGTGATGGGTGTATGTGTGCGACGTATTCATGAAACAAAAGAAGATC
>OZ038505.1:91397261-91399761 GCA_964036315.1 Acanthosepion esculentum | reverse complement strand
TATTCTTTTATTCTGTTCAGTCTACGGTGTTCGATCAGAAAGTATCGGGACTTGTGCTATAAAAAGAAAAATACAATTCGGCATTTAATCTCCTTATATGTAGTCCCCTTCTGAATCTGCAATCGTTTTCCAATGTTAATTCCATTGATGAATGCATTCTTCGTACTCCACTTTCTGATAGCTACCTTGTCGCATTCTCCTGGATTTCCTCTTTTCAAGTGTAATTTAATTTTTGAAGAGGAAAAATATGCAAGTGATAAGATCTGAGGAATACGGTGGTTGTCGGACCTTGAGAACGATGTGGTTGTTCAAAACATACTACACAATCCATGACCATTCACGAAATATCTGTGTATGGTGAGATTATCACACTCTACGCAGTTTCCTCCCAAATCACTGCTATAAACAACGGAAGGGTACCAGAACCATATATCGTAATGGTCATGCGCAACAGTGTTCACAGTGCATCTGTATATAGCGGCTTCAGTCTGCGTACTTTACCGTCGTATATATACCAATAATCCCGATAACTTGTCATCAGATATCATATATATAATTGGTTGTTAATATCACATCATATTCTTTTCAAAATTCACCATCTTTGGATGTTAGAAGTATCTACATAGTCTATGTTTAATCCTGTATTTATTCGTTTACTAGTTTAATTTTTCATTCTATGTATGTAATTCTGGCCTTCATAACTTTTCATTAGCTTGCTAAGTGTCATAACAGAATACAAATATAATTTGATATTTCTCAGGTCACACGATTCAAATATGTTATGGTCCAATATCCTCGCACCACTGTTATTGTCCAAGGTTAGGACCAAGGAAGAACAACACGAACACAAGAGTTGGAATAACAAAGATATATTAAACAGAATAATAATACAAGAAGTTGAAAGGTGTTAGTATGACTGTCAGTCTGGTTTAGAGTGAACTACTATTGTCTCGACTGGTTCTGTCTCGACTCGTTACACTTCTATCGTTTCTCTTGAGAGGCGCAGTTTTTATAGTGTCAGGAAGAGTTCATTATCGTTACATATAAGTTCCCATAACAAAATAGTAACTGCGATTATATCTTAAAATTTATTATTTAAAATTATTGATGTGGTTTCGAATACCATCCTTTACATAGAAACGATTTACGTAACGGGCTCGTTTATCAAATCTCCGTTTTACGGTGTGACTTATCTTTGGTCTTGTCAAAGTTTATACATCTTTCAGCATTGTGGTGGCGCTACACAATCACAAAGAAAGAACTGCTCTAAATAATAGAAACCGAATCATTTGAGAACTAAGAATATCAGCAGCAACCTGGATAGCACATTTACATCGAAGAGAAAATAATGGCATATTAAAGATGTTCATATTCCACACCACTTAAAATAAAGGGTTAGGAGGGAACATTCCATCAATGCTGATGACATAGCTGTTCCTATTTCAGAGAAGAACGATCTTCAAGGGGGAATACGCAGACTGTCTCAAGTCTTCCAAGAAATGACACTAAAGATAAACATATCCAAAACAGAATCTATGATCTGGAATTGGAATGTACGTGATGATGTCACCTACACAAAATCCATTATAAAAATACGTGATGTGGAATTAGTAAATACTAAAATCTTCAGATACATCAAAGTATGGATCAGCTATTAAAAATTAAATTGAATAAACAATAGTCTGTACCAGAGGTAGTTTCGTCTAACACGGCAAAATGATAATTACCAAAACATCGACCTGAAAAGTGAAACTGTTTTTAAATAGTCCTGTCAGATGGAGATTTTACATGGATGTCATGCATGGTGAAAAAGCCGTTCAGAAATATCTAAACCGTCAGATGTAAAAAAACAAAAAACAACAAAAAAAAACACTTCCTAAATCAATGGTGAAGAAAGGCTTTGAGCGAGTAAATCCTGACATTTATTGGTAAAGATCATCCTTTTTCGAAATATTGCGTACTGACGCTACAGAATAACAAACAAATGTTCCAAATAACGTCAACCACATCACTTGAGGACTACCAGCAGCAGCAACCACTGAAATGGATAGTACATGTAATTCGAAGAGAACATAAAGTTGTTCATATTCCACACCAATTGAAATAGAAGGTTAAAGGAGGAACATCCCATAAATACTGGAAAGACCTATGAATCTTTTTTCCTTCAAATAGTGTTTTAAGAGATAGATTTTATATCATACGTTACCTCATAAATAATAAAGAAACACGCAAAAGTAATATTAAATGTATTTTTAGGGAGAAAAAGAAAGAAAGAGAGGGCGAGAGTAAAAAGAGGGCCACATGAATCACTTATACGCTTAACGTAAAACTGAAGAGATGATAAATATTTTCATTTGTTTCGTCTTACTTCTTTAAATAATGAACTACTAATTATTGCAATATTCTGTTAGAATTATTAAGCTCAAATATTTAACAAGACAATTGCGGCATATCCAGGGGTTGCGAAACCCGCAAGTAGAATATCCAGAAACTAACTTTA
>OZ038505.1:91392261-91394761 GCA_964036315.1 Acanthosepion esculentum | reverse complement strand
TAGCTCCAGTCAACGAGTTTAGAGAAAGTATCGTTTCGCGAAATCATAGTGGCTTTATTCGATTGACTCTTTTTTACCGATTGATTAGAAAAATATGATTGTATACAACTGATAATTTAGATATTTCAGAACGTGTTTGGCGTCAAACATGACATCCATCTGATGTCTAGATCTAACAAGGCTAGTTAAAAATATGAATCATGTTGTTAGGTTCGTTTTGAATGAATGTATTGTCTTAGCGAAGTTTATGTGCAATTATTTTTTAATAACATATATACTCGGGTATAAGATATTATGATCAGCCTTGTGTGCAAAAAATACTGGGTCACACTATACACAGGGAATTCTTTTGAAGAGGTTAATATTCATGCATTTTTAGTGACCGATTGCACTCTACACAGGTAAATCCTTTCTTGGGGGATTATTATTGATGCATTTTCGGTGCCTACATTCTCGTAAACCTTTCTTACTGAACATTTATTAATTATACAGAACTAAATTTTTGACGATACGAAAAAGGAAACTATTCTTGTACATATATAATCTAAAAATCATTGATATCTTGTTCTTCATTTTCTTCATTAAGAAATAACACGTCACGGCAATCTACTTAAAACTAATCATAATACCGGACATCAAAACCTCCATCGTCCGAACCTCGGCAGCTTTTTGAGCCTCAGTCATGGTGTCACTGATATTGTCATATCACTAGAAGACATCTTCCGTCCTGTTCTGTGTATTAGAGATACTGCATTTCTTAAAAGTGTTATGGGACCTTACCTATAACAACAGAGTGAACACTTCCTGGCGCTATGAATACTGCGCCTCTCAAGAGAGAGGGACGAGACGGAATCAAGTCGTGACCAGTCTCTGACTGTGTGCGACTTCTGTCGAACTCTCTGCTTTGGCAGAGAGGAACCCGGACGAGACTTTCCCGAAGGCCAAAGTTTCGTCCGGGGAAGTAGAGAGTCCCTGAACCCGTTTATACGGGTTCTAAATGGGCATATATTTGGCCGAGCCTACGGGCTCGGAGAACCCACATTAAGCCGGCCTTGTGCCACATGTGACCCACGTGGGAGGGTTGTTCAATATCGAGACGGAATCGAGTCGAGCCAAATAGTAGTTCACTCCGAACCAGACTGACAGTCGTACTAACACCTTCCACATCTTGTATTATTATTCCGTGTAATATAATTTTGTTATTTCTACTCTTGTGCTCGTGTTGTCCTTTCTTGGTCCTAACCTGGACCATAACAATAATAAAATCACTTTCCAATACATTTTCATATTAAAATCACTTTCCAATGCATTTTCATAGTAAAATCCCTTTCCCATGCATTTTCATAATACAATCACTTTCCAATTAATTTTCATTGTAAAATCACTTTACAATTCATTTTCATAATAAAATCACTTTCCAATTCATTTTCATAATAAAATCCCTTTCCAATTCATTTTCATAGTAAAATCACTTTCCAATTCCTTTTCATAATAAAATCCCTTTCCCATGCATTTTCATAATAAAATCATTTTCCAATTCATTTTCATTGTAAAATCACTTTCCAATTCATTTTCATAATAAAATCACTTTTCAATTCATTTTCATAATAAAATAACTTTCCAATGCATTTTCATAGTAAAATCAATTTCCCATGCATTTTCATAATTATTATTGGTCCTTACCTTTAACTACAGAATGAACTCTTCCTAACTCTAGGTATACTACGCCTCTCAAGAGAGAAAGACGAATCGTGTCGAGCTGATAGTAGTTCACTCCAAACCAGACTGACAGTCATACTAACACCTTCCACATCTTGTATCATTATTCCATGTAATATATCTTCGTTATTTCTACTCCTTTGTTCGTGTTGTTCTTCCTTGGTCCTACCCTTGGACCATGACAAAAAGAATAAGACATTTTGGGGTAGCTTTGTACAAAAGGGAAGGAAAACCATTTAATTGGTTCAAATATATCCCGGATGATGCCTAGAATTGCAGTCTTTGTCTATGATACGCCAACTAAAAGTCCTCAGAAGCTGCGGTTGCATTCCACCCAAGCTACCTGAAATATATTTCTTGACAGGGTTTGCATTGTATGGGAACTAGTTGTATACACAAGTATATATGGAATTATAAAATAGAAGCCTACTGGAGATCGAAATGTAAAACAATAAAAAGCTAGATAGACTGATGGATTTGTTTTTACGGTTTATCAAGCATTTCAATGTTATTTAATACCAAGAAATAAGTTTAGATTGTAAAAAGTATTTGGAGAAAATAAGAATTTATTGACACGCATTATGCTAATTAACACAAAACTGAAAAGGATTTAGATCTTTCTGAAATCTAATTGAGCGGAAGAGAATATAACGAAACCCCACAGAAATTGGAACTCGGCTGTCCGATGCTGCAATTCGGTACTGTTATCCGTAACACTACCCGCATATTCAAGCTTACGGTAGTAAGTATTTCCAAACAGTCCCCCATCTTGATATAAACC
>OZ038505.1:91322261-91389761 GCA_964036315.1 Acanthosepion esculentum | reverse complement strand
AAAATGCAATAATAATAAAACTGTGTAAATCTTGTAATTAAAGAACAATAATAATGTAACTATATTACCTTAAAGTGCTGGGATAAAAAGCAAGTATAATAAAGCGGTACTAAACTACTAATAAAAACGATAATATTAATAAAACCTACATTTATGTAGGAAAGACATTAGAATGACGCAAGAGATTTACGGGAAATAAAGCGACTGATTGAGAAGAGAAGACAATTTGAGTAAGTATACAAAAACAGAAAGAGGTTGAACACAAAGGCTCGTTTTCTCACCAGACTTAATTAACCTATACAGAGAAACGATTCTGAAAGAATCAGAAAACCTCACAGGATTTAATATTGGCCGATATAATTTTGGTAACCTAAGATACGTAGATGACACTCTGCTGATGGCAGTGTAAGAAAGAAAAAAACTCAAGTAATAATGGAAAGAGGACAGAAAGGATTATCAACTGTAAGAAGAGAAAACGTGTGTTCATTAACGAGAGAGTCAGGTCAAAGTATGAACTACTTTTGAACACGTCAAAATCGAGCTAGTACAGAAATATATGTTCTTTAATATGTGACAGTTTTAAAAAGTTGAGCCACAAATTCAAAGGCGCTTTGTAATAAGGAAAGTATTATAGAACTAGAAAATATTTTTTGAAACAGAGGAAAAATAAATTGCTGAGTCAGAATATCTACTTAAACAGTTTCTTACACAATTTATATTATTCGGACTATTGTCCTCAAATTTGTCGCCATATTTATTACAACGTTTTGGCCGCTGTACGCTCCGACCTTCTTCAGGTGTTTGGAATGTCGAACTGAACACTTTATTTAGCTCACTGTGGTTGACTGTTCTTTCCACGGGCCATGTCTAATGGATGTCAGTTATCAGTTATCTCCCGTTAATTCCCCTCTGAAGGTTCTCCACTGCCTTAGCCAGGTATTGAACGCACACTGTTTGGGTCCTGTCACTGGATCTAACCAAGGCCTTTATCCACTGATACACATGGCACAGTGGATAAAGGCGTTGGTTAATCCAGTGACAGGAGACTAGGAGAGGGGAATTAACAAGAGATAACTGATATTCATTAAAAACATGGCACGTGGAACTAGAACAGTATACCCCAGTGATCGAAATAAAGGGTTCAGTTCGACATTCCAACCAGCTGAAGAAAGCCGGAGCGTACAACGGCCGAAACGTTGTAATAAATATGGCGACAAATATGTGGACAATAGTCCGAATAATGTAAACAGTATACATAATACCTTATCTCAGAAATATATACTGATACTGAAGGGCCGAAACGTTGTAATAAGTATAGCGACAAAGATGAGGACAATAGTCCGATTAATGTAAACAGTGTACATAATACCTTATCTCAGAAATATAGACAGATACTAACAGTTTCTTTTCTCTCATTTCACATATTTGGCACTCCAACCAGTTTCCTTGCTTCCCTGATTAGTACAATATTAAAACATTTAAATGCTAATTCAATCCCCATTTTCTGTCTTTGTGAACCCTTTCATCTTTCGTCCTTTCATAAACACTCCCTATTCTTGAACTTTTCTTTTTGTTACGCTCCTTTAGTAACCTGCAAATTAGTGGCATTACCATCTTGATTGGGGCGAAACGATTACCAAATGTTATCCTGTACGGCACTGAACGCCGAACTGTTTACTTGGAGATGAAGAAGAGATTCGAAAAAACAAAGTTGCAGTCCGACGGATGTGGAATATACTACGTATATCACAGAGTGAATACTTGAGGAAAGTAAAATCTGGAGCCCCTTCTATCTGTCTCAAGGTCCTTGATAAATTCCAAAGACGGATATCAATATATTTGGCCCTGATCTGGCATCTCGTCTGCAGCCGAGCCGTTGACTCCCTCTGTCTTTTTTACAAATACTTTCACGGTAACTGCTCCGATGAGCTGATTCCGCTGGTTCCCAGACTTCATGAGTTTAAGCGTTCAACTAGGCTGGCATCTCGGTCTCAGCCTTTCACTATCGAAACTGCTAAATGTAGCCGACTATTCTACTCCAATACTTCTCGCCCGTGGAACTCCCTCCCCAGTTCTTTTTTTTCCTGATATCTATAATCTCCAACTATTCAAATGTAACGTCAATCGACGTCTTCAGATGCCCTAATCTATCCCCTAATCTTCTCTTCATCCTTTCTTCTACCAATCCTCTTTGTTCTCGCACCAACTCTCTGTAACCCCTTGCGTGATAATGGCTTGGGTTGAATGCTTAAAAAATGAAGTAATTAAATTAAACTCATACAATTAACAAGAGATGGATATGCAATGTGAGAGGTCTGGATCTGGCATCTCGTCTACATTCACATTCTCAAAGGCCTGATGTAGCTTCCCTCTGTCTTTTCTACAAATAGTCCATGGCAAAGGCTCTGATGAGCTACTTTCACTGGTACCCATTCTGCATGAGTTTAAGCCTTGCTACTCGATTGGCATTTCGGTCCCACATTTTCACTGTCGAAAGAGTTAAATTTTGCCGCCACTTCTACCCAACGCTTTTTGTCTTGCACTTCTCGACAGTGGAACTCCCTTCCTACTACATGCTTCCCTGATAGCAATAATATACAAATATTAAAATGTAATATCAATCCACATATTATGATGCCTTGAACTCGATCCCCGTCTTTCTCTATAACCTTTCCTCAAACACCCCTCTATAACCAATGCAGGATACTATCTGTTGCACACATGCTAACTGCGAGTACAAGTCCGCAGTGATGTTTGTGCCCGTTGGTTGTAGCTCATAGTGCATCACTTATCGACAGTAATCTTGCGTGGATGTAAAAGTGGTCCTGTGGTGTATGGGACAGGATCACCCAATCTCTTGCTTGCTAGGGAATTTCATAACCTCTCATCTTTTCGTCGCTGATGATCGCTCGATCGAATATGTGTAGTTTGCGGTGACGAGAACGAGAAATGGGCTGTCACGTTGTTACTTTTTGGCAAGCGACAACTTGTTCATGTTGTATGCCTGCAGTTTGCAGCGCACAGGAAGTCTGACTGTTTCACCAGAAACCGAAAGTATACTGCCCGGAAATTGCTGCTCTTCTCAATGGCCGCATTCAGGAGCTTCCTCCTGGAACTGTGGCTAACCACTACAGGATTCACAACAACGAGAAAGATCTCCAAACCTGAACTTCTGAAAACTATGGCTATCAGTCCATTTAATCACTGCATTATGCTCAAAGACTTGACGTATTCGGTGACCTGATGCGGTTGCGGATTAGTCCACCTTAATATCATAAAACAAATAACCCTGCACGAAGTATGACTGACGTCTGTGCGTAACGTCACTACACTGTTCAAGAGCAATGGACCCACAGCCACCCAATAGATTTACCGGCATATGACGCACTCCTATTTTTTTATTACTGATAATTTCTTCCCATATGACGTCAAACCAACTTTGTTTACCTTTTAATAATAATAATAATTTAGTGTGTATTCACTCGTACGATTAAGATAAAAAGCAAAAATATTAGAAGTGTTTTATTCTATAATAATATACTATTACAAATGAACTGTGAGCCCTCCCATATATAAGTGAATGCTGGACAGTCTCCTCACAGATGAGGAAGAGACGAAGCAACATAACTGTGTTTCTACTGAACGATGCTCGGAAGACATGTGAGCAACTACGAAGCTTCAGAGAAAATTGAAACTAAAAAGTCACTTGCATCAATAAGAGACAGTTGAAATTTCGAGGATGCATAAGAAAATAGGGATTTTTGAAATTAAATACTCGCAGGAAATATTGATGACAAGAGGGAGGGTGAAAACAACGCATAACCTTCTTAGATTGCTTGAGTAAATGGATGGCCGAACAAATTCTATATGACACAACAAAAATAAAATTATTAAGATCTACAGAGTACACGAAATTGTGGAGACCGATGATCACCAACAACGTGAATGGACACTGTATACAGTAGAAGTATAAAGCGCTTCTAGACACATATACTGGGACATTTAAAAACGATAATAGGATATTTAGAAACTAATACACAGCAATAGTCACAATGCAGAGTTTATTTACTAAAGTGCTAAAATAGAAAGGTACTAAAGGACACATGGCACAGTGGATAAAAGCTTTGTTTAGATCCTGTGACAAGACTCAAAGAGTGTGAGTTCAATACAGGCAGTGGATAATTGGAGAGGGGAATTAACAGGAGATAACTGATAACTGACATTAATTAAACATGGTACGTGGAACTAGAACAGTCTATCCCAGTGGGCTAAATAAAGGGTTCAGTTCGACATTCCAACCACCTGAAGAAATCCGGGGCGTACAACGGACGAAACGTTGTAATAATTATGGCGACAAAGATGAGGACAATAGTCCACATAATGTAAATAGTGTACTAAACTTTGTGTATCATTTATCCGAAATTTCCAAAACTGAAACTCTCTAAAATCAGACTTGCCACTAATGGAAATTTTCAAAAAGCACTGGCAACGTTCCTAAGTGATGTGCAGCTATTGTAAAGGACCTCATCTAGGATGAGTGGTAGTACTCCACCAAACTTCCTAGCCTACGTCGGCGTCACTTTTTTTTAGCGATCGACACAGCAACCCCTTCGTTCGTGGGTAACTAACTAGATATTTCGCAGTAAAAATATCTAATATATCCAAGCTAGTACATTTATATTTTTTGGTAAGTAGTGTTATACTGTTTCATTGTACACGTCCACAACGTACAAAACATTATTTTTACGTGATATCTTAATTTCACCAATTAAATATCCGTGTGAGCATTACATGACTAGCGTCATTAAAAGTATCTCTATATACGCACAGTTTATGAAATTTGATATAAAACTACCACCAGGATATAAGCATAAACTGTGTAACGAAGTAGATTATTGTGTTTTTGCCATGGTCCCACTCCCAAACCACCCCATTTTTAGATCATATATACAAATTAAATAGCCTTTATTCCAAAATCCGTCAAAAAATTGAAAAGCGAAGGTCTTCTTCCGGTTTCAAGAATTTCGGATAAAGGATTCTCAATCATGTAATAAAATGGAGTAAAAACAGTAATATTGTAAATGTAAAAATGAATATAGTATATTTACACAAATCAATAAGAATATGATTGTTTATATCTCAAACAGCAGTAACTTTAAAAATGAATAATTTACTGACTCAGTCTAGTGGAATACGGTATCAGAACAAAGGTAAATTGAATAGTTTAATAAATTAATATCAAGTGCACAAATCAACTGTGCTGCTATGGACAGCAAATGTGTTAAGATTTGTAGCTAAGTGAAGTATTAAGAAACAGGAAACAGTCGTTAGAAACAAAGGAAACAGTAGTGAACTGTTATGTAATATATGCTGGGCGATACGCAACAGAAACGTCCGCCCATGCATGGAGTATTGCTGCCATATATGGCCTGGAGCCCCTTCTGTTTGCCTCAAGGTTCTTGATAAGATCCAGAGACGGGTATGCAATGTAATTGGGCCTAATCTGGCTTCTCGTCTGCAGTCTCTCTCTCACAGACGCACCGTCGCCTCTCTATGTCTCTTTTATAAATACTTCCATGGTAATTGCTCCAATGAGCTGCTATCACTGGTTCCCAGGCTCTATGAATTCAAGCGTCCTACGAGGCTGGTATCCCGTTCCCACTGTTGAAACTGTTAAATGTAGACGTCTCTTCTACAACAAAAGCTTCATATATCGCACCTCACGCCTATGGAACTCCATTCTTCATTCCTGTTTCCCTGATGACTATGATCTCCAACTATTCAAGTGTAACGTCAATCGACATCTCCAGTTGCCTTGATCTATCCTCTATCCTTCTCCACATCCTTTCCTCTAACACTCCTATCTGCTCTTGCTCCAAATCCTATATAACTCCTTGCGTGCTAGTGGCTTCCAGCTTGTCTGGGGTGAAAAGCTTAAAAAAAAAGAAAAAAAAGTTGCTAGAATACCATATGAGCAACGATGAAGTTTTAATAAGCTTATAATTAACATTGGAAAGAAATAGTTTAAATCTCTATGCCATTTAATGAGGAATGAGGGCTTAGAAAATTTGACACTCACAGGACATATCAAGAGCAAGAGAGAAATAGGAAAAAGAACAAAACATATCCAATGAGCTTGTGTAAATGGTTGTCAAAGTAGGGTTTGGGAGAGATAGCAAAATGACATAATGGACTAGAGAGAGAGTTGCAGAGAGCCATGATCGGCATCCACCTGAGTGAACAAAGTATACAGAAGGAAATAATTGTTCACACAGTAAAAGACCCAAGAGTAAATAACCTTAAAGTATTAATGAATTAAGAACGTAAAAATTGAAGATCATTATTTTATATAGGATAAGGTAAGTGTCTAGATTTGAAGAAGTTAAGAATGTAGTGTTGTTGGAATCATCCTCTCGCGAGATCTCCAAAGCAGCGGCTCTTCAAAAGAGCGGTTCGAATTGAACTGCTTTCATACCAATGGCATACGAAGAGTTATGACCTGTGTACGTTTCAGTGTGGTGTTAGCCCTTTTAACTAATGGTAATATGCAGTTCGTCATAATATTTATCAAGGAAATAACGATAGGTTAGCGATAGGATTGCGACCATGAATCTACTGCAAAGGGGCTGTAAAATGCCATTAGATATAAAGCCGTATAAATACTTTGAAACTCTGTCGAGACGAGAATGAGTGGATGTGGTTAACTCCATGTCAAATATGACATAGTAAGACTGTTTTTGTAAAAAATAAAATAATAAGATGGAGTGCACTTGATTATATAATAATAGTAATAATTCTGATTATATTAATCCAAAGTTTATGGATAAAATGCAGAGTAAAATTACTAATGAAATAATAGCATTAACGCTATCTGCAATGTTAGAATAGGCTGAGCTAAGTAGCAAGAATAATAAGATGGTATAAAACTGGTAATTAACTAATAGTTATAATGAAGAACGTATTGGCCAAAGAGGCGGGATGACAAGCAGCATGAATAAGTACAGGGGAACTAGTAATAAAATATATATAATTATTCTGATAAAAGCGAAAATAATATTGAATGCGAATTGACAATAAAATAAAAGCAATAATGAATATTTTATCGGCCCAATGATTGGTATAAAATAAATTAGGAAAACTTAAGAATAAATTCAAGTATAAATTGAAATATAATAATCAAATAATGATAGGTACATGGATCCAGATTGTTGGGATAAAAAATAAACAATAATAAAGTAGAATTGAACTACTAGAAATACAGTAGTAACTAGTGGCATAACCCGCCTTCGACCGTGTCTTTGCTTACTGGGAATTTGTTCTGTTCAATTAAAGCAGCCCACCCGAAAATCAATATTAGTAACAGCAATTGGGTGCAACTGAGGCATAATTGGAATGGAGGTGGCCCTGAAAATGGCCGTTTTTGTGTTCTTGTTATAGTGGAACAACCTGACACACCCCGACATGGATTGGTCACTCTATAAAAGACTGACGAGCTATAGAAGAGGCAGGGAAAGTGAGACAGACAGAGAGAGCGAAGGCGACCCTTACGAACCTCCATGACTTATCTCCTGTTTTCCTTAGTATTACGAACTCTTGCTCATTTGTACTTTACGTACAATAAACCATTGTTATTGGTTACCTGATTTCTTGTGTTATTGTAATCTTTCGACTCGGGATTACTTTGTTGTTTATATCGTATAATCCACGATATAACGGTTCTCAATCTTGTTTCAGCATCACGTGCAAGCAGCAGTTGAAGAGGCGTGTCTCCTCAGCCGTTGAGTCCTTTCATCATTTTCAGCCTGGCGCGCAGAACTGTTCTGTCATGGTCTTCTGGAAAGCCGATCGCTACGTTGATCTTCGGACTCACTGGCTCTGAATGAAACATTCCGAGAGGCATTTTCAGATAGGCAAACTGAACGTTCTAAAAAAGATTTGTTATCTCTTATACGCATGGTGGACATAGCGGCAGCGGTTTTGCGACCTAGGCAAATACTTTTCTTTGGTGGCATGTCTTAGGCAAATTTGAATTCTCAAATGGAATGCAGTGGAAAATACCAGAAGAGAACGCTATAAAGCTACAGGGATCACAAACTCGAATAACTTTAGGAAAGGTTGGAAAAATAAATGTTGAATAATAAAAAAACATGCTTACTTATTACTACGGTGAATGCAATGCCAAAACTGGCAGGGCAATAAAAAAATTAAATTGGTAACGGCTATAAAGGACAATGGAAACGATGTTTTCAAACTTTAGTGTAGGTTTTATGCAAAGAAAAAAATAAACTCAATTGAGAGAGATATATCTTGGCCAAGAGAAGGGGAATGTGTAATTTGGACTCAAAACCGGCACTGAAGAATTATCTTGCAAACAAAAAAGATCATTGAAATGGAATGAGAACTGTGGAAACGCATAAACAACATCCGATCACACACACACACACACACACACACACACACACACACACACACACACACACACACACACACACAAACATTTGAGAATTATAGATATGGATAGACACAGTGCTTTGAGATAAAACCTAAAATGGAACAAAACCAGGACTAAAATAATGTTAATAAGGAAGAGTCTGCTGAGAATTTTGGAATAATAAGTAAATATAGTAAGATAGGAAAAGACGAGGAATATACTGTGGCGGCCTTTTGCCACATTTATTTAATTTATTTAGGAACCCAAACTGATGTGAAGAAAGGAACAAGGTAAAGGTATCAATTTATACAAATTGTATTCAGCAAAAGATACAATAAAGAATGTATACGAAAAAGCAAGCAAAGAGTAAGACTAGAGTTGTCTCTCTTTGACAATCAAAGTCTATTAAAGTACTCTGAAAGAAAATGAAAGCGTTATTAGTTTGTTATAAATGTTTTAAACAGTTCTTCCGTGCAAGAGGAAAATATGTAAGTGTGAAAGAATATGTAGTTTGAGAGTTGAGTGAGAAGATGGGCGCATAGCTTCAACTGTCGTGGATTTCTGTGGCAGGTGAATCTCACTAGTGCAGCTTCTCTTTTCTTATGCTTATATAAGTGACTATTGGATAGGAGTGCTGCACGGGAAAAAACATTTTCCACATGCAGGGAATCTGATTGGTCGATACTGACCAATCAGCGCATGAGCACTGGTGAGACTTCTGGGAGCCGATTTTTCCAAAAGTGTACAAAATCTACTATATGAAAATGTAGCGATTTTAAAATTGTCGCTTCAGATAGTAGCGTTGCTTCCTGACCAATGAATGAATGCTGTTGGTGATTTGAATTTGTAAGGGTGCATGCGTGTGTGATGATGATCGCCATAATACCAATCATAACATAGAGTTATATATCGACTCAGAGTACTGGGATACAAAGTAATATCGAAGAAAATTAGGAATATAATAATATTAATAACAAAGAGTGTATCGACGCAAAGTCTTAGAAATTAGAGTAACACCAGTTAGATGTAAAACAACTAAATAAATATAAAGTTGTGCGAATAAAAATGATTTAGAACTAGATGCAATAAATCTAATACTAAAATTACGCTATTTACACGGTTTACATTGTTTGGACTGTTCTCATTTTCGTTACCATATTCACGACGTTTCGAATAGTTGTACCCTCCGTCCTTCTTCAGGTGATTGGAATTTCGAACTGAACTGAACCCTTTATTTCGTCCACATGGATATATTGTTCTAGTTCCACGTATCATGCCTCTTCCGGATGTCTCAGTATCAGTTATCTCCATTTAACTCAACTCTCCAATGTCAGGTTTAGCCAGGTATTGAACTCACAACAGGGTCTAGTCACTTAATTAATTTAAAATATATTTAGAAAATTGATAAATATTAATTATAATTTAAAGGAGTAAAATTAGTTACAGATTAATATTATTAATGATGGCGGATTCAGGCATTGTGGTAAAAAAAACAACAATGATATGAATGCAATAATTGCATTATTATTGTGGCATATAAATCAATAATTCATGTGTAAGAAAAGTTTTATCATATAATGCCTCTTTATGTAAAATTCCTATTTTCTGAAATTAAATTATTTTGGTTATATCAGCATCTTTCATCTTATTTTCAGTACTTGTATTAATGTGCTAGTCAATAAACTATTTATTCTACACATCTGCATCGAAAGATATTTCAATCTATGATTTAAAACGAAAATAGAATATAGTCACACGGTTTGGCAGAAAGCGTTATTAATTTTGTCAATAACTAATAAAGACTACTTAGTACTGGAGATAAGGAAATTAAACACAGAATAGACTATTTAGAACCAGTTTCACCCACCACCTCAAATTGCTACAAAACCAAAATTTCAACCTAATAACACCAGTAATGTACTTAAATTGGCTTGTGAGATCGAATTGTTCTTGTGAATGTAATACATGTCACCAAACCCAGAAATATCTAAACTACCAATTGTAGACGACCACTTTCTCAGAGCAATGTTCAAAAATGGCTTTGAGCTAGGGAAGTCCATGGGTTTGGTCGAAAACGAGACTTCTTCAAGCTTTGTGGACTGGCGCTACTAAATCAAAAACAAACTGTACACAATAAGAAAAAAGGCATCACTTTAACATTGTCAACGCCGACAAGAGCTCAAATAGATATGGCATGTATTTCAAAGATAAAATAATGACATAATCAAGAGGGTAACACTCGACACTTCATCAAATAAATTATTAGGGTGGGAAAACCAATAAACACTGCAAAGTGAAGTCTATATTCATGAAAACTGTTTCAAGAGAATGATTATTTAAAATTTCATCCTAAAGTAGTAACGGCTGCTCGATTAATGTTTCCTTCCTATATATAAAATCCTGTGACAAACTGTTAGTCTATCCCTCCGTTACAGCCACTAAATTGCCATACAAGGACCGATCGAAGGCAAATCCTAGGTAGAAATTCAATCAAGTAAGCGGATACAAAGCACAGTTCGATTACTCAGGTGCGTAGCTTAGTTAAATACATGTACTTTATTTTTTGGAAACATTAAAAGTTTTATAATTTAGCATAGAAACTACTAGCACTATCTTAAAAACAAATTAAGTATTAAAACAACAAATACATATTTAATAAAAGTGCATATTTATTGCATATCTTTTCTGTAAGTTTTTATATACAGGAATCCAGTTTCCAGTTCGAAATGCATTTGCGAAAACTACAAAGGATTGAAATGTTAGAATTTGGCCCCAGAATGAAATATTTACGCTTGGACAGTTGTATGGTGCACGCTCAAGAGTAAGAAATCCTAAAAATGTATTCTTCGCTGTTAAAAAGAAAAAACAAAAAAAAACAAAAAGTGAAATTTTCTTAAAAATATGAGGTCTTAAAATTAAATTATTATACTGCTAAGTTGATTTTTTTTGTCAAAGTATCTTTCCAAACAATTCAGCTTATTCAAATTTAAATGATTGATTTGCGAAATTGAACGAAACGTAGAATTTGTAAATCTCGTCAAAAAATTTAGCGATAAGTTCAACAGTACTCAGCACGCGCCAGCTTTTTACAAAATAATTCTAGCATCAATAAACAGCTAATAATCCATTCCACTAAGACAACGATATTAAAATCATTGAAAACATATTTTGAAATAATGAACTATTTATAAAAGAAATAAAGTTATTTTAAGAACAAAACAAACTTGCCTATGTTATCGAACGTTGCTATATATATATATATATATATATATATATATATATATATATATATATATATATATATATATATATATATATATATATATATATATATATATATATATATATTCTCTAACCAGAATACAACTACCTATATAATAGAACAAAAACAATGTACCTAAAGTTAACGCCCGTTTGTTCTTATCCATGTACACTGCTTTGGAACTCAAACACTTTTCCTACTTTCGAAATATTCTGTAATATCTTCCTCCAGGATCGTCATTAGCTACCCCACCGAGTTATCGTAATAATGTCCCTGATATTTGAACCGTGATATGTGCTGTATCCATTAAGGACGTTCCCTATCGTGGTTCTCTACAATTCCCTGACTTTTGTAACTCTTCATAACTTTTTGCCATCTTTTCCAAACTCTGCTCCGCTATCCAGTGACTCAATCTTGCCAGGTAGGTTGTGCGTTACTTCCACCTGAACTTTTACCTTCAATCTGTTATGTGAGTACGAAATTGTTAGGGCCATTTTCGGCATTATGTATCCAGACATTTTTCATTTGTCTCTTCCTGATGTTAAGCAGAAGTGCCATAAATCTTTTTTTGTTAGTATTTTCTCGAAAACTTCATCGTTGACCAATACTCGTTACATGGTTTTCTCAGCGTCTTTCTGTTGAATTACATTACTGTTGCATTAAGTCTCGTCTTCATATTCGAGGAATTCTTTATCAATTTATCCATATAAGACGCTTATACTGCATCAAATTTCACTACTCATTTCATTGTTTCTGACGATATTCTTCTTGCTTCTTAGTACTTATTCAGTATTTAGAAGGCATATTACTTCATCACCTTTGAATTTCCGCCTTGCATTTACCGTCCTCCGTTGTTGTAATTTACATGTTGGGTTTTTCCTTTTGCTAACAACAATGGATTTAGTCTGCTTGCAGTCCATTTTTCACGCTTTCCTTCATGACCTTAAGTCAGCTTTCAAAAAAAAAAACTAACATCTTCAGCGTATCTTATCTGAACTTTGGTTGCACTGAAATTCATTAACAATTCTTGACTTTGTCAAAATTCTCCGCCCGAGAAATCTATTCTCTAGGTTTAACGTAAATGCAATTGTCACTGTAAATACAATCGTACACATGAGCCTCTCATTGCCGAATGAATAATTCCATGAGACAGTATCTGACTACGCGTGAACAAAAACATTCCCTGAGATGTCCTGCTAACTTACATGAAGTCCGCTTAAAAATTCCTGGTGATATTCCAGATGGCCGAATGAGTTCTGACCAGAAATCAGACTAATTTACAGGATTGCGTGTAATCGACTATGGCTTAAGCGCCTAAATAAATTGCGTGAACAAAAGCCAAGATATCTTTGAGGAAAAGAGACGTAAGATAATTTGGATGTCCAAATGTAAAACATTTTTACTGGACCAGAAATAACAAACATTTTCGGTCAATGAGGAAAATAAATGACAGTGTGAATTATAAAAGATTTCGACGAATATTGGTTTTTGCTGAGAGCTGAAGAACGAGAACAATAGTAGTTTGAAAGTGAGAATACGCTCAAATCATTCTGGAAACAGTTGTTGTTGTTTGATGACAGATGCTAAGCATTGTAGAGCTCCGTTATTTTTATTTTAAAAAAAAGAAACAATTGTTAGCGGATAGTCTCACGTGAAAAATAATTATTCTTACAATCCAAAATATATTGCCACATGACATATCCTAAAAAAGTGTTGATAAGCTGTGAAACACAAAACCAAACAAAAATAATCATCTCTTTTATCTTCTCTGTCATTCTGTCTTTTCCTTACTGAAAGCAAACTGTGACTTTGCAATGACAAATTAAAAAAAGATTGATTTACTGTTTGTAATATATTAGCCGAGCGGACCGTACGGGCTAAAAACGGAAATCAGGAACAATAATAATAATAATAATAATAATAATAATAATAATAATAATAATAATAATAATAATAATGATGATGATGATGATGATGATGATGATGATGATAATAATAATAATAATAATAATAATAATAATGATAATAATAATAATAATAATAATAATAATAATAATAATAATAATAATGATAATGATAATAATAATAATAATAATAATAATAATAATAATAATAATAACATTATTTGAGACCACAAACAAAAGAATATTGCCTCCTTATTGATATGGCAGCACCAGCAAACTGCAATGAATCTTTGAAGATCTTCAAAAAGCTATCAGAATACAAGGACCTTGAAATCGAAATCTAAAAAATGTGGCACATAAGAACATCAACAATGCTTGTTGTAGTTGTCGCCCTCGGATTCATTAGAAATGATTCCAGTAAACTCATTAAAGGGATTCCTGGAAGCCCATGACTTAAAGAAATACAAACATTTTTTTCTCGCAAGTACAGCCCACACATTACGAAGGGATTTCTCTATATAACATATGTGTGTTGTTATTTTTTTTTGATTGCTCAGTGGAAAATATCAAGAAGGCATTTCTGACCTCAGGTCTCTGTAGGGTACCCGAGAAGAAATGAGTACACACCAGATTAGCGCCACTCAGCTGCCTACTGAACAACAGCAGTTATGGATAGAAGTCACTGAATGGCAAACTGAATCAACTATTCTATATTGGTGATCTTAAAACGTTTGTCAAGGATGACAACCAGCAGAGAAAAACCTACTCACCATTGTCAAAACCTTTAGCGAAGATATTAGGATGGTGATCGGAATCGGAAAAAAAAGTGTCAAAGCCAAATTCAAAGGTTGTAAACTAAAACAAAAACTAAAGAATTAGACCTTGATATCATCAACAAGATTAATGAACTAGAATAAGATGTTGGGTAATTTTATTTATTTTTTTGCTAGTTACGGACAACCGCATCATATTTTCCGAATACCCTGCATTTCCTCATAGAAAGCAAATTCGAAACCACTGAGTGATAGTATAAGCACCAAACACAGTTACCCAAGATAACTATGTAACTATCCTCTGGGACATGTTAATTCAAACTGTCAGATAATTGAAAGTAATCAGACTTGATATTATCATACAAGAGAAGAAATTCAGGAAGTTCATGGTTTACTGACATAGCAGTACAATCTGAGCGAAACACCTACATGAAGATTATCGAGAAATTGTCCATATAAAAGCACCTAGGGATCGAGATTAACAGGATATGAGAAGGAAGTTTGAGATAGTCCAAATAGTAATCGGCACTCTAGGCCTCGTGAGAAAAGGAACAGACAATTTTACTAACAGTGCCACAGGTAAAATCACCATAAAAGTTGGCCAAAAGTTATCCTTATCAGGAACATCATACATACTAAGTCTTGAGGGGTCTCCCCTTTTTACACAAATGGACTCACCCAGGGTATACATATACTACTGCCAGTGAATATCCGAACAGTCATGGAGTAGTAGTGGAACGTTGAGCCGGTCGGTAGAATAACGTATCGGCAAGAGTCACAGTCACGAGCACTTAGACTCAGTAAGAAGTCATACAGCGATACGTCGATACCAAATACTTTATATATATTTGTCTACTAACCCCGCATTCTTGGAACTACTAACCTGTATTACCAGTTTGTATTATTACGTTAATACATTTATTTGCTATATTCATTCTTGGCGTTTGTTATTATTTGATAACGGATTTCATCCCGGAATCCACAACACTAAGAAATGACAATATTCCTACAGGGCCTATGGACCATAGTTTGGATTCGGCTCTACAGGATACAAAGCAGGAAATATAACATAAAACAATAATAATAATAATAATAATAATAATAATAATAATAATAATAATAATAATAATACATGTAAAAGAAATCAAAAACAAATGCAACTGACCAGATACAGAAACAATGGCAAGATAAACCGCATGCCAGTACCAAACAAGCTGATATAGTGGCTACGGGGATTGTCTACATCATTTTCTATCCTTACTCCACAGAATCAGTGCTTGTTAACTAGAAATTATCAAGCACACATACTGAAATATTGTGTTAGACCAAAATGCATGTTCTGTGATAATTACGAAAAGGAAACCGAAAGAAATTGGTATGAACACCACCCAAACCCGGTTACGAAGATAGGACATGTTACAATTCTATGGGACTACACAATACACAGAGACAGAATAATGAAAGCAAACCGCTCAGACATTGTTATTAGAGACCGCAAAAAAAGTGACTCCTTGTTGATACGGCAGTCCCTGCCGACTGCAGTGTATCTTTGAAAATTTTCAAAAACCTATCAAATACAAGGACCTTGAAATCGAAATCTCAAAAATGTGACACATGGAAACATCAACTATCTCTGTTGTAATTAGAGCCCTCGGATTGATTGGAAAAGATACCAGTAGAGTAATTGAAGGGATTCCTGGAAGCCCATGCCTTAAAGAAATACAAAAATATTCTTCTCACTAGTACAGCCCACACCTTACGAAGGGCTTTATCAATGTAATTGTTTTTCAGTCTCTGGGCGGGACCCGGAACGAAATGTTTACACACCAGAAATCAAATGAAATAACAATAATAATAATAATAATAATAATAATAATAATAATGATGTAATCGAAATTTAAAAAATGTGGTACATGGAACATCAACAATCCCTATTGTAGTTGGAGCCCTCAGTTTGTTTGAAAAGATTCCAGTATACTAATTTAAAGGATACCTGGTATCCCATGCATTAAAGACATACTAAAGATTGTTCTCACCAGTACAGCCTACACCTTACGAAGGGATTTGTCGATGTAATTTTTTTTTGTGTGTCAGTGGAAAATGTCATGATGCCATTTCTAACCTTAGGACTCTGGGCGGGACCCAGACCCAGAACGAAATGTGTACACACCAGAAATCAAAGGAAATAAAATAATAATAATAATAATGACCATATTATCTCAGGATTTCCAGAACTAGCAAAAAATGAATATACCCACAGAGATAACAAGGTAGCGACATATGTGCACTGGAAGATATGCGATAAGCACAAAATCGAAACTACTGAGAGGTGGTATGCGCATCAACCAAACATAGTTACTGAAAATAACTATGTAACTTTCCTCTGAGATGTACCAAATCAAACTGACAGGGTAATAAAAGCCAACAGACCTGATATAATCATAAAAGTCAAGAGATTCAGGAAGTGTATGCTTAGTGACACAGCCATACCATCTGAGCGAAACACCTCCATAAAAATGTATTGAAAATTTGTCCAGATGCAAGAACGTGGAGATGCACGTTATCTACGAAAATTCCATATACTAAGAAAAGTGCTATATTGGATGTTCCTAGTAAGACAATCTCCTGGGCAACTTGCGTGTTGATGTTACGTGGGTCACTGTTATTAAAACTGTCCATATGTTTTCTCACGTGGCCAGAGCTACGATTACTATTGGTACAGTCTAAGTTTTCATTTCACATCTCTCTTTATCCTGTAGTTCAAAATCCAAACTATGGTCCTTTTGACCTATAGGAAAATTGTTATATATCTACGGGATACAAAGGAGGAAGCATAACATACAATAATAATAATAATAATAATAATAATAATAATAATATTTAGATAGATATATGTTGTGGTGGGATCCACCTAATCTGCATAGGTGACTATCAACTATATAAATAATGGTTGATACCGGGAGAGAAAGGAATCACGAGATCCAACTAGAGACTCTGATCGACTGCGACTAGTCAACACATTCTCCAGGAACGTCTTCCCAGAAATATACAGAAATACTATATGTACTTATTGTGTACACTTTCTTGTTATAATACATTCTTGTTCTAAGTACATTTTGTGTTGCATTATTATTCCATGCAATAGGCGAGATTCAACATTGAGTCAAGACTCAACAATATATATGAATGGACTGCGATAGATAGATAGATCTTAGTGCTCGTGAAAGAACTACAAATGTGAGTGAGTGCCTAGCATGGCGAATTATTGGAGCTTTGAATTCCTTTATATACAATAATAAAGTAGGCCTTATTTCAAAATTGAAGATCTTTATTGAACAACAAGGTCTTCCGCGGTCTGACGTTACTAGAATCCAAGGGAATCGGTTGCATGTAATTTTTCATGTAGGTGCAACTTACTTTCTCATTTTCGAACAATGCAAACAATTTGTCTTTGGGTTTTCCTAGAGAAATAACACCATCACAACATTGCCGCAATGTGCTAGGAATCATAGGGAATATACTATCAGAGCCTTGGATGAGTAGCTTCTACACGAGCGTAAATAACTAGAGAGACAACAATGACACTATTATCATCGTCAATGGGGTCATTGACAATCTGAAGGTACTCATCGAGGACCCTACGTCTATTTTTGATTCCACAAAGGATTTCTTTGGACATACATTTCCAAAGAAAATGATAGCGTCCAATACTGACATCGCCAGCAAACGAACTCTTATTTCAACAGATGATAACTGCCTGTTTAAAAGGCATTGTGCGGGTTTTAAGCAGGTAGTATGCAAACTCATTCAGCACAATAGAGGCTTCTTTCAAGTCAATATTAACATCGGTGAGGGATCACACCATGGTAACTGAAAGCATCATCGGGGAATTATATGAAAGACAGAATCTTGCGCATAATGCGTAGGTATCAAGCATAAGCGATGTTATCAAGGCCAAGCGGAAATAAGGAAATTCATCGATTATTTGGATGCTGAGCAGTTCCAGGAACATCTACAGTTGGCACTGATGTACGGTAGACAAAAGACTGGGATGAAGAAGTTGCGGCAACAAGAAGTCGGAGAAGAAATTGGTAGAAGGATTTAGGCTAAGGATATCCATCTGCAAAAAAGGAGAAACAGAAAAAACTGTCAATTTTTTCTTTAGTTTCTGGGTATCCCGACTGTGCACAAGTCTTCATAGTTGGACATACACTCAGACATAATTGGACAATTGAGGGTGTCAACTGTGAATACGTTGGCAACATCATTAATTTTCCAATTACATTTTATATTATTTATATAGCTGACTACTATGAATTGACCAAATACGAAGTTGGCGCTGACTATGTTATGCAGGACTTGTGTTTCGAAATTCAGCCCAGCAATAACGAATGAAGAAGCAATGGAAGATTATAACGGCTCGTTTTAGGGCCCCACAATATTTTTGAAAGTATTTTCCCTATTATACATAACAGCAATTCATTTTAAATATTGTTTAGGGTATTGTGCTAAAGTAATAAAACTTTGCGCAATTATACAATTAATAATACAATTTAAAGTACTATAAGAAATGAATAATAAAATTACCATCATGATAACAATTAGAAATAAATAAAACATCGTAATATTTCATGAATTATTGGTTTTTACCTTTATCATTGTATTTTATGTCAGTTATAAATTTTACAATTAATCTAAAAAAAATTTATGTTATTTTCAATTTTATTATTCTTTCGTAAATCATATTCAAAGTAACTAAAAATAAATATAAAGCAATTGCTGAAAATATGTCTATATTTAATGTTAAAAACAAAAAAAATTTCATTCACTTCGATTTCGTAAATTTCATATTAGCTGTTAGCGCCTCGTAACTTATCGAGGACGTCGATAAAGTCAATAAAGACATGAGAAAATCAGGACTCTTTGTTAAGAAATGCTTGTATATTACTTTTCCTGCTATAAGTATGTACTATTTGTTTAAAATCAGATTAATTTAACTTTAAATTTACTAATTTTACTCAAATAACATTTCACAAATATATTTATTAGTTTTGGAAGACTTTTAAAATCGATAATTTTGTTTTCTTTACAAATTTCCTAAAAGTAAGAAATGTGCCGCTTTTAAGAAAATTTTCTCAAATCGTCCCAAATTTGAGATTCCGATCTATATAATTTTTACTTGAAATACACCAGAATATTTTACTGAATTTCAATTAAAGTTAAAATGAAAACTTTAAGAATGCGTTTTCATTTGTAAAAATGAATTTTAAACTTTAGATATCGAAATTTCATTGGCTGTTCCTAGGAGAAAGTTCAGCCAATGAAACCAAAGCAGATGCACAACACAAGAGGATGAATGAAATATGTGAGAATAATAGGAGATGACTACTTTTGGCAGGCATGGCAAATACACAAATAATAAACTTATTAATTTTAATTTAATCAAAGTAAATGAAGTTATATTCTCTGCTATATGAGTTGTAATGCCAATGCAAATCACTAGAAAACAATAATTATGACGAAATGCATTAAACCTTCATTGCGTCAATGAGATACAAAGAAATCGACTGATGACGTATGGAAAGTGAAAGAACACTACTTCTATAATGAATAAAATAATGTAATAAGTAAAACCCTGCATTGACAGGGATTCTAAAACAACGTAACCAACGAGAAAGAAGAAACAGGAGACAAAGAATAAAGTTTATAAATAAAATAATTCTTTCAAAACCAACAAAAGAAATGTTATCGGGAAATGTATAGATCACCGAAGTATTCAGAATAGGAAAACATGAAAAACGAATGAGTTCTGGTGGAATAAGATATCATGGAAAAGAATGTACTCATAAGATATACGGAGAAAGGATTACGGACATCGAACGGAAGTAGTGAATGATAGATAAATGGAAATGAAACAAAATAGACTAAAAAAAACTCTAAAAAAGAACATAAACTCCCATAGAGAAGATAAGGTACCAAATTACTAGTTAATTCTTTTTCAGCTATATCCAAAAGATTAACATATCTCTTCTCTAATACTCTGAACAGCGCGAATCGCTAATTCAAGTAATTCTTTTTATTTAATGACTACAACTGACAATATGGTCAACCACAAAAATTATCGACCACTCATAGATTTATCCTTAACTTACAAAACACTAACATTGGTTTTAAGGGAATGAAAATGCTAATTCTTTGGCAATAACATCGCTAAAGCGATGCAAAAAATGGATCTTGCGAATGCTAAATTTAGTCATAAACAGAAATTTCGATGTCTAAAATAAAACCCGCAGATAATAATGTTAAAAGAAGGAATAAACATTTCCTTCACATTTATTAAGTTTCTACAACTTACGTAGTTAGAACAATTGAATTACTTGTAGGAAATATATATGACAATTTTGAAAAGTCCTCATTTACATGTTTAGCAGATCAAATTACATCGCCAGAAAAATGCATTTTATTTCAACCAACTGTTACTTTCGAGAGTCTGAACGAGATTCACGTTAATCATGTGGGCGTTTTTATTTTAATTTTATGTGTATCATTTTTTCAATTGAGATTTTACTCGATTTCATTTCAGATTTTATTTGTATAGGCTGTTCCAATAACTTGCACCAATATTAAACGTGAATTAAGTTTAAGCGTCTAATGAATTTTTCTCTTTCTTTCAGATTTAACAACTTAATTTCAACCTTGGAAAGATTAACAATCAAACAACGTGTTAAAGTTATCGAAGCCTATCACGAAAGTGGACGTTCAAACAGAAATGCATTTCGCACACTTCGTGATTTTTTTTTGGTTAACATAATCGACCAACCGATAGTGCAACTGGAAAAATAGTTCGTAAACTCAAACAAACTGGGTCGGTGGCAGACGTGAAAGCACCATGGCATGCTCGTTTACGCCGTTCAGCTGGAAACATTGCTGCAGTGCACAAAAATGTGGCCGAAAATCCAGACACCTCTATTCGTCATGGCGCGCAGGAATTAAACCTCTCCGCAACAACATTACATCGAATTTTGACAAAAGATTTGTCGCTACACGCTTTCAAAATTCAATTGACACAAGAACTGAAAACTGCTGACTATTTGGAGCGCTGTACATTCGTCAGTTGTGTGTACGAAAAAAGACAAGCCGATGAAGATTTTTCAGAAAAATCCTCTTTAGTGATAAAGCCCATTTTCATCTTGGTGGATTTGTTAATAAGCAGAATTATCGCATTTGGGCTGATGGAAATCCAAGGAAGATTATTTAAAAGCCACTGCATCCACAAAATGTCACTTTTTGGTGTGTATTTTTGCTAGCAGAATCATTGGGTTGTATATTTATAAATTTTAACGTCCGCTTTCCTAATAGGCTTCGATAACTTAACACGTTGGTTGATTGTTAATCTTTCCATGGGTGAATTTGCCAAAGACATAAGTTGTTCAAAATCTGAAAGAAAATTGGGAAAATTTATTAAAAGTATATTTACATATAAAATTGTATTTACTAGTTATTTAATTGTCATATGTGCTGTTCAATATTACCTCCTCCTTTTTCAAAATATTTGTGATGTACATGGCCGTTAATAATTAAGTTTATCTCAAAGATAATTAACCATTTCAGTGAATACCTTGTTAGTAAAGCAGCTCGACTTAACGTCTGGTAAATCCTAACTCAAAGCCCAAATCATCGACGGACACTAATTCACACTAATTCGACTGGATAAATCCCCTCAATAGTCACTCAATAATCACTGTAGTATACCGATACTGACACCGATATATATACTTGGATGAAACATGTATTCATAAGTTCCGAGTATCACGCTGCAGCGTATCTGCATTCAAGACATATTATCTCCATTCATTTTAATCCTCTCAAATCCACGGATCAATGTATTAGTTTTGTTACAGAACTGGTTAAGAAAGTCACCGTAGCTTTGGTTATTTCTTGCATTTTCCCAAGTACTTTCAATCTCATTCAATCTTTATCTCTTCAGGGGTAAATTGCTAACATAGAAATGTAATGTAATTAATGACTGGGAATTGTTTCGTAAATGTGCATGAAACGCACTCCGTTATATTCAATTTATAAATTACCTTTAACAACATGGAAGAGATGGAAGTAGACATTTTAAAAGATTGTTGCTATATTCATAATTAATTTTATTTACTGTTGTTTGCATATTTTAATATAGACCACTTCAAAAATTTGAAGTTTTTGATTTTAATTTTCATCGTGGAATATACTTGTATTGACAATTAATATTTCACTAATATATATATATATATATATATATATATATATATATATATATATATGTGTGTGTGTGTGTGTGTGTGTGTGTGTGTGTGTGTGTGTGTGTGTTGTAATGGAATGCCCCAAACTACCTATCGCCTATATGGACTGATTCTATCAATGACTATATATATTGAGCACAGACTAGGCTGCCACCCGATCCCCTGTCTTTCAGTGGTGTATTCTCTTTTACAATAAACCTTTCCTCTACGCACGTGGTGATGCTCCTTCACTCGAGTACAAATTACTCGAGTCTGTTTGTAACCGCTTTAAGGATACAACAATATATATATATATATATATATATATATATATATATATATATATATATATATATATATATATATATATATACACAGGTGGAGAGGGAGATAGAGACTATGAAAACCATATCATAAAACAATTTAAAAGTATCTGTTGAAATGCGAAAAAAACAAATTAAATATTTGTGAAAGTTATTAGAATACTCCCTGATATTTTTGGATACAAGCTGCATGAATACAAATACAAAAGATCATATGATAAGAATGTGTATCCTTCCCAGATTTATTTCATATTTATAGCGGAGTGATCCTAAAAGAACTAGAACTACTACGAGACTTTATTATTCGTGGATACAATCGTTACACGCGAATGTCAAAATGTTAATTAAAGACACAAAAATAAAATTGCAGGAATTCTTAGATTATGTAGCAAATTAAATCTGAAGAAAGGACAAACACTTGATTGTCAAAATACAGATGCGGCTATTAGAGGAACTGACAATCCAAAAGGATGGCTACAAATTGAATGAAGTCAAACTCAAGTTGGTGCATAAATCGAGCTATATAGAATGTGATATAATAGGGGACAAAAATTGGGAGACAGGAATTCTAAGGCGGAAAAACTGAAAGACTCCTCCTAAAAACTAAGAATGAGTTGAAGTAAACATTCGTAGCGTTTTTCAGTAGTTTCACTGCGAACGCGTGATTTCATTGTACACGGCCAAGAGATCTATGATATACGTACATATTCTAAAATGTGATATTTCAACGGGTATTTCCATACGATTCGGTTGTGGATTCTGGTTTTTTAATGCTGTGTCCGTTAAAATTTAAAATAGAGGAAAATGAGAAAAGTATTCGTCATGTGATACTCGTATTTACTTATTGAATATACAACAAAATAGATTCGTACCATTTACAGAGATAGTGTCATAGTTAATGTTTTCCCTTCGTAACAGGTTCCATAATTTCTAAAGTTCAGCATTTAATCTGGAAGACGGCGAAAGTTTCGCCTGCTTTGAACTCCTTGATGATCCAAACGTTGATTAAGACGGGACATCGTAGCGTTATTTGGCACAGGGTGCGACGACTAATTTGTCATCTAAACGATGCAAAAATGAAAATATTACTGACATCTCATTGTAACATACACATTTACCAAAATTGCATTAAAATATCATGAAATACTAAAGAGTAAATTTATTCAATAAAACGGCTTTGGCTTCAACCACGGCCTTCAAACGACATCGGAATCTCCTGCAGCTGTTCTGGACGTTCTCCTTGTTTAAGTTAGTGAATGCTGCTATAATCATTGCCTTCAGCTCAACTTTGGTTTTACAAGAGGTTTTCTTAGTCTCTCTTTCAACTGCGCCGCATAATTAATAATCAAGGGGTTTCAAGTCTGGGGAGTTAAGTGGCCAGATGTAATGGACGATATGGTCGCAGAAATTGTCTGATAGGCATGACTGCGTTTTTATATAGCATGGTACAGTGTCCTGTTGCTGGACATGGAATTTTCTACCAGTCACACCCTTGACCCAGGGCAGCACTACTTCCACGATTAACTTGATGTAGGCCCCTCCGTGTTGAGTCTGAGGCTCTCAGAAAAAAAATTCTTATCAAATTGATCAGAGTGTGTTTTCTGAGCTGCCGTAGCTTCGTAATCACAATTAGACTCATCTAAATCTTTCCGAATTGTTTGTACTGTCCTATCATTTACATCCAGACAATCTGAAATGTTTCTATTGGAACTTCCGGTGTGAATGCCAAGCAATACATCGTGAATTGCGTCATGGTGGTCTTTCCTCACAGACAATGTCCAACTGACCCAACGATAACAAGAAAATAAAAATAAATAAATAACTAATGGGAATGTGAGAAATTCAAAATATAAAACTGCGTAAATTTTACCTATCGCACCATTTATATATTCGTAGATTATATGTTTAATACTTTATATTTTTATACCACTCCTTGTTAGGACCTGTATATATTTCCATCGTTTCGATAATTTCATGTTTCTTATACTTCTTATTTTGTTTTGTCTCTTTTATGTTGGGATGAACTCGTTCAACGAGGTCAACAGAAATTTCCTTAACATTGTTCTGATTAAAATTCCAGGCCTCAAGCTTGCTACTAAATGTGTTATTAAATCTGTAAGCAAGCAACTGTGTTCACTTTGATTCGTCCCGAGGTCTGTTTTATTGGAATTTCGGTCTTGCAGTGTATTCCAGTAATTTCTCTAATCTTAGCCATTGTTTGCATATGAATATAGCATTAATATGAGTTAAGTAATCTAATATTGACGCTTTAAATATGTGCACGTGGGTCTCGTTCGTGCTTGACAGAAGAATTCTCATGGGACTTTGCATGATAGCATCCTTTCCATTAAACTAGAGACGAAATATACTCAATTGTAAAATAAAGTAAAATATACATTGTTATAACAATTTAATACCAATATTTACATTCGAGTTATTTTCCTTATGTTTGTTGTTATCACACAGTTTCCTCCATTGTGGAGTCTTGCCTCCACCAGGTGTATTTCTATCCTTATGAAGGCATTGTGGAGTAGTGGGTAGCGGCCCAGATGGAGGAAACCATTATATTCACTTACGTGCTAATACCCTATTATTAATATTAATAAGGTATTTGTCCTCTTCTTTTCCCTCCAGCTATGGGTAAGTAGCAGGCCAGACTGGCTTCTAAATCCTTAGATGGCAACTGCTTTAGGAAAAGGACAAATCTGCATTCAAATCCCGCGGATTGCACCAGGTCTCTGTAGTCGGCCCTTCAAAAAGTGTGGTTGATTCTGCACAAAGACTTCACAAGTATAACCAAATCATATGTGCTGGTGTCTGACAGTCGGTTTCTAGGACTTAGCTGCTTGACCCTCATACGTCGAACACGAGAGTACACCATATATATATATATATATATATATATATATATATATATATATATATATATATATATATATATATATATATATTATTATTATTATTATTATTATTATTATTATTATTATTTTAAAAATATGATTCCATTGGGGCACAGAAATTAATATGTTTGGAAACTGACTGAAGTCCTAAAGATTAATTCCAATATTACTGACCTCCTCATTCCATCAATACTCGATAGCTCGACGTCTTTGATCTCTATTTCACTGTGCGCAATTAGGTTATATAATATAAATTGACCAACAAGTTCAGAAGACTCCGCAGAATCTAATGGTCCAATCGTGATTTCAAAATTGTTTTCGGAGATTTTAAACCATTGGTCATCATTATGAATGAGGATATTTTTTAATTTTTTTTGCACTGATATTTATGTTTTTGTTTTCTTCTTCTCTTCGGTCTGAATATATAGTTGCCTCTCTAGGCCAGTTGTGAATCGATCTCTTGATATTGACTGGGAGTAATTCTCAATATCAAACTGCATTAGGGTGCAATTTGCTTTGTATTTGATGCCGCTAAACCATTTGGTGATATCTTTGGTATTAATCCAAAGTGTTAATCCATGATATTCCTTAATCTGCTAGGTAAACCTTTCTAAAAATTCTGACTTATTTTTCCGATTTGGATTTATTATTCTAGTAGTAGGTTTTTGCACGAAATCCGGTTTATTGTCCTTAATAATGATGTAGCATTCATTTCGGTAAGTTCGCCTACTGTATCACTTATTTTTAATTTATCAGTGAAGTTTTTACTAGTTCCGTTTATACTATCTATCATATTAACATTGTTATTATTAGCTTTTTGTAATTCGTTGTTATTTTTTCTAATTTGGTTGTTATAGTCCTCTGAAGTTAATTTGTATAAATGTCCGTCTTTATCAGACTTCACTAGTATTTTATCGTTGATACATTTTACTATTTAGTCCAAATGATTTTGGAAGTAGCTCTTTTTTTATAAGCGATATTCTTTATTATATCGAGAAAGTCCATTTTGAATTCAAACAACCTTTCATAAAATGGTACTGTTTTTGGCCTTTGAAACCATAGACTTCAGGTTCTTTTGTTAAGTTATTCTTTCGGGGGAAGAAATACGCTTTCCATCTCATTCTTCTTATTAATTCTTCTGGGGTTTTTTTGCGTTAACTTTACAAAATAATTCCACTTATTTTGTACTTGGAATGTCCTTCAGAGAAATCACGAAATGTTTCCATATTTTTAAGGTGTTTGTTTTAAAAATAAATGTTAACTGTACAACAGTAGTCGACCTTATTTGGGAGCCAATATATGAAATAATATAATTATGAAAGAGGAAAGAACAGTTAGATTAATGATCCAAAGTTTTTTTGTATTTAATTTTTTATTTTTTTATCTAAAAAGAAACATACTGGATACAGATGTAGAGCTTAAAATTATAATTATTTAAAAAAAAAAAATGATTCCATCGCGAAACACAAATTCCTATGTTTTGAATGTGAGCCAAGTCCTAAAGTTTAATTTCAATAATATACTTAAAATTTAGAGCCCAGTTTCAGTCTCAAGCGATAAGTAGAATAACTAACTGAAGAAACGTTTTACTCTTTTATAAATTGGAAAAGGAGGTTTAATCTGGGTTTTTACTTTCCTTATCAAGGGGTCTCAACATTGATGAAAGTATAAACGTTTATTATATCTCAAACATTTGGAGTCATGTAATGTTGGGCTGGGGATTGATATAAAAAGGCGTTTACATTTTATTTATAATGGAATTGTATATTTATTATCACATGCGTAGATAAATCTCCCAAAGAACACGCTCTCTAGAAAGGTGTCAATACCTCAGAAAAACAACCACATTCGTATTAAAATCCATATTCTTCGAAATTCAAAATTAAATTAAAAGTGGCGCGTATTATACGGAAATTAGGTTTATACAAGAAACAATAGAATATTTTCTACGAACATGAGTAGAATCAATATCTTTTCGAATAATGAATTATCTTGCTTTTGTGACAACGATTTTCAGCGGATTCATTCGAAATTCATTTAGGTTTTTTCCAGGTTTATATTTCGTAAGAAAAAAATCTGACAATTTTCTATAGAAAAAGATGGCTGTTAAGAAAAATTTTGTGGAGGCAAAAGTATCAACCGAGCCATACAAAAATGCTATAATGAGCACAAAACCAACAAGAAAAACACTTTCAGAAATCACAAAAAACCTCATAATTATAGAATGTATATCCTCTACTTGCTTTTCTAATCGTGAAGATGATTAACTTATGAAGAAATGAAATTGGAGATAATTTGTCACCTTTACATTATTTTTAGACGTGGCACATTTATACAATTCCTAGAGATTAAGAAAGTCTATTTTCAAATAAACAGACAGAATTCTCATATTAAATATTTGAATTACAAATCAGATACTGAACACGGTAATGCTTTTCAAAAAGCTAACCTTTTAAAGAAAAATTAATTCACACCAAGCAGGGTGATAAGCTGACTAAGTTGCAAGTGGAAGAGAAAGATAATGAAAAGAATTTAAAAGGAACTGGAAATCTATTTTACTGAAAAAAATCTTTTGATAGAAAGATTTTATTAATTTCAACCGGAAGTAGCAAATGTTTCCTTATAATGAAACGGCTATTATTTCCATTAGGATTAGTAAAACTTTGAATAATGCTAGGCGTAGATAGTCATTAATAGTCAGAATACACACATACACACACACATATATATATTTAAAGGCATAATATATATATATACATATATATATATATATATATATATATATTATGCCTTTAAATTCTTTGGGAAACTTAGGGCCGCATGATATCGTTGCGGTTTCTATAACAAGCCATTTTTTTAAAACTTCTTCTGCACAACTTTCAACCTGGAGAATCAGGTCTTGAGTTTAACGCGAACCTATAGAACCCGGTCTGTTATGCTATTTACCCGTAGCTGGGAGAATTCATAGCTTTCCCAAGGGTATTAGAACGTAAGTGAATGTAATGGATCTGACTGTAATTCGAACTTGGTACTCCGATTCCTCAATCCGAGCCGCTATACATTACTCTACCGTGCCTCCTAAATGTAGTCCTCCGTGTGCAGTCTGACTTTAAGAATACGAATTCAAATTGTTGTTAACGGTGAACCCTGAATTTATATCGAAGTGCGTGTCAAATTCTCTGGGTTCATTGTTAACTTATGAATGATTACCTTCAACAAATTCTAATAAATCTGTTACAAAAAGTGATATGTCAGACATTCTTTTAATAAATATACTCAAACGATGAAAGTTTAGAACATTTTAATCTTTTCTATTTTAGTAGAAAAGAGCACCTTAAATATCAAAATATCACTCAGATGCGCAGTTGCTTTGTAGATGTGGCTCGACATAAAATGTATCTGATTAGCTGGAATACGCATACAGTCTTAGTCATTCTCTTCATCACGCTCAGTCTCAAGACCAGGTATGGTGGTAGAATCGCTGCTTATTAGAGTACATGACCGGTTACCCCCATATGTTGGATATAAACGTGTATTGTGCAAGTAGACATTACCATCAAACCACAACCTGAACCCTCGCCTTGCTCACGAATATCGGGGGAAGCCTCCACCTTTGACGTTGACTTGCTTCTACCAAACCTTGCGCTCAGCGATGCCACGTCTCCATTTCAATGGTTGCATACATAGAGGTTGAGTCCAGTCTAACCATTTTTCCAGATGACCATTGACCATAGAATAAGTTCTATTCCTTTGACAGGCCTTGCTTTGAATTCTGCTTAGTGACTAGCCACTATCCTTACCAGTAGATACTATTAAAGTAAGCTCATCACAGGTTAACAAGTGGAAAGTATAAACGAGTTGTGACAGTTTAATTTCAGAAATGAACCTGCCTAAAGAATGTTTGCTTATCTCGTCTCGTTTGTTTGTTTTAATAAATAATTCCTATATTTGAAGTTCGACACTTTTTAGACGAGGGTCACAAAAGTGAAAATATTCTTTAAAAATTATTTTCTGGGAAACAATTCTTTAATAACAACGCGTGTATTGGATGTCAGTTATTATGAGTTATTAAAGGATTTCATAGCGAGGAACTCGTGAAATCATAACACATAATGCTCAGAAATAGTTTTATGCAAGAAAATCTAGGATATAAAATCTTGGACTAAAGATAGTATTTTTACCTTCAAACCTGTTCAGTAATTCCTAATAAACACGAACGAGAGAAGGGAAAAATTAATCAGGAGGACAGCCGATAGCAATTGATATTGTATTTGTATTTTTGCAGATTAAAGACGGCTGGAAATCATGAGAGTTCCACAAACGAGAATTGCGAGAAAAGAAACCGTTACCATAGAATTTATGGTTACATCTAGGGAGCTCAACTATAAATTGGTATTGCCTCGTCACCAGTTTAGTGCAGCACTTACATTCGTAGAGTCTATGAACCATAACGAAAAAAATAGCCTAATAATTACCATGAAAGAATTTATAGAAAAGGCAAAGGGGAGAACCTTATGGCGGTGGAAAAGTGACGGAAGTTGAGCCGCTAGATCAGGGCCATTAATATAGCTAATTTATCTTTGCTTTTTATCAAGGAGCTTTTCATAGATAGCAGGAGGACGGGACCATATGTGGCAGCAATATCATAAGTATAGATGAATGATAGACTTATAAATATATAAGATAGACTCTTGAGACAAAGATATCCACAAAAATGTTATCATTTCTTCAGTTGTCTGTGTTTCTCAATAAGACGTGATGCAAAAAACGAAAACTCGATGTTTGTAAAGGAAGAAAAAATATTTTGGTGCAGAATTTATCTCTTCAATTGATTTTTTCTTCCTCCTCGTCCTCTTTTTCTATATCCAGCATAATTCGAGCTATATTTGTCTTAACCTCTGTTAAAACATTGGCATAAATTTGGATAGAGACACAGTTGTTTTAAGCGTTTCACCCCAAGCAAGACGGGAAACCACAAGCACGCAAAGGGTTACAGAGAGTTGGAGCGAGAGCAAATAGGAGTGATAGAGGAAAGGATGAAGAGAAGAATAAGGGACAGATCAAGGCATCTGGAGACGTCGATTGACATTACATTTGAATAGTTGGAGATTATAGCTATCAGGGAAACAGGAAGAGGGGAGGGAGTTCCACAGACAAGAGGTGCGAGACATGAAGCTATTGGTGTAGAAGAGACGGCTACATTTAACAGTTTCGACAGTGAAAGTGTGAGAGCGAGATGCCAGCCTCGTAGGACGCTTTAATTCATGAAGTCTGGGAACCAGTGAAAGCAGCGCATCGGAGCAGTTGCCATGGAAGTATTTGTAAAAAAAGACAGAGGGAGGCGACGGCACGTCTGTGAGAAAGCGACTAGTGACGAGATGCGAGATCAGGGCTAATTACATTGTATATCCGTCTTCGGATTTTATCAAGAACCTTGAGACAAACTGAAGGGGCTCCAGACAATATATGGCAGCAATATTCCATGCCAGGGTGAATGGTTGATTTGTAAATTTGAGGGATCGACTCCTGCGTGAAAAAAATCCTGGTGTGGCACAGGGATCCAAATTCCCTTGTGGTGGACAAAGCTATTGACTCAATGTATTTATTCCATCTCAGGTCAGCAGTCAATGTCAGACCGAGTAAGTAAAAAGAGGTGATCTCGTGGAGTGGAGCGTCAGACATTCTAATGGGAGGCAGGGATGGTTCTCTCTGGTGAGTAATAGAGAGCAATTTTGTTTTTGAGGCGGAATATTTTTGTCACATCAGCTTTCTGGATCAATATCTTGATAATTTATCAGTTGACGCATGGATATTAAACCATGATAGGGGCCTTTAATTGCTTCTGATGAGAAATACCAGGCTCGAACGTACAATCGAGCAAGAAAAATACATATTCTTTTTAAAGGATTCTTCCCCCCATGAAGTAAGTGAAATCGATCTCGAAACAAGTAAATCTTGAATGCCTAAATTGCTTTTGTCATCCACCTAGCCTATCCTGGTGTATGTGTCTTTATGATCTACATCAACAATGAAGGCCAGTCGTTCTTTTTTGGCGCTGAAGCATTAAGAACTTCCTTTCCTCTTCAATTTTCATCTGTCCCAAAGCATCTGAATGAGATCGTCCATCTTTTCCAAAAAAATGTTCTGACATTGTCGTTTACCATACATGTAGTTCTAATCAAGTTTTCTTTCTATAAACCTTTCCATTCATCTCAGAATTTCAGTAGATTATCAACGCAGCGGTCAGTTCTTCTGATAGGAATTTGTGTTTTTTACCAAAAAAAGAGGTAACTTCATGAATCCCTAATGGTGCCGTTTCCTTCTCAATGAGATTTACAACTCTTACGTTGTAGAAGAATTCGCTTAAAACTTACCGACTTGAGGCTAGTTTGGTTCCCACGGTTTGATTATAATGTAGCCAACAAGAGTGACATGAACATTTTCTTAACTTGTGTGTTGAACTACCTGAAGAAATCGATGCCATTTTACAAATGTAAGAAGAACACGTCACAGAAGCCATTTAACACCTGCACAAACAGTTGTTGAAGAAAAAAAAGGAAGAATTATTCATTAAGGTATCATATTTGGTCACAAAATAAGTATATAAAGCATATAACCTTATAAAACGGAGAGGTTATAATTATGGCTTTACAATTTTGTCAAGAGATACGAAAATAAGATTGGAAGAATTATATCATATTGCCACAAAAAATAAACGATTGATTAAAATTTATTACAAATAAAATACCTTTTATTTACAAACGCAAATGACGAGGGAAAATGTGTGTTTGCCCTGTAACTACCCTCTGTTCCCAGCTTTGCAAATTTGTCTTTCTCATTATATTTATTGTCACTTATCCTTCTAATACCAAGAATTTGTACATTTTATGACGCTGTCATCTTTTTTTAATTCAAGAGAAGGTTATATAAGCGATAGAATCTATTTATCTGAAAACATGACTTTTGGGGCAAAATTTTAAAATTTCAGGGTCAATGATGGTCGCCTTGCATTAGTACACTTGAGCTAAAATTTAGCATAGATTAGTTTTCAGTTAATTTGAACAGTAATGGTAGTTGGTAGTTGGTAGCTAAAAAAATGACCGATCTCGTGATAGCAGGATTTGAACAATATCAGGACGAACAAGGTTACAAATGATATCCTGAAACATTGCTTCAGTTACACACAATAGTAATTCCGGAGGTTAAATTGTTACCTACTCGAATATCTAAATAATATAGCAAAGAATATCTCTAAAAGTATACATGAAGATAAACAATGATAATTATACTTTAATTTATTCTATTTGATGTAGCATAGGTATGTCCCCATTCACATAAATACAGTAGTAAATACTGTATGTTGGTCTGCAGTTGGAGATACGTCTCCAGGTGTGCTGTTCAAACTCCCTGCCTCCGGACAGGGAGGATTCCCAGAGAAGGCTATGTCGAAGGGCTGAGTCTCGTCTCGGGAAACATCTACCCGACCCCGTTTTTTACGGGGTCTACGGGGAATATTTACCCAAGTCTATGGGCTCGGATACCCCACATTATATTCGACCTCGTGCCACATCTGACCGCGAGGGGCGGTTGGTAGTTTCATTGTGGAATTCACTTGACTCAATACTACTAGCTGACTAATTCTACGCGCCGCTGTCGAATCTTATATGCGTTGTTTTTGTCCTCTGTATTATTGTTCATTACCAACCTCCGTGTAATTATTCTATTCACTAACGCTCCTTAGGTTACAACAATAACCTAATCGTAAAACCTATTGTGTCGGATAATACATCATAGTATAAATCTTCTGAACTGTATCCTTTGCAGATATACGAGATCTGATAAAAAAAGTGTCGAGACTGATTCTATAAAAAGATAACTAATAATACAAATCAATTCAGCATTTAATCGGCTTCAAAGTTGTCGCCTTCCGAATCAAGCATAGTTTCCCTTGATCCAAGCATTCCTTTTTTGACGATAAAAAGCAGCTACCCTTCGTATTCTCTTGGATTGTTTTGACGACTTGGAACCTTTCCCTGTCAAGTAGGCTTTGATTTTTGCAGAGAAAAATGCCGAAAGCGATGTAATTTGGGGAATATGGGTATTTGGCGGGACTGGACAATGATGTACCTGATCAAAAATTGCTGCACAGTCCATAGTCAATGATGGAACACCTGTAGTGTGGTTAGACGTCCACACTCTACACAAATCCATTCTTAACACGGCTATAAACAAGGAATAATAATAATCGCGAGAAAGTTATAATTTAGCGGGTTTGAACGACTTAGGTCAAGCGGTTTCACTCTGTGTGCTTTGGTTCCATTATCAGATCCTCAGTCCCGATACTTTTTGATCAGCTCTCAAATTTAGTTCACACATAATAACCGGTCGAAATTATTGTCATTAAAAGACAAAAAAAAAGGGAATGGAATTGATTAGAAAGTTGTAAAATATAGAAAGCTTCATTATTTCCTTACTCAAAAGTAAATGTGTTCTTGACGCAATAATTAATGCCGTAGGCAGACGAGATGATTCTATCAATAAAAACGAAACAGATTGTTCTATCTCTTTGTCATTTAAAACTCCATTAGACACAGGAATATTGCCGCTTAGCAGCGTTGTCTAAGTGCATGAAGACTGAATGTTGCTACTAATTAAGAATACTTTACATTATCTCTGTCGTGCCGATGTTCTCATTTGTAGCATTGCTTCTTCGGCCACGTGTTCTACTTTGTTGTACATTGACACTTAAAAATATTATGTACTAAAAGGCTTCCGTATATATAAAGTCCACATGGTTCACTCTAACATTTAGACAATGAAGGCAACTTTTAAAAAAAGAAAGGTACGAGAGTCAATGTATTCAATGATATATCTTATTTAGAAAAAAAGTGAAAAAATACTTCTCAAGTTGTTTTGTAGAGTATCATAGGAAGAGACAGGAATTTGGATAATGGTTCTCAATAGGGAAAATAGTAACCTTTTGCAGTCGTTCGCGTGTAAATAGACTTAACATTTCTCTAAATGTAAAAAGGCACTATCTTTCGCAACAAGGCACGTGGGTGAAAAATAGTAATCAATGATATAAAGGAATTATATTATTAAGAGGGATTATATATAAGGGTGTTTCATTAAGATGGATCAAAGTCAGTAGTAAATAAATCAGTGTCATTGGTGAAAATGTATTTATTTCTCTATTGTATCATGTTATTTAAGTCATGGCAATTAGGTGAGAAAAATAATATCGCCCAAATATCCGCCAAATCTGAAAGAAACAGAAAAACATCATTAGACGCTTAAAATTAATTCACATTTAAAATCGATCCAAGTTATTGTAACACCCTTTATTAAAGTATATCAGATGTACATCCATTTATTACTGTTTCACTGTAAATGTGATTTCAAGAATTCATCTAAAAACTATCTTTGAATCACACACGCACACACATAAACAGACACACAGTGGTATATCTATCTATCTATCTATCTATCTATCTATCTATCTATATATATATATATATATATATATATATATATATATATATATATATATATATATATATATATCCAGGTTATGACCAAGGAAGAACAACACGAACACAATAGTAGAAATAACGAAGATATATTACACGGAATAATACTACAAGATGTGGATGTTGTTAGTATGACTGTCAGTCTGGTTTGGAGTGAACTACAATCGGCTCGACTCGATTCTTCTCTCTCTCTCTCTCTCTCTCTCTCTCTTGAGAGGCGTAGTATACATAGTGTTAGGAAGAGTTCATTCTGTAGTTATAGGTAAGGACCAATAACACTATCTATCTATCTATCTATCTATCTATCTATCTGTGTTGGTGTCTATCTATCTATCTATCTATCTGTGTTTGTGTCTGTGATAAATATAAAAATATATCGGTAAAAAACTAATATGAATAAGATAAAAATATTCTTTATCAACAAGTTCCATCCTCATATAAAGTCTATCAGAGTATGAACAGTTTTTTGGAAACAATTGTTCTTTCTTCTTTTACTCATTAACAGGGCGTACTGTTACAAACTTTGGGGGCTGGTTCCTCACACTAAAACAAGGACAAGAGTTTATAAAAACACACATCCTCAAATCTAGCTTTTTTGGGTAATTAATTTAAACCTTACCCGAGAAGCTGTTAAATGTCCAATCCCAGATACAATCCATAAATATAATTTCAAATATTTTGCAAATGATACGGAAACAGGAACTGCATTTAAATTATCATCTCTGGGTACTATGAGATGTACGATATGATGAAGTCGTTTGCAGTACCTGGTATTAAAACACGGTCAACAATCTAGATACTGACTAAGCACGGCGTTGCTTAACTTCAGTGATTGTACGGGACCCGGTGTTTCAACGTGATATGGTCGTAAGCCATACTAGATGCAGATGATTGCAGAAGGTTTTTTTTTTAAAATGAGTAAGTGCATTGGCCTGGATTAGTAAAAGGTAAATACTTTTCAAAGTACCCAAATAGAAAAGCTGGATTGCGATTCTGGATGAGAGGGAAAAACGAAATGTTAAAGCGACAGTGAAATAGATCTTAAAATAAATAATTTTCTTATCTCACATCACAAGAATAATTTTCAGAAGAGAAATCATATTGCAACCGCTGGTAACCTTGACAAGCGCTTCTGCAGTAAACCGATGTGGTTGATATTGATTTCCATTGTATTTAAATTTAAGTTTAAATTATGAACAAAAAATAAAACCAACAACTGACGCTTTAAAGCAAATCCATTTACTCGAAATAACAACATTCCAGGCAATAAATTATTGAGACGAGTCAGAAAAAAATTACTTGACTGGACGTATAGGAATTTATTTTATTTAATGCAGATAATTCGATTATGCAAAATAAGCTATTCTTCGTTTGCTACATTGATATATATATATATATATATATATATATATATATATATATATTCAAACAAACATATATATATATTCACATATATATATATATATATATCCACACGCATATATATATATATATATATATATATATATATATATATATATATATATATATATATATATATATATATATATATATGAATATAAAAAGGAAAGAACAGTAAGATATAAAATCCGGTGTTCTTATAGATATGTTTATTTTTACACAATAGTGCTCAAGGTAAATTTAAATTTACAGAGCATTAATATTATAAATTAATAGATTTAAAATATGTTTTTTTTCGCTACACAGTGATAACCATGTTTCAGAAATGGAAGCTAAAGCCCTTGAATTTAATTTTGTTATTAAACCAAAGACATTAGTTCCATTTCCTCATCAAGCGAATTTTGGAGTAACTTACTTTTTAAAATTTACGGTTGTTAACGGCACTGCAAGATTCATAATTGAGGGTTTCCAAGGTTACCGATAAATCCATTCATCTAGACAAGGGGTGGTAGAGGGTTCAATTTTTAATTATATATATATATATATATACACACACATATACATATATATTCACGCACATATACACACGCACACACATATATATATATATATTCAAATATACATATATATATATTCACACACATAGATATATATATTGACACACATACTTATATATATATTTACACGCGCAAACATACATATATATATATATAGACAAATATACATATATATTCACACACACACACACACACACACACACACACACACACACACACACACATATATATATATATATATATATATATATATATATATATATATATATATATATATATATATATATATATATATAGTGATTTTCCAAGCGTAGCTTAAATGTCACACAAAGCCGGAAATAGGGGGAACTCAGTGAGGAGCGAACTCACTACTCAGGCATAATTGTTCTAGCGAGACCATCTTACTAACCATTACATCGCCTCGGGGTTCCTATATATATATATATATATATATATATATTAGTTGGTGTACCATCATCGATACAGCCCAATCCTTCAAAATGGACCATTGGAGCAACTCCAACAATAACAGAATGGCTAAGATTCTTAAAACAACTAAATCCGAATGCGGCTCGGGGATCGTGTCTCTGGTCGAGGGAGAACTGTTGTCCCAAAATGATGCATAAGGACGCCTTAAAAATAACTTACATCGCCAATAGAATCAACTACACTCAGTGCTCAATAGTTTATGCCAACAATGAGATATGGTGACACTACGCATCATGAGTTTAGCTTTTAGAACTATGTGACCCTGTAAGGCAGGAACAGTGTAGATCTCTCCCTGCCTGATGGATGGATTTACGACTACATACTTTGATCATCTCCTTGATCAAATAGTTAACCCAAATACCAAGAATTTGTACATTTTATGACGCTGTCTTTAATTTAAAAGAAGATTATATAAGATATAGAAACAATTTATCTGAAAAAATGACTTTGGGGCCAAAATTTTAAAATTTCAGGGTCGATGATGGTCGCCTTGCATTACTTCACTTGAGCTAAAATTTCGCATAGATTAGTTTTCAGTTAATTTGAACAGTAATGGTAGTTGGTAGCTAAACTTTCAGTAAATTGAAAAATAAAAAAATGACCGATCTAGTCTGCGTCTCGTGATAGCAGGATTTGAACAATATCAGGACGAACATCGTTACAAATGATTTACAACTACATACTTTGATCATCTCCTGGAAGTCAAACCCAGAACGCAAGTAGAATATATACAATCCATCGCTAGAGATGTTGCTAAAATGGTCGCTTACTTTTACCGTTCCAGAAAATACCTTACTGCTCTTGGCATTCTCTATGTTTACAATTATCTGACCATTCCAAATAGGATGTATTGATTCCATATCAAGGATGTCCTACACTTTTCAGACTTGAGAGATTTCAAAAACTGTCTACGCGTCATTGTGGATGATGAATTACTTCCTTCCTACTCTTTCCCTCCTGGGTATGACAATAAACTACATCCGTGTCCTGGGTAAGACGATAAACTACATCCAACAGCAAGACCTGTGATCAGATGGCTTTGAGGAGCGTGTAACCACCTCTTAAGTGCTTGTGTTCCCAGGTCTATCCTAAAACGAGTTAGGGTCCCAGCTATGAGCAAATAGTTAACCCCAAAACTGATACCAGAAATAGTTTGTAAAAAGTTATTACCAGAAATAAAATTTTGAAGAAAAACTATTACCAGCAATACGTTTTTGAAAATAAATATTAAGAGCAATACATCTTTTTAAATTATATTACCAGCGAAACATTTTTGAGGAAAAATAATATTACCAGAAATAAATTTTTGACAAAACAAAAATATTACCGTGAAAAAATATTCGTCGACATTAAATGAAACATTGAGATTGATATGCAGTAAACCAAACCAAACCAAACCAAACCAAACCAAACCTTCCTGCTGTTTCTTTCTCATTGACTGAACGTAAAAATCCTATCGATATTCTGTCGTTATTTCCCTGGAAAATATTCTGATGGACTAGATTACTGACGTCAAGTAGGCTATGTTTTCAGTTTACACCCGCCATGGCATGTATACAATGTCGAATCTTTCACAGTCTATTCGTATTCTATTCAAACACCCCAGCTAGCATCCGCCATATCGTATACAGAGTACCAAATATCGTAATTCACTTCATATTGTATCAGTAAGGAGGAAGTTCCAGTCAGGCAGCTTCTTCCCGATAACCGTCATTCTGTGAGAGAGACTTCTAAGAGAATGACACCCCTACCACAAAAACTTAACCTCTTCGAGTCTAAGGCCTACTTATATCTATCTTACATATACTCGAAATAAGCGCCTCTTTCTCTTTCCTACTCCTCACAGATATCTCATTCAGTGTTTGAGTAGTATGGTGGCTCTGTATTGCAGGGACTTTCCTTTTGAATTGTTTCTTCACAAGAAGATGCTAATAGAATATTAACCTCTTCAAAAATGCGCTCTATACATAGAAAAACTGCATTGCGAGTCCTTTGCTCTTAGTCGATCGTAGACACTGGGTTTTGAGAACAACAGTAAAAAAGGTTCCTTAAATGTTTGAGAATGTTTTACTATTTTTATATTTTTTGTCATTAAATCCTTTTCGAATCAGTAGCATGTCTATTTACATGTATATATATTAATATACCCATATTGTCTATTCTTCGGCAAAAATATCTTCAATGTTAAACTAGTATAAACGCCTGCCCATATACATACATATATATATATATATATATATATATATATATATATATATATATATATATATATATATATATATATGTATGTGTGTGTGTGTGTGTGTGTGTGTGTGTGTCTGTCTGTCTGTGTGTGTATTTATTTATTTATTTCAGGATAGTAAATATGTAAAAACCGCTACACAATTGCAGTCGTGTTTCGATGAATACCAATGAATCTCCTCAGCCAATTGTAAATAACTGGCGAGTGAACGATTAATTTGGTTTCAAAAACAAAATTCTTGCTCTTTCTTTCAAAAAAAAAAGAAAAGAAAAGAAGAGAAATAAGGTTGAGGGCTTTACTCTGATCAACTAATCGAATATGACCAAAGTTTAATTCAACCTAAGCGAAATGACTTTAGAAACCAAATTATTCGTTCACTCCTCAGTAATTTACAAACACCCGAGGAGATGCATTGGCATGCATCGAAACACTATTGCTATTTTGTAGTGATTTTAAATGATTTTTTAATATTCTAAAATTAATAATATTTGTCTAATCTGTATTGAGTTCTCTTTTAAATTACATGTATGTACGTTAGAATTGTACTCTATTCTTCGTTCTCATCTTACTTATTATTGATGAAGATGTCCTGTCTAATGACACACACACACACACACACACACACACACACACACACACACACACATATTGGCCCAGCGTCAATGGATAGAGTGTTTGTAAATATATATGTGGATATTGAAGTCAGCTGCGACAGTCTGTTTCTTGCTTATTAGCAATTTACCAGGTCATATATATATATATATATATATATATATATATATATATATATATATATATATATATATATATATATATATATATATATATATATCTGGATAAAATGAATGAAACAAAATTGGGTGTTTTTTTTATGAAAGTATTTATTTCTGTGTTTTTGTATATATTTATTTATTTAATATTTCAGACCACCTAGGTCTTTCCTCAGAAATCAAATTAGAAACTGTGTTTGTGTGTTTGTTTACAGCGTTTGTTTACAGCGTTTGTCGTGAAGCGTGCGCATGTCACGTGATGTGCAATGCAACTTTGTTTGAATTTTTGGCGGAAGACTGATGATAGTGTCTTAAATGTTGTTTAAAAGGTTTTTTGACCATAACTCAAGAAATATTTCTTAAAATATTTTTAACTGTTAAAATATTTATGTAGATTTGAAATATTCATGTGTTTGTTTACCCCTAGTTTATGTGTCTAATTTTAGAATTTAGTATTTTTCTTTTTTTCTTCTTCGTATGTGTGTTGTACTTAAATTACTGTGTTTGTGTGTTTGTTTTTAGACTTGGACGACACGTGGTGTGGAACGCGATTGTGTTTGATTCTTTAACGGACATCTGGTGTTTTGGTTATTGTTTAAAAAGGATTTTTTACCATATCTAAAGAAATTTTTTTAAGAAATATTTTAACTATTGAAATATTTATACTGATTTAGAATACCCAAGTCTTTGTTTAACCCTAGTTTATATGTGTTTAATTTTAAAATCCAGTATTTCTCTTTTTTTCTTCGTATGTATGTCGTGCTAAAATTTGAGTCTATCAATATACATTTGCAATTATCTATCGAATGTCGTGGTCTATTGAAGTGTTCTGCTACTGGTGAATATGAGTTATTTTGTCGTATATCTTGTTTATGTTTGTTGAAACGAAGCCTAAAGTTAGTTCCAGATTCGCCAATATATCCACTATTAGGACATATTGTGCAGAATAGGTAGTAAATTATATTATTGCTATCACAAGTGAGGCGGGGTGGATGTATTGTGATTTTGGAGTTGGGTGCGAGAAATTCACTGTCTGTTATTATGTGTTTGCAAATTAGACAACGAGTTTTGTTACATTTGTAATTACCTGTTTGGTTTGTATTATTTAGATATTTGGTGGAGGTGAGGATAGCTGATAAGTTAGGTGTTTGTTTTTTTGCGTTGATGGGTGGTTTGGCGAAAATGTGTTGGATATTTTTGTTTAATTGGAGGATCTTGTAGTCATTTTTTAATTTGTGAGTAAGTGTGTGGGAATATTGATTGTGGTCAAAAACCATGGGAATCCGATTGTTGTTTTTACTTTTTTGTATGTGAGAAGTGTGTTACGGTTTATGTGGATAGTTTTATTAAGTGCTTCTTTTATTATATTTATTGGGTATTTACATTTTAGGAATTGTTCTGTTAAGTTATTAATGTTGTGTAGAAAATCTAGATGGTCTGAGCATATGCGTTTGATTCTTAGAAATGAGCTGTATACGATAGATTTTTTTAATTTAAGAGGATGACAGCTTTTGAAGTGAAGGAATTTGTGATGGTTTGTGGGTTTGTTGTATAAACTGGTGGAAAGTGTGTGTTTGTTTAATTTTATCACAACGTCTAAGAAAGAGACGGATGTGTTTGAATGTTCCATGGTAAATTTAATTGTGTTGTGGAAGTTGTTGCAGAAAGTGAAAAAACTTTTTAGTTTTTCTGATCCATGAGTCCATAGCAAGACAATGTAGTGTAATGGTTTAAATTCTGAATTGTCTAGTATTTTCCTTTCTAGAATGTGCATAAAGATATTAGCATAGCTAGGTGCCATTTTCGTGCCCATTGCTGTGCCACTAATTTGTAAATAGTGTTTGTTGTTGAATTTAAAGTTGTTATGTGAAAGAATGAAATTTATTAATTGACATATATCTATAACTTGGTTGTTGGGTAATTTTTTACTAAGGAACTCACGGCAAGCTGAAACTCCTTCAGTATATATATATATATATATATATATATATATATATATATATATATATATATATATATATATATATATATATATCAACTATATTTTATTGTTATACGTTATTTATATATACACACATATTTCAGTAAATGCTCTTTTTATAATAAACAGTAGTAATATTTAACATTAAATTTAAATGTTGTTAGTATTGTTTTTTATAAACAGCATTTACTAAAATAATTGTGTCTATATAAATAAAGTATAACAATAAAATATAATAAAACAATTGCCGGACTTTCGTAGTGTGTAAGATCATTTGGTTACGTGAATATAAGTATCGAGCAGACATGAACGTTCGAGGGAAATCTTGGGAAGTTTGTAGTTTAAAAGCAGTAAAACTGACCTTGCTAACTAGAATCTCCTTCCTAACTACAATGATATACCACGTCCCGCCATGTGAAGGTACCGTGTAGGATACAGGTTCGATGCCTGTCGAAGGACTCATATTTTCTATGATATTTTCAGACGTTCATGTCGGTAAATGTTGTTAATACTGAAAGTTTGAAAGTGTATCATATTTAAATTATTAATTTGCATATCTCATCCGATAAATGAGAGCTTACTACGTATAAACATCGGCAATTTAAAAGTCCTGTGTGCTCTTTGAACTAACAATAAATTTATTGCTGGCATGTGCAAAGTTTTTCACATGGGCGTTGTCAAAGGAGTTCACTAATGACGCAATTTGGATTGATAATGTACAATGAACATCGTGAAATTCGACAGCGAAATATATCATTGACCTGAAAACAGTTATCAGGGCAATGAAGCTATCACTTAAAAATGAAAGCAATAAAGCAGAAGATTAATTCTTCCCCGTACTTGATATCCTCTTGAATTAAAAAAAAAAACTTAGGTTATATCCACTTATCAGAAAGTAACTTCGAACCTATGCAAGGCATGCTGATAACTTCAGAAGTAGTTTCCAGCAGCAGAGAAACTAATCAACAAAAATACAATAATTCCACTCTATAGAAATTCAACCTCTGACTCCGATAGAACTACTTTTACGAAGGTAAATCATGTAATGTCTAATCTTTGTATATAATCACGGCCTTATGCTTTCTTGTTTCTGGAACAAGACATTATGGTCTTAGAAGACAAAATTGTCTTATTGATGTAGAGAAATGAGCACTTATATAAAGCGCAAATAACATCCCAACATTTAAAGACGATGTTGGAATATTGTCTAAAATTTTGTTTTGTTGCTTTTATCATAACATTTTGGCGGTTAAGGCCTCTGGACTTCATCAGGTCCCTGTCGGTCTGTTTAACCTACAGTCAATTACGAACAGAACCCTTTTTTTCAATCAACGAGTATTCTTGATATCTCCTCTAGTTCTTACTTGAGATTGAACTCACAATTACACCCTTCTGAAAATTAATTGAAACAACCGCTTTAGTTTCCTTTCTTTCGCGAACAGTTGTAAAACCACTGGAGTGACAGAATGTAATCGATTTCTATTTTTCTCCTCAGATTTGGTCCTTTGCAGTGGTGTACAGTAATATGAATTTATTTTCAGGGTGTATGATGAAATTTGTTTTGCCTCGAAAAATATTGCGTTATCACGTCAGATTTTTATCACGCCCAGACACTATTTTCTAGACTGTCAATTAGCTGTCCTACGGCCATTGTCTGCGACGGACATTACTCCAAAGAAGCGTACGAAAATTGTTACGTTGCACGAAAACGCTGGCAAGACTTACCATTGAGCAAATCGAAGTACTATAGAATGGCCCGGAAACTCTCCTGATTTAAATCCAATCTGCAAGGAACGACTTATTGGAGTGGACATACGAATTACTAACAAGTACACTGGGTGATGTTTATTTGGAAGGATACGAAATAAAGTAAATAATAACAGATTTATTCGTTTTGTTTCAATCAATTTGCACAAGGGTGTCCAATTTCACCTAATACAGGAAACAACACTTTAATTAACTAGGCTATTGTCCTGTAAGAGAATTCTCAGTGAAGAATTTAGACACTTAACACTAACCTGCCTTCTGATAGCAGTTGCAGCTACTGCTCATCATAATTGAATACACTCACTTAAGCTTGTATATTTTTAACAGCGGCTATTGCTGCTGCTGTTGAGGACTTGCCGCCATTGTTTTTGTATATTTATTAGAAGGTCTCATATCGTGTTTATTTCTATGTTGAGGTAAATAATAACTACTCATCCGAGAAATTTAGACAGAAATGATAATGGAATTATAATTATTTATAGTTTCACTTCTAGATATACAGAGGCGCTGCATATAAGTAAAGGAACAATGGACAACACAATGGATTGAGAAATCCTTGAGTAGAATTTGATCCAATTTACAAAACATCTTAAACTACCGAAAAATTGACTGTTTCAGCCTGCTGGTGACAGGAACCATAAAGAAGGTGAATTGAGAAAGAGAGAGTGGCCAAGTTAGTTGTCTGACCTAATTTCTAATGAATACAGGTTGCAGTCAAAGGCAGTCATAAGGTGTGGAAAAATGTTAATTAATTTCCGCGAAAAACTTATTTCAGATTATTATTAACGTCTTACAGGTGTTATACGAAGAGATGATCTGCAAATCAGTACAATTTTCACCTGGTCACATCCCACATATCCGCATATAAAATGCGTCTTATTCTGTAACTATCTACCTCTAGTGGCTCCCGCGCCTTGAGAAGGGTGAATATAATTGTAAAATTATAGCAAATTAAGAGAACATTATTAGATTCTTAATTCAGTTTATTGCTGTGTGACCACCATTTTTTTTATTTGTACCTTTTTATTAAATGTCCAAATAAATTTATCTAAAGATAAAGAATTATTGTTTATGCTTAGAGAATACACTAAAAATTGCCAATGTTCAACTCAGTACTTATGTTTTTAATCAAATTAGAAATAATGTTTCTTAAAAAATACAACATTTTATAAAATTCTGGTCTCTGTTCGGATTGGATAACATAGTTTAATTTATTGCCCATCATATCCTTAAAGACAGTAACGTATTTGTCTTGCACATTTATTTGTTTCTCATTTTAAAATGAAGAAACAGAAACTGACACAAGCCGTCAGTGAAAAGCGTCGGATAAACTGTTTCATTTCTCCTATTAACTCCACTTTTGTTTCTGATGATGTTATAAATCCCACTGGTGCGCGCACGCCCGCACACACACACACACACACACACACACACACACACACACACACACACACACACACATATATATATATATATATATATATATATATATATATATATATATATATATATTTACAGGGTGCTATGGATAAATTGCCGTCAAAATGATGCAAAAATGAAAATAACACTCATTTTAACAGATATTTACCAACATAAGACAAAGATATCGGGAATAATATAGATTATATGTATTCTATAAAATCTCTATTGACTTCAACGACAGTCTCCTGATAAATTCGGAATCTCCTGCAATTCTTCTGGACAGTCTCCTTGTTTAAGTTGGTGATTGCATCCATAATCCTTTCTTTCAGTTTATCTTTGGTGTTACAAAGAGTTTTGTTGGTCTCTGGCTCAACTGTGCCACATATAGTAATGAAGATGTTTGCAGTCTGGGGAGTTAAGTGGCTAGATGTAAGGGATGACGTAGTTGCAGAAATTATCTGACAGCGATCACGGTGCGGCATGGTTCAAACTTGCCAGATATTGGGTTTTCCAGCAGCCTTCTTCTTGACATGGGGCAGCAACTACCTATTCAAGGTGCTTGATGTAGGCTTCCAGGTTGAGTTACCAACTAATTAGGGAATCCTTTTCTTAGCAGAAAGATCAGAGTGACTTTTCCGATCCGGGCTACCTTCGTAATCACCATATGACTCGTTTCACTCATCTTGGATCCTCTTCACTCAGATTGGCAGGCAAATATTCTGAAATGTTGGTAGTGGAGTTTCCAGCACGAATGCTAATCAGAACAACAGGCCCTACCCAAATTTCTGGCGGAGTAAATCACGTCATGGTTCTCTCTTTTTTTTTCCAGATGGTACCCAACTCACACTACTATATTGTGCAGTCGACAAAATTAATAAAAAACAACGCGCATGCGCGAAATAAAAATATAAAATTCCGACAATTTACCAATCGCACCCTGTATCTGTGTTTATGAATGTGTGTTTTTGTTTGTATATATATATATATATATATATATATATATATATATATATATATATATATATATATATATATATATGTGTGTGTACCGCTATAACGCCCGTTTCTGACGTTATAATTGTCGAACACACAATGCCATTATTTTGAAGTTATTTCAATTAAGCCGAACTTAATTTAATATTTTAAATGGCTCCCGAGTGGATGCTTCTTTTAGAGCCACATTCTTAAGTGTCAATCTTCATTTTTCTAAGGTCAGTCCTTATCTGTTCCCCATATCCTCATAATTCTCTCTTCCTAATGTCCCCCGCTTCGGCTCCTGTCACATACCTCATTCAGTAACACTTTACCCTGAGTCAATTTAGGCCCTTGCATTGCTGAATTATAATAATAAAATAATAAATGTTTGGGGCTACGATGCGTTTCTTTAAATACACTTTAATAAACATGAGATATTATGCATTCTTTTAAACTAATAAAGAAAGTTTCATTAACTCGAGTGCGTGTTGCTTTTATTTAATAAAAACTAAACAATTGTGGGTAAAAAAAATTTTAAGACAGCAATAACATGTTTTGTTTTCTTCGATAAAACCATCAGGCATTCTTCAAGCACTGAAAAAGCTCACTCTCACTCTTTGAGTTTTCTCTTCGAAATCTAATATCCAATTCCTCCCATATTAATTCAAACTATTTTACCTTTTCATTATTTGAGGTAATTTTGACATAATTTGGAAAAATATTTTTGAAAGGTAATTTTTTCCAAATTATGTGTAAGACAGATATATAACATGCATACCATAAATTGAATGATATTGTTCTTTTATTTAATGAATCATTTGACCTGAGTCAAATCTCCAAAACATCTCCGCGCCATGATGCAGATACCACCATAGATAACTGTTGAAACCACACATTCATCATTCAGTATTATTTTCTGATTTTTTCACACATAAACTCCACTGTTACTACCAAAATTTCAATTTTTAACTGATCTGTCCACATTACATTTTAACACTATTTTCTCATGCATTTCCGTTTATTCACCTTACACAAAAGGTGTTTCTTGATGGCTACCCCCAGATAACCCGCGATCTCAGTCAATGTCTAACACTTGAGATCAACACTGTTTGCTGCCCAGAAGAATTAAGTTCAGTATTTCTTCTATATATTTAGCTCTCATTAATCAAGTGTTTATCTTCAGCAGCAATTGTCAGTTTTGTTGCTCCGCGTTTTTTCTGACAATATTTGTCCATTTTCTAAGTGCCTTTCTATTGCACTTCATGTCTAGAAGGCTTCAAAATCTTGCAAATCAAAAATCTTTGTCTGGAATGATGCTGGACAAATGGTACCGACTCAGTAAGTATCTTACTCCCCTTAGAATGCTCTAAATTTACAAGATCCAGATCAAGTTGAAAACAGGGTACTCACTGTAGTATCCATTACCTTTAAAAGATCCAGATCAAGTTGAAAACAAGGCACCTCCTTTTAGTATGCTTTATGTTTACAAGATACAGATCAAGTTTAAAAAAGGGTACTTCACTGGTATGCCTTAATTTTACAAGGTCCAGATCAAGTTGAAAACAGTGTACACTATTTCACTACGATTTATCTTTACAAATCCAGATCAAGTTGAAAACAGGGTACTCACTTTATTTATTATTTAACTTTACACGATCCAGGTCAACTTGAAAACAGGGTACTCCCTTTTAGTATAATTTATGTTTACAAGATAAAGATTAAGTTGAAAACAGGGTATTCCCTTTCAGTATGCTTCATCTTTACAAGATCCAGATCAAGTTGAAAAAAAATATTCCCCAGTATGCTTTACATTTACAAGATCCTGAAAATGTGAAAACAGGGTACTTTCTCTAGTATGCTTTACTTTTACAAGATCCAGATTAAGTTGAAAACAGGGTACTCCCTTTTAGCGTGCATTAACTTTGCGAGATCCAGATAATTTGAAAAAAGGGTACCCCGTTTTAGTATGATTTACCTTTTTAAGATCCAGATCATGTTGAAAACAAGGTACTCCCCCAGTAGGCTTTACTTTACAAAACCCAGATCAAGTTGAAAACAGGGTACTCCCTTTTAGTGTGCTTTACATTTACAAGATGAAGTTGACAAAAGGGTACCCCTATCCACTATGCTTTAGCATTACAAGATCCAGATGAAGTTGAAAAGAGGGTATCTCTTTTATTATGCTTTACTTTTACAAGATCGAGATGAAATTGAAAACAGGGTACTCCCTTTTAGTATGCTGTACATTTACATTATGCAGATGAATGTGAAAACAGGATAATTACCCTAGTATGCTTTTCATTTACAAGATCCAGAACCATTTGAAAACAGTATACTCCTCCTAGTACGCTTTCTCTTTACAAGATCCAGATCAATTTGAAAACAGGGTACCGCCTAGTATGCATTATCTTTACAAGATCCAGGACAAGTTGAAAACAGGGTACCCCCTAGTATGCATTATCTTTACAAGATCCAGATCAAGTTGAAAACAGGGTACCCACTAGTATGCATTATCTTTACAAGATCCAGATCAAGTTGAAAACAGGGTACCCACTAGTATGCATTATCTTTACAAGATCCAGATCAAGTTGAAAACAGGGTACCCCTAGTATGCATTATCTTTACAAGATCCAGATCAAGTTGAAAACAGGGTACCCCCTAGTATGCATTATCTTTACAAGATCCAGATCAAGTTGAAAACAGGGTACCCCCTAGTATGCATTATTTTTACAAGATCCAGATCAAGTTGAAAACAGGGTACCCACTAGTATGCATTATCTTTACAAGATCCAGGTCAAGTTAAAAACAGGGTACCCCCTAGTATGCATTATCTTTACAAGATCCAGATCAAGTTGAAAACAGGGTACACCCTAGTATGCATTATCTTTACAAGATCCAGGTCAAGTTGAAAACAGGGTACCCCCTAGTATGCATTATCTTTACAAGATCCAGATCAAGTTGAAAACAGGGTACACATCCTTGTATGCTTTATTTTTACAAGATCCAGGTCAAGTTGAAAACAGGGTACCCCATAGTATGCATTATCTTTACAAGATCCAGGTCAAGTTGAAAACAGGGTACCTCCTAGAATGCATTATCTTTACAAGATCCAGATCAAGTTGAAAACAGGGTACCCCTTAGCATGCATTATCTTTACAAGATCCAGATCAAGTTGAAAACATGGTACCCGCTAGTATGCATTATCTTTACAAGATCCAGGTCAAATTGAAAACAGGGTACCCGCTAGTATGCATTATCTTTAGAAGATCCAGGTCAAGTTGAAAACAGGGTACTCATCCTTGTATGCTTTATTTTTACAAGATCCGGATGCATCAAAACGCTGTCTTAACTCCCTAGTCTCGATAGAGTTCAAAAGCATATCTTCGTCCTTGTTGGTGATTAATTATTTTCTTCCTTACAATCCTTTTCCACGGATGAATCGTTGCAATAACCCTCGATATTCTATCGTATTTCTATGGAAAACGTCAAATTTTGCCGTCACATTTATGCATAGCTGTTTGATTGTTGTCATTTTGTGAAAATTACTTCAAATTTTTAAAAAAATTAATAAGAATACCATGAAAATACTGTCGTAATGTCATATTCTTTTTTATTATTATTAAAACAGACGGCTACATATGTTTTGTATACAACGAGTCGGTTGTTACAGCAATTTTAAAAAATAAAATCAATATATGTGATTTTTAAGATATTAATGGCCACAGTTTGTTTTAATTCTTGGATGGCCGCAAACATTTTCCCTGTAGTATACAGGGTGTATCAACACTGCTTTTACAAATATTGGGGGGGGGGTAGGTCCCGCAAACTAAATAATCACAAAATCCAAGCACACATCTCAAAATCCATCAATTTTCAGTTATTAAGTTTAAGTTTTACGGTAGGTGCTATTAAATGTACAATCCAAGATACAATTCAAAAATATTTATTACCATAGTTGTAGTGCCACGGATCCATTCTCAGCAGAATATTTTGGATAACGCGGCTGCCTTTAGTCTGGAAACTCAAACTGATACAGCCGTGCAACCTGGCGTTGCATTACCTTTCTCGCGGCTGTATGCATAAATCATATCGAACTGACATCGATCCTGCTATTCATAAACGGAACCTTTCTCAGTTATTTCACTAGCACACTCTTTAAACATTGAAGGCAGACTAGCCACAAATGTACACGAATTACAAATGTAACCTAGTCTACATAGCAAAAAGCGCCATCACCCGTAAATTAACTTTCAAATTAATAACTCAAAAACGAACGATTTGCAGACATATGTTTATATGGAATTTTGTCTTTGTTTAGTTGTGGGGAAAGAAACCAAAATTTGTGAAAGTAATTTTTGAACTCCCTATATATATATATATATATATATATATATATATATATATATATATATATATATATATATAATTATCATTCATTGATAGAAATATACATATCAACAAATGACGGAAATAATACAATCATGATGGAAATGTCTTAACACTACCTATATTTATTGGACCAAAACATTGGAACATACGCAATGGTATATGCCAAAATGGAGAATTAAACAATATGTTTAAAAATATATGATTCTTTTTCTAACGATATATCCATCCATTTATATATATATATATATATATATATATATATATATATATATATATATATATATATATATATATATATATACATACATATATATATATATATATATATATATATATATATATATATATATATATATATATATATATATATATATATATGCATCATTTACTACAAATATATATATATATTAATGTATATCTATATATATCTATCAATATATATATATATATATAGATAGATAGATATGTATGTAGATATAATTGCATTCATATATATATCTTACATATATATCTCTCTTCCTTCTTGATTGCTTCTAATCAAAACTTTTGTAAATCAATCACTTCCAGAGAAACAATAGAATGTTTGAAAGTGTGAATGAAAAAAATATTGAAATACTTATGAGTTATCCTGCTTGTCGCCAACGAAACAAAGGTGAAATGGCTGTGAAAAAAGAACGGATATAATATCACCTAGTAAAACGAAAAAGAAGATAGGACGCAAAAAATGTAAAAACAAGAAGAAATTATCGAGTATTCCTACCAAGTCAGATAAGCAATTTTTCTGATGTAAAATATATAAGGTGTCTTAATGTCCAAGTGCGTTTTAGATTTTAGATGAGATCTCATACAAAGTTGATGCTTGATGTCTCAGTATTGTCGGCTTGCTAGACAATTAGAATGTTAGCGCTGTACGTTCGAAACTCACTCTGTCTTCCTCATAGTCTGCCTTGTTTTATGTTACTCTGAGTCGGAATATATATGAGAATCATATTAGGACGGCAAATACGCATATTTTCACCTCCTAAACACACACACACACACACACACACACACACACACATATATATATATATATATATATATATATATATATATATATATATATATATATATACATACATACATACATGCATATATATATATATATATATATATATATATATATATATATACATACATACATACATGCATATATATATATATATATATATATATATATATATATATATATATATATATCTTTAAGTATACAAATAGAAAAAATGCCATAAGTATTTTTGCCGTTAAAAAAAAAGTTTTTATAAAAACCCAGACGACATGCGATTAGCAGATGTCAGAATTTGTTGAAAAATACATCCCTACCCATCCCTAAATATAAGCCCGCTTTCGAATGTAACTATTAAATGATACAACGAAAATTGAAATTGAACTAGCTACCACCCCTTGTCTAGATGAGTGGATTTCTCGGTATCCTTCGAAACACTCAATTATGAATATTTGCCGTGCCTTTAAAACTGTAAATTTTAAAAAAATAAGTTACTGCAAAATTCGCTTGACGAGGAAATGGGACTAATGTCTTTAATTTAATAACAAAATTAAATTCGAAGATTTTAGCTTCCATTTTGAAACATGGTTATTACTGTGTAACGAAAAGGACGTGTTCATGTTTTAGTATTGTTCAGTTATTGCTGCTATGTTTCAATAGTGTCAGAGTCTGCTGTACACGTCTGAGTGAGTGAGTCTTCTGGACGGATTAGTAAATCTCACATTCGCCGCCACCATATACAGTAAGCAGTACTATAATCGTTTATGTCATTGCAATGTTCTTATTGCATCCTCTACCTTGCTGTAACGCTTGACTCTCTCTGCCGCCGTTTCTCTTTCTTTACGCTGCCGTATGATTGGTGTTACTCTTAATTCTTTCTTATGTCGTCTTGCTTACCTTATTACTTGATTTTTCTCATCTTTTACCACGAGGTAAACATATTTCACCGCTATACAGTTGCTACACGAAAAAAAGAAATATAAATATAAAATAAAACTAAATTGTAAATGACGAAAATAAAAAGAAAATTATCAGGAAAATCTGCATTATCATCTGGATATTTACGAAGTTTAGAAATACATGGCACAAGATAGAATTGGAAGAAACATCGAACTCCCGCCATTACTGTCAAAGATAGAAACTATCACTTTTAGCACATGCGCATTGTTGTACGTTGATTTCAAGAAGACATTTGAAATGATTCATGGTTCAGTAAACTCAGTAAATGGATGTTTGACATAATTACAGCCATTCTAATGCAAAAGAATATAACCAGAGTTTATATATATATATATATATATATATATATATATATATATATATATATATATATATATATATATATATATATATATATATATATATATATATATATATATATGTATCCGATGCGATGAGAACGAAAGTAATATATAAATTCCAACGTTCCCAGCATTAATCCAAAAGCGGGTTCGATACCGATAGTAGAGCGATAATTATTTATTTATTATAATTTTATCATATAGACAAAACCGTTTTACGCACTACTAAGATGCAACTTGGTTTCAGTGCATTTCATCTGCACTTCGACGGGTCAGAGTCGAAAATGTTTTTCTTTATTCCTACAGGCTTCATTGATTTTTATTCATTTATTTTTTATTGGTAAATCTCTTTTCCAGTTCCACACCGTTCGAGAATACCCCCTCTGTCATAGCAGCCGAAACACACGCGCCTAGAATGCACTAAGTTATTAGTGTTTGAACCGAGAAGAATATTCAAATGTTCAATATATTATGAATTCTTTACCATTCAGTTTTGTGAGAAAAAATAGAAGATAAAATACGTTAAATTAAAAACAAAATATACTTCCGTCTGTTATCTAGTCTCTTAGGATTAAAGTCAGCATGTTTTTTCCTTCTCTGAGAACATATGCAAATGTGATGTTTTAAAAATCAAAGCACTTTTGCTGATAGACTTATTAAAATTATCAATACTTTATTAACTAGAGTTGTGTCGAAATTTCATGTCGTATTTCATCCTCTTATCTTTTGTTCTTTTTTCAATTAGAATTCTTCTTTTTGCTTTTCCTTCGTCTTCGACATATTCTTTGTTTATTCGTAGAAGAGTTCTATGATCTTGTCTTTGACAGAATCCGAGAGCGTATGAAAATGTCCCTCCTCACATATCCAACGTTCTCAGTTGTATTCTTAGCAACATCAGTATCGTTGTGATCTTAATAGCCTGAATTCTTTGTCGGGTCTCATATGCTACTGTCCTTTTTTGAAAGCTAATTCTGAATGGTTCTTAATGAAGCTGGCTTCGCAATCAAGAACCGGGAGATTCATGATTCTCGATTTACCGTATAAATTTTGTTACATTATTATATTTGAGATCATTTGTTGTTTTACGACCTAAACATATTCTCATTTACTAAAACAAATCTGTCAGAATATCTTACATGAATTTAATTACCATTATTATTTTTTTATAAGTTCATCTGTGGATCGAAGACAGAAATAAATACCAAGAACGTCAAACATCAAAAGAAAACAAATTAGTTTCTGAGTCGATGGATTGCGCATCCTTCCGGTTCATAAATGAATCATTTCCAAATAAATATTTAGCATTTTTTTCCAATTGGTCGCATTCCCGTCGATAATACGAAAAATGCTTTTTCCGATTGAAATATCGGAACGTCTCGCAAAGTTCAAATTCCGACCTTGTTCACTTTCTTATAAATAAATTTCAAACAATTTTTGAATCCATCTCTTCCCTATTAATTATGTGTTAATCAACTGCAAAGCCTCGGCTCTCTAGCCTTGGCTGGCCACCAGTCTAGAAGAAGGAGTACTATGAATTCAAAAGCGGTTCAGCATGAGAGTAGAATCTCTAGTGAACATGTTCTCAAATGACATTTTATATCTTCAAAAGATGAATATATATATATATACGATTTATTAATTATTTATACATCGCATTTTATCGTATTTTTTAAAAATAAATTTCATTATTATCATTATCATTATCATTACGACTACTATTTGATTTCCGTCCTCGGTATGACGATAAACTACATTCGCGCCTTAGGTAAGACGATAAACTACGTCCAACAGTAAGGCATCTGATCAGGAGGTTTTGAGGAGCCTTGAACCACCTCCTAATTGTTGGCGTTCCCAGGTCCACCCTGACCCGGGGTGGTAGGACTTGTTAGTGTCCCGGCGATGGGCAAATAGTTGACACCTAAACTTGTGTAAAAATAGGTTTTAATACCAGAAATACTTTGTAATAATTTAATATATATTACCAACAATAATTTGAGAAGGAAAAATTATTATCAGCAATATTTTTTTAAAAAGTACTAGCAATAAAAACAGCCATACATTCTTTGAAAAAATATTACTAGTTATAGATTTCTTCAGAGAAAAATATTCCCAGAAATAGATTTTTGAAGAAAAGCATATTACCAACAATAAAAATGTTGTCGGCATTAAATAACCCATTGAGGTTGATATGCCGTAAAACAAACCAAACCAAACTATTTGATTTAATACGCTCTAAAACACTTAAATGTTGAAGATAGCCTTATTTCTGGGTGAAGATAGCCTTATCTCTGCTTATCTTACAGATATGAACACACGTTGCAGCAAATGTGCTTCTTTCCAATCAGCTTTGCACCCTCATCAACATATAGTTCAACATTATCTTCCTTGAATGTGTTACAATTGTAGTAAAAAATAATCAAAGGAATTCGGTTAGCAATAAGAAAGATAAAAACTGTAACGGTGTTGTCAAGAAAGTCACGCGAGATGTAAATGTTTTTTTTTAGAACGATGTAACTGGAAATTTTAAGAAGACATTTTTTTTTAAGCTTATCACCCCAAGCAAGGCTGGAGGCCAACTAGCACGTAAGGGGTTACAGAATGTTTGGAGGAAGAGCAGATTGGAGTGGTAAAGGAGAGGATGTGGAGAAAGATAGTGGATCGATCAAGGCAATGGGGTTAAAGAAGATTTGGAGCGAGAGCAGATAGGAATAAAAGGTGAAAGGGTGTGGAGAAGAGAAGTGGATAGATCAAGGCAACTGGAGATGTCGATTGACGTTACACTTAAATAGTTGGAGATTGTATTTGTCAGGGAAACAGGAATAAGGAAGGGAGTTCCACAGGCGATATGTGTGAGACATGAAGCTATTGGAGTAGAAGAGATGTCTATATCTAACAGTTTCAACGGTGAAGGGGTGGGAACGGGATGCCAACCTCGTAGGACGTTTAAATTCATGAGGCCTGGGAACCAGCGAAAGCAGCTCCTCGGAACAATTACCGTGAAAGTATTTGTAAAATGACAGATCGAGGCAACGTCTCGTCTGTGAGAGAGCGACTGCAGACAAGTTGACAGATCAGGGCCAATTACATTGCAAGAATCCGGTGGATGATGCAATTGACTCGATGTATTTGTTCTATCTCAGATCAGCGGCCAGCGTGAGACCGAGCAGCCGCGGAGCGGAGCTCTCGCGACTTTGGTCTTCAGACATTCTAATGGGATGCAGGGATGGATCCCTGTGGTGGTTAATAAAGAGCAGTTTTGTTTTAGAGGCGTTAAAGTTAACCATCCATTTCTTGCCGCAGTTCACAACCGATTGGAGGTCCTTTTCTATTCGAACTGCCAGGTTAACTTTGTCAGCATCACTAGATTTGTGTTTGAGGCAGGAATAAGTTGTGGTGTCGTCCGCATAGATGCCGACTTGGGAATCCATGGCGTCAGGAATGTCGTTTATGAATATGAGGAATATAGTAGGGCCTAGGATGGAGCCCTGAAGAACACCTGCGTTAGTAGGATATCAGAAGCGTTATTAAAGGATGTACAATTTGTTTGATTTCCATGATTGGTACTTTTTAATAAACATCGCTATTTACGACCGTTGAAATACAAGGGGCATCGGAATAAAGAATAATCCTTAACTGCATACCTTAATTTTAATAATATTCCTCAATCTTAGGCGTATTTTAATAAAAGCAACAAAAATAAAAATATACTAGACAAAAATTATTCATCAATACTTCATGTAATAAATTCGATTTCTATTGAAATATACTGCTGAGAAATGTATACAATATTTGGAATATAATTTGGCCAAAACATAATGGATTACATGCTTTCAAAATTCCAATGCAAAATAAATTTGTCGAATGGAGAAATTTTTCTATCATTCATAGTTATTCTAGTTTATATCAATTGACTTTTTTAAACTATTTACATTATTCCGACTATTCCTTTTCATTTCATAATTCATGAACATTTTTATATATTTTTTGCAAAAAACAATAAATAAATAAACAAGACATTTTTAAACTGGGAGATTTTACAAGTACTTTCTCTGTGAATATGTGGTATTATGGTATATGTAGGATCAAATTATGATAAATGAATACCTGTGGTGAAAGAGACAATTGTAATGGATGAATGGGTTGTGAATATGAATAGCTAGGTATAGTTATGTGTCTATATTTCTGAGATAAGTTATTATGTACATTATTTACACTATTCGAACTATTGTCCTCACCTTTGTCGCCATATTTGTCACAACGTTTCGGCCGTTGTACGCTCCGGCCTTTTTCAGGTGGTTGGAATGTCGAACTGAACCCTTTATTTCGCTCACTGGTGTAGACTGTTCTAGTTCCATGTGCCATGTTTAATGGATGTCAGTTATCTATTATCTCCTGTTAATTCCCCTCTCCAAGTTCTCCACTGCATTAATCTGTATTGAACTCACACACTTTGGGTCCTGTCACTGGATATAGCTAACGCCTTTATCCACTGTGCCATGTATTCTTGAGGACACACAGCACAGAAATGTAGACAGATACTGAATTTTGTAAGTAACTTCATTGATATAATGGCTATAGGGACTCCAACTCTTCATGCGAATCAGAAGGATTTCTGGAAATATTATTAATTGAGTTAGTGTTAATATGAACAACTTGCTGTTTGGTACATTTCATCGATTTTCCCTGTCACATCTTGGTATATTTGTATCTTCTTTAGCGATGAATACAAGGAATTCTAATTGAGATTTGGGTTGAAATTTAGTCCGAAATAGACTTTCAAATAGAGTAGTCTTATTGAGAGGATCTGATCTGCTCTTGCCATCTTCTACATTTATTCTGCTTAGTGTCACCATTTCACACTGTTTGCATACTCTATTACCCACTGAATGTACTTACATCTACTGGAAATCTCAGCTATTTTTAAAGAATCATTATGCATCATTTTGGGACCGTAAATCTTCCCTGACCGGAGATGAAATCACCGACCAGAAGAAAATATACACTTACCTACCGTATTTGGTTTTAGCTGTCATTAGAATAATATTGTTATTATTGGAGTCGCTCTAATTACGCATTGAGACAAGCCGATGAGTAGCACTAATGGTGCACGAAATAGAATATATATATATATATATATATATATATATATATATATATATATATATATATATATGAAGAAATATAGTCCTAAGATGTGCTATATTTATGGGATAAAGTGCTCAATATCAGAGATAGAGCGTATGTAAATATAAATATAAAAGTGAACATTGAAGTCAACACTTAGAGGCGACAGTCTGTTTCGTGGTAGATGCAATGGTCAGTTGCCTGCTAACGATTGCATCTAGCATGAAACAGACTGTCGCCTCTAAGTCTTGACTTCTATATTCATTTTTGTATTTATATATATATATATATATATATATATATATATATATATATATATATATATATATAAGTGTGTGTGTGTGTGTGTAATAAATAAAAGTTTAATGATCAGAAGTGAATCAGACCAGGAAACAGTAGGATTACATAGTGGCCTAAACAAGTGTGAAAAAATAAAATAAATGTAAAGATAACATGTACAGCTTTTAACTTTAAAATTCCGGAGGTCAGTTGAATCCGCTCCCTTCGTTTCAAACTTACGGTATTCTCAGGCGATTTTTAGCAAAATAATTTTTAACACTTTGTTTTTTAATCGTGCAATTGTCTGTTTATATCTGAAAATAATAATATAACGTTTATTAGATTTAAAAAAATAAAGTGTTAAGAGTACATTTGATAAGATTCGCCTGAGGTTACCGAAAGTTGAACCCAAGGTAGCTGATTCAACTAACCCCCGGATTTTTAAAGTATATATATATATATATATATATATATATATATATATATATATATATATATATATATATATATATATATCAGAGAGAGAGAGAGAGAGAGAGAGAGAGAGAGTGAAGATAGATAGATAGATAGATAGATAGATAGATAGATAGATAGATAGATAGATAGATAGATAGATATGCGTGTGTGTATAAATTTAGCACAAGAATATTTTCATTTGTATAAAGGAATATGAAGGGAACGAGAAGAAGAAAATGTGGGGGAGGAGTAGAAAAGAACACGAAGAAGAAGAAGAAGAAGAAGAAGAAGAAGAAGAAGAAGAAGAAGAAGAAGAAGGAGAAGTTGAAGAAGATGAAGAAGATGGGAAGAAGATGATGATGAAGAAGAAGCAGAAGAAGAGTACGAAGAAGATGAGAAGACGATGAAGAAGAAGAAGAGTACGAAGAAGAAGATGAGAAGATGAAGAAAAAGAATACGAAAAGAATACGAAAAGAAGAAGAAGAAGAAGAAGAAGAAGAAGAAGAAGAAGAAGAAGAAGAAGAAGAAGAAGAAGAAGAAGAAAGCTTTTTTCGGGCTATGGGGGTTCAAGATGTGAAGTTCTCAGTTGGTGAATGCAAGTAACATTGATCCTTTGAAACAGATGAAAGATATATTAGTACAAAACTTTCGTCTGTTGAATAGTGGTTCCAGAGTAGAGAATAGGGCATCACTCACAATACCTTGTAATAGCTTTGAAACTCTGTCAGGCCTGGACAGAATGGACTGGGGAGTTCCATCGCAGACATTGCCGAAACATTTGTTCTGATTTAGCTATTGTAAATAGATATAGCAGTGGGAGTTAAGCATTTTATCAAACGGTAGAGAGAATCGAGCATTGTTCCAACGTTGTTACTGATTGTACGAACACACGCGTTCCACTTGATTTCCGGCGGGCGTTTTAGTCCCAATAGGCGTTCGAGGCAAATAGCCTCATTGAGGGTAAAACTACTTATCAGGACCGAATTACATTTAGATTCCGCTCAGTGATTATTAAACATTACTAGATTCGTTTTCGAGATATAGACGGACCCAAGCGTATCTTTGCCCCATAAAAATGTGAAAGCGTGGTCACATTATCATCTGTTTGTATATCTACTACATAATAGTTAGGAAAATGCTGGAATATTAACGAATCCTTTTGACCCTTGTTCCCCTGAGAAACCCCACAGATGTGTACGCTCAATGTATACCGTGAATAATAATAATAATAATAATAATAATAATAATAATAATAATAATGGATAGAATTAAGATACAACTAGGCCTCACTTCTTCGGGCAGTGTAAGCTAGATGAGGGTAAGTAACAGAAGTTGTGAAATTTTCACCATACTAACATGTACGCACTTAACCTGCGTACATGAATGAGTTCTGGTCATGTCGGTATGAGCATCTAAATTCAAATTAGAAATTGCACTTGGGAGATTTTACAAGTACATTGAAGGGAATAGATTTAAACTGTATCCATAAAGGTTGTTCGATAGTTTTTTTCATAAATTTTTACACGTGCTTGATCAGGTGAGGAGACTGCTGGCATATTGAGGAATTTTGCTCTCTTGTGAAAGCAAACAGAGGTGAAAGTTCAGTGAAGAAGAAGAAGAAGAAGAAGAAGAAGAAGAAGAAGAAGAAGAAGAAGAAGAAGAAGAAGAAGAAGAAGAAGATGGGGGAGGAGGAGAATAATAATAATAATAATAATAATAATAATAATAATAATAATAATAATAAGAAGAAGAAGAAGAAGAAGAAGAAGAAGAAGAAGAAGAAGAAGAGGAGGAGGAGAAGAAGAAGAAGAAGAAGAAGAAGAAGAAGAAGAAGAAGAAGAAGAAGAAGAAGAAGAAGAAAATGAGGGGGAGAAAGAAGAAGAAGAATAAAAAGAAGAAGAAGATGGGAAAAGATGAAGAAAAAATCGATGTGGAGGGTGACAAATAAGAAGAGGGCAGGAAGAAGAAGAAGAAGAAGAAGAAGAAGAAGAAGAAGAAGAAGAAGAAGAAGAAGAAGGAGAAGAAGAAGAAGAAGAAGAAGAATATGGGAGAAGAAGTAGTAGAAGAAGAAGAAGAAGAGGGAAGGAGGAGAAAGAAGAAGAAGAAGAAGAGGGAAGGAGGAGAAAGAAGAAGAAGAAGAAGAAGAAGAAGAAGAAGAAGAAGAAGAAGGAGAAAATATATCACTTATCCTACTAGATGAAGAATGTGAAGCAATGCATGCAAAGATCTGTGTATGAAAATATCAATTTGAAGGAATCGAAAATGGAGATAATAATGTTAATGTTTTCAATAGCGATGATAAAAAAAAATGAAGAAAACGAATTAATTTTAAAAGACATAAAGAAAAGAGCAGAAAATATCGTGCTTAGAAGCACTTGCGTTCGTGCCTAACCATCAGCGTGTTTTGCCTGAACGAAGATCGCGTTCTCGAAATGATCTGCTTTCCCGTGCAACTTCCTACCCCATTATACGTTACCTCCCACCCTCCCGTTGATATTCATCCGCCCGTGCCTAACAATTCAACTGCTATCTGGTGCGCTATTCGGTCGCGTCGTGCCTCGACACCGGAAAGAATAATAAAAAATAGGTGGAAGAACGTGAATTGGCTGCTTCCCTTCGGCGAGTGATAAAAGTGAAGACATTCTTCCTGAGGAATGCGAGTGCACTGAAGTCACTTGTTCCGCTGAATGAAATGGCAAGTGCGCATGCGCTACGGAGAATTTGCGTTTGGGAGGATTGAAAAAGAGATAGCATGGAAAGGAGATGGGTGATGACGACGACAACAACGAGAGAAATAATGACAGAAAAAAAATAAGAATAAAATGAAAATTCAGGAGCTTTTCAGTAAGCATCAGGGGATATCTGTCGAAGAAGATAGAAAGAACTTGCAAGTGCCTCACCAACAAGAACAATGTTATTCGTATGCACAAAAATTATAGGAAAAAAAATAAATATGCGAATAGAATTGCTTCTCCAGCATCTCTGACCATAGTTTTTTTTAAATCATTTCACTCGAACAAAGGCAATAAAGCCACTAAAACGCAAGTGCTTACTGAGTGTACACAATATATGCAAAAACACTATTAACAAGAGAAAGAAAAATAATGATAAAACAGATGATGAGGATTGATTATTGTATTTACACTTTTGAAAATCAAATTTGAGGGAGAAGCAAGAAGTCGAGAGTGAATTTCACAACTGATAAGTACCTTAGAAGTAAATGTTGGCATAGAACTTACGGTTACACTAAGACATTTTAACTGTAAAATAATGACACCTTGGTGCCAATCTAGTCAGTCAGTTATGTGTCATGCGTGATACACTCTTAGGTGATCATGTATCTTTCGATACCTGACTGACGAGGCAGATTTTTCTTCCCGCACTAGGTTGCAATTTATTTCTGCGGTAGACACGTTGAAATCCAAGGCTATAGAACCTGGTTTTCTGTCATGCTATTTACCCATTGCTGGGGGGCGAAGAAGAGGATTCATACATTTGCCAAGGGTATTAGCACGTAAATGAATGTAACGAATCCGACTGGAATTCGAAGTCGTCTCTCCGATTCTTCAATCCCTTGCTCTACCGTGTATGCTTAAATCTAGTTAACATAGAGCAAAGGTCACAGAACAATTACTGTGAATATATCTCGTTAAAAGGCAACAGCGATCTACATTTGGTCGATATGAATGTGACTGAAAATGAGATGCAGATTCTTCTTTGGATTTAATCAAGAATCTCTAAATGTATAGCAGGAACACCATAATAGGTGTGACTTCAATATTCAAATCATGGACGAATGGTAGACTTATATGTAAGATAATTTCTGTCTAGAAAAATTGTCTAGCGCACCACAGTTAGCCAACATTCTTAGTTAAAATTAAAATGATAAATAACACAATTAATAATGTTATAAGACCTAATTTATGTGCATTCTTTAGGATGTGTACGATAACGGCTCTCCGTAATTTCTTATTGATGGTAACTATTATCAATATTTGTCCTGTGGAATTTTCTACACCCTGTTTTGACATCCAAAATCTTCTTAGGTTTGTTACTTACTGTTTACATCTGTCCGTTTTCCCGTCAATATATCGTGTGAGTATAACCTTACCCAAGCCTTTCTTTTAATTATATGCAGTTGTGTAAAGAATTGTTTGCCCCCACTGAATACTTGCAGACTTTCTAAGGAAATGAGAATATTTGCAAGTACTTACTGCATTTACCAAAAATAGTTGATTCCGTATTTAGTTCTGAATAATTCATGAATTTTTTTCAAGTTCCTTTTTATCATATTCATAGTTTCTTTCTGAAAAATTGGTGCAGTCCAAAATTGCCCGTCCTCTACTCATGGAAATTACGAAATAATATTGCTCTATGGCAATTGTAATGTTCTTTTTCTTAATTTGACATTTGATACAAACACCCATGGAAACTAAATGTTTTGACATGATTTTACAACTTTCTAAAAGGTAATGAAGAATACATTATGTGAGTATCACATATCACGATAACCCATTCTTTTTGGAACCATGGTGAAGGCGACTGAACTTGACATATATTTTCGAATGAAGATAGTAACTACGTAAAAGCAAGGTGATGGATATAATTTTCCAAGCGTTTAAATGTTCCTAGATCGACAATTCGTAGCATTATCCAAGAAATACAACGAAACTATCGGTGCCGAGAATAAATTAAGAACTGGAAAAAATTTCTGAGAAAATGGAAATTGTTAGAGGTCTCTCGAGGAATCATCAATTAACGACAAATGACATAGCCAATGATACAAGGACATCAGGGTTTAATATATCAACGAAGACAGTTACTTCGAGCAGGACTTCGAGCTTGTCACTCAGGGAAAACTTCCTTGCTTAAGACTAAAGACCTAAAATGCAGATTAGCATATACTAGAAGCCATCTAGAACATGGAAGTAAATATTTGACATCTGTTTCACGGTTTGATGAAATCGCACTAGAATTATTTGGTAACAAGAACTCCCATTATGCAAGGAGGAAAAATGCTGTCCCTACAATTATGCACACTTGTGGAATCATTCTGCTCTGGTGATGATTTGCTGCTTCTGAACAAGTGCATCATGGTAAAAGAGCGACATTTGGCTATTCTTAAAATTATATAAAACAAACGGCACAGAAGCTGTCTTTGGGGAGCCAATGGTCGTTCCAACATGCCAATCAGCCGAAATGCATAGCACGAATTTTTACAAAATACTATGATGACAGCAAAATTAATGTATTGCCGTAACCCTCAAAATGTTCTGACCTAAACGCCATTGAAATTTTATGAGCATATTTGATGAAAATGTAAAATGAAGAAGTCCTTCGTATTTAAAATAATTTGAAGCTATTGTCAAGGAAAGAATGGATAAAATAACTCCCAGTCTGTGTAGTGATCTTGCAAGGGGCTATCAAATATGACTGAAGACAATAATCAAGAATAAAGGTTATAGTTGATTATTGAGACAAGAGGGGTAACAATTTTGTCCAATGTTAAGTGTTTGTTGGTGTGTTTTTTTGTTTAATGTTTGACATTAAAAGAAAAAAAACGTTATGAGCATCACTGCATATCCCTTCAAATCTATTTTTCTTCATTTGTGAAAAAGTGTACATGAAGTTTCCATGAAGATTTAAGGTAGTACAGCTGTATTTATAATTAACGGAAGTGGGGGGGGAAAAATTCTGACCACAACCGTATGCCAACTGTTATTTTGTGACTCAAAATATGTGCGTGTTTTTCCATTTACCCTAAAACACTCTTGTTTCGCAGATTCTCTGTCGATGGTATACTTAACGCCTTTACGTGGAATCAAGACTGACGCCTCAAATCTACAATTCAGTTGAAAAGAAATTCCATAACATTATCTGATTTTATACAGACGCTTATTAAATAACAGTTCAATATGTTTTTCTTCTTTCTTTTTATACAAATTTCTTGTTCCTTAATACAACGTTTAGTTTCTGCAAGGGATCTTCGCTATTGCAGTGCACCCTCTGATATTTGGTATCATACCTCCATCGCCTATTAATGAAATATACAACGAAATTCAATACAATATGGAAAGAAAGTTAAACAATCCTAATATTAGTAATGTGTATAATACTCCACATCGTAATTGATTGGTTTATTTTCTACGGCTCATCAAACCATTTCAACTTATTTACTAATTAACCCATATCTGGGGAGAGAGGTGTTGGATTAATACATAATCAGAAATTGATAAGCATTGGACGTTTAATTCTGTATTACAATAAAAAATATAACGAATCCCTCAATTTATGTCCAAGATAATTTTTACACATTCAATATTCCAGAGAATATTAATAAATCTAAGACAGTAGCTGATCAGTATTTGATTGATTAAATCATTCATTGTCTACGGCTTATCAACCCTTTTTAGGTTATTGTTATGGTCCAGGTTCCTTGTAAAACGGTGATGGTCCAAGGTAGAACCAATGAAGAATAGCTCGAACACAGGTATAGAATAACACAGATATATTACAAATAGAAATACGTACAAAAGAAGTAGGAGTGTTAGTAATAACAATCAGGTTAGGTTAGAGAGAAATATGTTGTCTCGAAGTATCACTATTCCAATGTCTTACAGTAATCGTCTGTCGCGACTCTGTCTCTGACTGACTAACTCATTGACTCTCACGATGTTCATTAACACGCCCACGTGTGCTCATTGACTCTCACTGCTGCGTCCCCATGAGGGGCAGTATTTATGGTGTACGGGATAGTCCATTACTATTATGGGTAAGTTCCCATAACACTTATCTAAAGGTAGAAAATAATTTTAGATTGTAAGACTCTTTTTTAGATAATAATGATTTTAGAAATACAAACCTTCTTAATTAACTTATAGGTAGGGAGATATGTGGTGGATTCATACCTAATATGAATGTAATAAGCAAACAAGAAATTATAACATATATAAAGTAGGGGGTCAATATTATATTATAATCAATATATAAACTAATCCCTAACTTTGTGGTTACTTTAGTTTCTATACATTCCAGAAAAAGTAAATAAATTTAAAAAGACATGCCTGTGAGGCTAATCGGTATTTGATTGATTCGTTTTCTACTGCATTTAGGCCCATTGCATGATTTTTAAATATTTATTTTTGTGTAAGAATTTGGGGGCCGGGGAGATGATAACGGTTTAGCGATACGAAACTTATTAATTATCTTATAGCTAGAAGAGGCGTATTCATACCGTCGTTCCAAGGGTTTTTGCGCGTAAGTGAATATAACAAAACCAACTCTGAACCATTATTCATTAGATCACCTACGCAACCAAGCTTACAATAGCTATTCTCAGGCGGTCACCCAACCTGGTACTGATCAGTAACGACGTTGCTTAAGGGATCTGGATAGGTGTTGAGCTGTACAGTGGAGCTCTGACAGCACCGGGTCATGACGCTAATGATGACAATGATGATGATGTGTAAAGAAGAAAAACTAACTTAACCAACATAAATCACATGTGAAGCTAAGTTGATGAAGATTTAATTAGCATGACCCGCAGAAAATAAAATATAAAAACAATGCTTAATAATGGAGAACTGTTTTGAATACAACGTTGTTGAATAAGAGAAAGAAGAAGAATGCCATTTCCATGAAAGAAGAGTCGGTGTTTCAAACAAAATAAAAAAATAAATAACTGTTATGAAAAGAATGTAAAAAAATAATACTTGACGGGTAAAAGCAAAGAGAACGATACAAATATGTATGCATCTCCTAACAAATCATATAATAGTAAAAAAAAATAACTAATGTAAAAATCAATCTTTTAAAAATACCGCTAAATATTGCCCAGAATAGGGAGATAAACATAAAACAAGAAAAGTAATGACAAAACGAAGCAGAAAGAGGAGACCGACAGCAAAATGAA